>VJMY01000065.1:0-183617 GCA_009869795.1 Neelides sp. FZ-2019 | reverse complement strand
TAGAGAACACTATCTTTGAGAAACGCAGTGTTCATAAACACCTAGCCACCTTTAACGATGTTATGAGCATTAAAGCATTAACAATGAAAGCTTTTAAGTAATTTTTGGCAAATACGCCCCTACGGTCACAATTAAAAGCAATTATTTTCCACACGGAGAGACATTAATTTAAAAAGCTCTCTATGTATATAAGAATGAATCCATTACACCCCTTCAATACACTTCCACAAAAACCTAGATACCATATATTCGTTTTAATTAGGTTGCACACTGACTTTGAATTCACGAGTGGAATAAAATGTTTTATGAGAAATTCAAATTGGCATTTTGTAGAAATGTAAAGGGAGCTATAATGAAATTCAAAAGTTTTATTCTACCCAAACTCCAACACAGATCATAGGGGAATAAAGTTAAAAAATCGAGTTGTACATTCATATGAAAGCAACATATCGATCTTTATTTAGATAAGCAAATTTAAACTAATGAATAAGAATGAGGGTCGACCTCTGAGGGATGAAAGGGTGAAAGGGGAATTGCCCCGTCTTAACTTCTCAACCCTCTACTACTCGGGTGCTCCTGTATCTAGCCTTTCAATTTGTAAAATGTGTCTTGGAAGTTCACTCGGCTCATTTATATCCGTTGGTATAAGAGAGGTTGAAGCGGAAGAGTTATTACTCACTTACTACAACATGAAAATGAGAGATAGAATAGAGAAATGGCAATGGAAATTAAATCAGGAAACGCCTGAGATATCTTTGAAAGCACGTGCTTAGCACAATGCAGAATTCTCCCACTACTTAGAAAATAGATTACAGCCATGGAATATCCTAAATGAAGATTCAAAATAAGTTAACTCGAGCATGGGCTCTGCACTTTCTCAACACTTCTTGTTTATGGTTCATTATAAGGAGGAAAGTAATTTAATAGATACACACGCATTGAAAATGTTGGAAGATGAAAAGAGAAGGAGGAATTGAGGAAAACTCTTAGCTCTCAACTATGAGTATCGAGAAAGATGAATTTTACATAAAGGGGGAATTTTCCTGTGAGAGGACTAGCGCCATTTCGTATACATATTACCGTCAAGTTTCCCGATTAAGAAGAGACTCGAAGAGCCTGTAGATTTTAATTAGACAAATGATGAGAGTGAAGAAAGGCCGGGAGGAAGTTCTGGTTCATGAGGGAAAGTGGATCGAGTCTCATGGAGGAAGACAATGAGTCGAAACTCACTCCCCGGCCGAGGGCATTATGATAACCAGTGTTCATTGCAAATGGGATCTCTCTCGGTTAATTGGGTTCCTCTCTCAAGGAAATTAGAGAGACAAGGAAAAGAATGCAAAGACTCTCGTTTCGCACAAGCCAGAAGGACCAGGAGGATCTACTCAACTGCCCCCAACGCTCAAGTCTCGATCATTCTCCCAGGACGGAAATGGGATTTGGCGAGGAGGTGCGGAGTGAATGGCTGCCCATCTCCACTCCAGAACACATCCACTCGCCATAGTGGAAAAAAGGACTCGCAATAGCCCACCTCTCAACTTAACTTTTCCCTACCTAAATTCAAGTGAGGGAAAAGGTAGGCGGATTTCCACTTACTCCCAATGGAAGGAACAATGGGGGGCTTTCTCAGGAACTCTTCACTCCCTATATGCATTACCACTCATGGAATGAAACTGATCTTTGAGCTAGGTAACGCTTCGGCCCATCGACCCCACTTCCTATGTATTTCCCCAAAGAGTGAAATCTCTTAGTCTGCGTAATTCTCGGGACGATGAGAGGAGAATGGAATGGGTCGACTACCAAGGGACTTTTCCTCTACTAAGAACATTAAACTTAATTGAAGGCCAACGAAGCACATTTTACGTCTTCCCCACACATACTTCAATTCTATACAAATCCATTCCTCCTGCAAGTTAATTTGAGAATATGAAGCAATGGGCTAAAGCCTTTCTCAACCTCCCTTGCGTCTCAGAAGAGTGAGAGAAAGTTGCTCAACTTCGCCGGACGGTAGGAATTTTCCTTCCATCACATTTCTGGGTTCAGAGGTGCTATTGGGCGCCTTTTTTTGGCACGAACTTATTCGGCCAGTCGGGGAAATGAGGCTTACAGATCCTACGTGGCTGCTTTAGCCAGTCGAGAAAAACCAGGAGCCCACAAACTACGTGCGTGGTCGTAAAGAGTCCGAGAGAAAAGAGGAAAGGGCAAAGTGCATTTTGATGTTGTGCCTGCGGGAAGTCTCATCATAACAATAACTCTACATCACTTCGCCCCTTGAATAAATTCTCTTCAGAATACGTCTGGGTAAATAGGTAGAGCGAAGTTCGAGCTGAGGATAAAGAACTCTTCCTGATGGGAGTTTTGACTCTCTCGCGGCCTTTCTTTCCTAATACCTTCTTCATTCAATGAGAAGTCAGCTCTGCATAACTGTATAAACATTATATCATTTATATCTCACTTCCGGATCCAACTCCTTAAATCCTGCAAAATAAATAATATCTTAAGATTCTTTTTATTCAGATGAAAATACATGTCCCGTTCTGGCTTACTTTTTTTTAATACCCGCAGTGTCGAACAATAAGAACGTCCAATGAAAATTATTTATTCTATTCTCTCCAAAATTCTTAATATTTTCTATCTCAAAACTTTAAATAAATACAGAATTTTTATTTATTTATGATCTAAAATTGAGTAAAAATTGGTAGTTTATTTATAATTATATGAGTTCGCTTGTTTATACAATCCTTATGTATTTGTTATATTGATAATATATTAGCTATATTAGAATAATTAAATAAATATTTAAAATAGTAAAATGAATAAACAGTAAGTAGGACCTTAGTGAAACTCTAATGCTCTAATTTAGGCATTTAATAATAGCACATAGGCCCTTAAGGTTTATACAATGTAACTTTCACTTAAGCTCTTCTTTTTATATTACATTTACATGTATGCGTAATATATTGACCCAATTGAATGTTTTTCTTAGATGTAATTTTAGTGAAATTTTGTAAAATAAGAATATTATTTTAAGTTAGTAGGATATTAAATAAGGACGCTGCCAAGGTAGCAGCTGAGAACTGATTGGGATTTTGCCGGGGGACTTGAGAATATTTTGACCGCCCAGGATTAAGGATTTAGGATCAAGATTGGACTTCTATAAATGTAAAACGGAAGGAAAATAGGAGTAAGCTAACGTCTTTCTCCTCCGAACCTCCGCCTTTATTAAAAGATGAAATTACTCTTCCTCCTTTTGTAATATCTTTGCCTACTTTCTTTACTATCTGATAGCGGCTACGGCCTGCACCGAAAAATCAAATTCATAGATTTGCATAACTTTATTATTAAGTATTACATATCTTGAATTCAAAATTAACAAATAAATAGAATAATGTATAAACATAATTAATATTTACGGTCATAGACTCATAAAGTCATGAAAATGCAAACATTTGAATTGAATTGGATTGAATTGAATACGTCTTCATTCTCAATGGGTCACCCCAATCTCATCGTAACCACTCCGATTTTATTTCCCTTCGTAAACCATTTACAACCTATGTCACTCATATCTTACTGTTTATTCATCTAATTCCATTATCTTATGCCATTTCAAGGTAAGGTCATTTGCGCATCAAATTTTCACAACCACGCACCGGATCCTGCTGACTATGAAAAAAGAGAATTTATTCACAAAATTAAAGAATTGGCTATTATACTGATCCACCTAGCAAATTACTAGCAACAACACTGAGCTCAGCACAAGCAAAGTCATCCATTGTAGGAATCTTACAACAATCAAGTCAAATAGCGAAATCAATCAATTTGAAACGAAAACTTCATTTAAACTTCCCAATCTCTCCAAAAAACATCATTGAAACAATTAGAATTAAAAAAAACAAATGGAGGGGATGGAAGTGGAGAACAATTTTTATTGATGGATTCTGCTGATAATCCAGCTTTCAAACTTGAAGATAGACTTGCAATTCTTGGAACTTCTACATCATTGGAAATATAATCTCGACATTGGTCTGCCGATGAAACTTTTAAATGCTCTCCGCCTTTATTTGAACAACTCTTCACTTTACACGCCATCAACAATGGCGTGGTTTATCTTTGTTTATATGCCCTTACTTTGAATCGTTTGACTACAACTTATCAACAAATTATCCAATTTTTCAAATAGTAGTAATATCCATATTCATTTTTTGTTATAAAATATTTATTGAAATGTCTACTTATATGGATTTAGACTCTATGTAAGAACAATTTTTCATTTAGAACGCATTAATGGCATTAAGAAACCTATAATATTTTAGGATATTGATATATCATTAAATTAATAAATAAAATAAATATTCGAATGAATGCAACTTTAAAATGATGATAATAGTAGTAATATCGGATGCTTGTGAGAAGTGATTAACATTCTAAAAGTTGCAATAGGCTTAAAATGTGAAAATTTGGTAAGTAAAATTGCTTATATGCATATGTACTCATTTACGATTAGTACAAATTAGAGAACACTATCTTTGAGAAACGCAGTGTTCATAAACACCTAGCCACCTTTAACGATGTTATGAGCATTAAAGCATTAACAATGAAAGCTTTTAAGTAATTTTTGGCAAATACGCCCCGATGCCTTTAAGATGGAATTTTCAAATACTCTTTATCGTGGATGCTGGTTTCATTTTAATCAAGCGATATGAAGAAAAATTCAAACACTTTGAGATATTTTAGCAAGATATAAGGATGATTCAGAATATGTCCATTAGATTAAGAAATTGCCTTCTCTTTCATTTTTACCATCCGAAGATGTTATTTCTGGACTTGAATACCTTGAATTGACGGAATTTTTTAGATTGAATGAAGAAACAAAGGCTCTCTTGGACTATTTTGAAATAACATGGATCGAAAAACTCATCCAAAACAATTCTAATCCTCTTTATGGGACAAGACGAAGACCTAATTACTCTATTCATTTATGGAATTGCTATCACGCAACACTTGAAATTATTCCAAGAACAAATAACTCTGTTGAATCATGGATTAACAACTTTAACAATTTTATTGGAATCAGCCATCTACAAATTTTTCTATTTATTGAAGCTTTGAAAAGCATTACAGTCTCACACGAAGGAAATTCACCTAGGCTCAAGCTGGCAATGATGTTTCAAACAAGAAAAATCTTATAAAAACAATACTGAAGATTCATTCGATTGACTTGTCCTATCAAGAAAACAAAGCACTTGAAGATTTTAGCATTGATCACTATCTTAGTGGTTTGGCTTTAACGTTAAATTTAACGTTTAAGTATTGAGTTCTTTTAAGCTATTTTATTTATTTTTACATTTTAACATTATTGTTTTATTTCAATATTTTAATCTTTTAATATAATCATTTTAAAATGGGGTTTTTTCTTTATGAAGGTACACAATAATGGTAAAAATTAGGTGGTTATTTCTCGAAGACTGACAGTTATATACCATTATTGTGCTTTTTATTTTTTTTTATTTTCATGCATAAAATCATTGACGCATGAGTTATTTTTCGAGAAATGTTATACTTTTTCCTAATAATGTGACACCAAATAATTGCTATCCCATTATCTTATCCTGTAAATACCTTTACTACCTAATTCCTTCATGCCCCCTGGATAATTGGGTTTTTGTACTGTTTGTTTTAAGTGTCTGAAACTCATGTGCCCAATGGGGAATCTTTAAATTCTTCATTTGCTTCAATTTATAAGGTAATACCACTTTTTCACATATTACGATGAGAATTCTTACGAAATAGTACGAAGAGTTTATGATGAGAAAGACTACGATGCTATTTGGATACGATTATAATGGTGTAGGATGAACATAACATACGATGTAAATATATTAAGGTATAAAGAAGTTACAATGTATTAATATTACGAAGAGAGAAAAGTTACGATGAGAAGTTTACGATAGGAAGTGTACGAAGAGATTGGCTTAATGGTTACGATGAGATTTGCGGGCCCCTTCTCAAGTGTATCCTTACTTTAGATTTCATTATGTGCAAAGCAGTACTCATAAACAGAGAAGCACTCGTCTCTCAGAATTTCAACTATTTCTACTTCACAACAGAAATATAAATAGGCATGCATGTTAGTAAATCAAATTTAAGTTAAACAAGAATAAAAGCAAACGGACAAAACTCTAAACCTTGGCCCTCAATATGAAATATTCTTCACATCAAATGCACAATTTCAAGTTGCATTATAAATAAGATCAAAGAATATTTTCATTTCTCCTTTTCTTTTATGGCATTTCAATTATTGTAAAAATTTTATTTAAGTTTCATATTTAATTCAGTGTCAAAAATAAATTGTCAACACTTATAATAGAAAGCAATCTAACTAGTATTAAGTATTGTGCTTGTATCGTCCAAAAAACCTTTGGAATATTCAGACATCGTATTTGGCAATAATACAGTTAAATAAATATTTACATGTTGGTTAATAATTTAATAATCAAAACTTTTTATCAAATAACTTATTCAATTACTATATATAAGCCGAATTGTATGACCTTTGAATTGAATAATCCATGAAAAGGCAACTATTCAAATCGGAATGCATTTGCTAGAATCGTAATACATTTCATCTAAGGCATATTTTAGCTTGATTTTTGGACAAGTTTACAAATGAATTGAAAATAAGTATAGCATAGCTAAAGGTTTTATATTTACTTGATCAATAAAAGATTGAATTAAATCTCTCAATTCCATTCAAATAAATCAGTGATGAGAGGAAAGTAATGGATGAGAGCTAATGGATTTTTTGGTCTTTTAATAAGAAACCCCGACATTTGAAAGGCTCAATTCCCACCTTTGAACACCATTTTCCAGTTGGATAAAAGGGACAATTAAAAGAGGCACAGAATGGAGAAGGAAGTGATCTGATATTCCACTTAAGGAACATTAAATTACAATAGGATGTAAAGGATTTATTTCAGTGGCCTCTTTGCCTAACGACTTTCTCCATTTGGTAGGCTTAAAGCTGAAGATGGTTCAATAGGATCCGCAGCTTTCCTCCTCGAGAAGGAAATTCGTTTATCATCATCATCTCCTCGTGGTCTAATCTAAATGGGTTCAAAATTGAATTTATGTGGCCTCCCTTGCCCTATTTCATTCTTTAACCGCGAACCCAAGAGTTGAGATTCAGATGGGGGAGAGTTGAATAAGAGGTTCTTGAGTCGTGCAGGATCCTTGGCCGTTCTTTCAACATCTATTTGGCTTCATCTCCGCTCTCCTCATTGAAAGAGGATGGGCGAACCCAGCGGTTCGACCTTTTCAAATAAATCTGAATTGTCGGGAAGATGTGGAGGATTTATCATGTCACTCTTCTACCCTCCTCCTTGGAAGAAACTCAAAATGACTGTCCGGTTTCATCATTTCTCCTCTTTCCTTCATACTTTCTCCTAGCTCCTTTGTCCCACTTTTTACTATGCGGCGGCTCAATTATTAACTCCACTCTGCCTTTTGAATTCCAAGCAACCGACTCGATGCGCGTAATAGAAATAAAGGGAAAATGCATTTGTTTCTTCGCGAGCCTCCTTCATCATCCTCAAAGAAAAATATCCAATATTCAGCCCACGCCATAAAAGACAATAATAATATTTATAAGGTTCTACAAGTAGGAACAGTAAGGAAAAACACCCTTTTGCATCTTGTGTCCCACGGG
Source organism: Neelides sp. FZ-2019 (assembly GCA_009869795.1). Taxonomy (NCBI): domain Eukaryota; kingdom Metazoa; phylum Arthropoda; class Collembola; order Neelipleona; family Neelidae; genus Neelides; species Neelides sp. FZ-2019. Next base: position 175,912 of record VJMY01000065.1, on the reverse strand, counting down.
TTTAGAGGTGATTTTAAATTTAACCCTCCGCATGTCTCAGAGCAAATTTCCCTCATCCGCCTGCATCTTATTCCCAGAGGTAAAATGTTTTCCGTATCGACTCATATTAAATCATTGATCCTTGGAAGGGGATAAAGTAGAGAAGACACGATTCCCCCAAGTTTATCCCCTACTTTACATCCATTCCCAGATAAGACAACTCGAGAAGCGTTCAAGATGAGATTTCATGTAAAAAATTCACGAGTCCGCGAACCCTCAACGAATAATTTCTTGCAAGGATAAAAAAGAAAGTCAGAAGTTGTTCACATCCCTCTTTAGCCATTCATTCTCGTTTAAATTTCCTTTTCCAATCCTTTTACTTTCCAATTTAAATATATTGGAAAGAGAAAAAGTGGTTTTCTGGATTCGAGAATGGAAATAGTTTTTTGAACAGTACAGTAACGACAAAGCGAGGCAGATTCATCAAATTGCCTCCCCAAATGTTCAAAATCCATGATGTGACAAATCCTTCAAAGTGAATCAAAAGCTTTCGAGACTCATCCCGCTTCCTATTGAATCTTTCTCACTTAAAAATGTCATTTTCAAATGTAGAACAACTGTAGCAGAAGAGTCAAAGGAGAATGTAATTTGTAATGAGTCAAGGGAATGTTTGAGCATGGTTCATTGATTCAAGGAGAACGTGTAAAGATAACATACCGATTTGTCATCTCTATCTCTCGGAGGATGTTGAGGGCTTCGTTTGCACTCGAGATTTGCCGCACGACGTCAATACGGAGCGAGTCATTCGCAAACGATAAATCTTGAAAAATGGACTGCAGACGAAGGAGACCTGAAATATAAGAGAAAATGTGAATCCATTCCACGTCCTTTTGGTCATTCCACTATCATTAGAATCTCAATTTCTTTCAAGAGTTCTTCTTTATAAATTCCTATAAAGTTATAGGACTATTAATGTACACGATTGTATAAGTGTGTATAATATATCAGCATCATTAGAGATTTACAGAGGTAGTAAGAAGAACAAACTATACTTTTTCATCTACCGAATGCTATTAAAATATATGATGATATGAATCGTCTCAAACAACTTTAATTCTAGAGAGTATATATTTTATTATACTAAAGCATAAGTTTTAATACAAAAAGATTACTTTAGACATTTTTTAAAATTTAGCATAAAAATGGAAGAATAGATGAATCTTCCGCCCAAACCTCCCCTTTTCCATTCTTTAAATAAAAAGACGAAGAGGAAACGATAAATTAGTAGGGGAGAACATTAGAAACGGAATTAAATTTCCTGGAACTAAACTCTTTTTGACCCAAATCTATGTAATAAACTTCGAGGATTTAAATATTCAAAGCATTAAATTAATCTTTATTTAGGGGAGAGATGGCAGAGAATAAAGAGGAGCGAGCCCTACGTCCTCCATATGGACATTAATGGAAAGCGTTTTTCATGTGGGGACCGCGGAGGTGGCCGGTAGTTTCACTCCGCTGGAAACCGAGCCATAATGAACAGTTGAGGAAATTGAAATACAAAGCAGTTTCATAAGATACGACTACTCAATCGGGATGATTCTAATTCGGTTAAATGGGACAGAAATGGTTTGTGAGTTCCGGGTCGAGTGAAACAAAGTGTAGACTCAAATCCAAGTCTCGCATAAATATAATACAATTCCAAATCGTCGGGTTGAAGCTGAAACCCGTGGAAAATGATTCGGACATTACATGAGTTATAATGGGGCTCGAAACACTTTTACGACCAATACTTTCACTTCCCTCCTGACCACCAACCAGGATCACTCCGTCTTGAGCTCATCTCTCCCGTCTCAAATAATATAAAATAAAGGCTTAAACTTTAAAACCTCCTGTTTTCCCCCATTACTTTCTCTTCTTCGCCCACATGGTCATATGCTTGTAATAGAAAGATTACAGCGGGAGGAAAATGTGGCCAGAGATCTCAACTTTTTTACTACTCAGAGCATAAAGTCCTGTGTAAGAGGGGTGAATAGGATTTCTTAGTTTGGCGCTTCTTGGGTAAGCGTAATGGAAGGACGCTGTTGTTTGTTGTGGGTGTGGGGGAAGAAGGAGGAGCTGAGCTGCGGCTTTCAACTCTAAGCTTCTTCATCCTCTTTAGATTCACCATAATGTTGTAAAAAGCATGGATTTTGGTAGGAAGCCTTTTTACTACTGAGGCGAACGGCGTGAGAGGAAGCCGCTCCCCAAGCCCTAATTCTCATCTTTATAGAGGAAGGCGAAAAAATATGAGTCAAATATAAGTAATATACGAGTTCGCTCATCGCATGCTCATATCTCAATGGATGATCGTTTCTTTCAAAAAATGGTTCATGAATGCCCGAGGGATCAGAATGAAATGATCAAGAATGCTTTTAATAAAGAACCCAGGTTCATTTACACTTATTGCAAAATAACATATCATATTACAAAATACAAAATAATATCAGTCAATCAATTTCTCTAATTAATAGTAACAATCAATTTCAAAAATATTTCATTAGAGAATTTCAATATAGTAGGTACTTTAGAAAATAAAATAATTTCAAAATATGAAAATATTTGGAATTGTTTTTTGCGTAAAAATTGATAAACAATTATATTTGAATCAAAAAAGAATGTTTCTAAATTGACTTGATAAAAATAACAGGCTTGTTTGATGCTTCGGTCAAATCGTCTCTTTCACTTTCAAAATAATGAGAAAAACAAGCTGTTGTCTCATTTCATGCTTATTTAGAACCATAAAGATTTTATGCTCTGGAATTTCTTTATTACCCTACCCTTAAGATTAAATTCCTCTTTCAATAAAGGAGGAACTTGAGGAAAACGAAAGCAAATGTTGTGGTTGGAAAAGGCAGGTGGAGGAAGGTCAAGTGGTTTCTACATTTTAGGTAAGATAAAATAAATACATTTAGGGGTTAACCTCAATCGCAATATGAAGTCGGTTTAAGGAGAGGAATTAATGTGAGAGAGGGAAGCGGAAGGATGGGCTGAGTCTGCAAACATTAACTCAATGGATTCCGTCGTGTCAGAAAGACTGAATTCCGAGAGGCGGCCGAAACCCTCAAAGTGAAGAGAGAAGAAATTGGAGAGAAAGTTGGAGAAGGGTGGAAAATCCCTACCCGGATCCCGTCATACTCTTAACCATATTTCACACGCAATAATGCCGTTTGGCCCGCTCAGCTTGCAAATAAAAACAGGAAATGGTTCAAGCCGTCATCTGTGTCTCCACGAACCCATCGGATCCTCCGTAAAGACAAAAGGGAGTAAGGAGCCAAGTTTTTCCTCCACCTTACCATCCATTTTCACTATCTAAAATCTCGATCCGGCCGTTTACCACCATACATCTAATCCATCCTATGCCTATCCGCCATTTAGTGTATGAGCATTAAAATATGTATGTAGGGCTACATTCTTTATCCACAGCGGCCGTCATGCCGAAACCTCAAGACCTTTGATCGTACGGGCACGTACATATTCCCTATCTAGTGCGATTAGACGTCTCTCGCACAGATCTCTCCATATTATTCACGTAGCTCTAAAACTCATTCCTTTACATTCGCTTTTGCCAATATTTATATGCTTTATATCAAAAAATTTAGAAAGAAGAGTTGAAAAAACTAATATTTTCTTTTCAATTTTTTTCTTTGACTCCTTAGTTAGCTGGTTGAGCCCATTAAGTCTTGAAATTCATCGTAATTCGCATATATCCCATGGAGTTATGATTACGAAAACGTAAATCCTGGATTCCAGCAGCTATTATTACAAATATAAACTAAGCCAGATGGAATCATCATTTTTACATCCACATTTGGAATTGAATGAACCCGTTTCTATTGCACTTTCCAAATCTCTTCCCTTTGAAATACGCAACGAAGATTCCGCAGAAGGCCACAATGGCTGTTCATACCTTGAAATACGAGCTCTACATTCACATCCAGTTTTTCATTTCAAATCCCCTTAGTTCACTTCAAAAATCAATTTAATTTTTTCCTTTATTTGCAATATTATCTGGCCTGAATAAAGAGGAAACCTTATGAAAAAAGTAATTTGAGTACTCTGCTATGACTTTTTATCTTCTCAATGTCAGATATTTCGCCAAAATTGTAAATAAATCAAACTTTTTACGCATTCAGAAGAAAATTTTTATTTTATTATTTAGAAAAATTAATAACGGAATTTTAAATCGGAAGAATAAAAAATTAATTAAAAGTATTTTTTAATTTTATTCTTTAGAAAAATTAATAAACGGAAATTACATTTTTATAAATAAATAAATTGATTTTGTTTGTAAAATTTAAATAGATTTAAAGTTGAATTGACTATTGGGTTAGACACAATGTGAAGCTCAAAAGGTTGGAATGAGGAAATGGGAGAAAGCAAGGTCGAAATTTGATGTGTAAATATGAAAAGGGATTCTGCCGCACGTTCGACAATGGCGACCAAATTCTTCTTATGAATGGAGGGAGGAAGGAAGTTAAAAAGTCGTTGAAAGAAGGTACAACTTTAAACTTCCCTTATTATCAACAGTGCACAAAGGGGAAATACACAACTCTCGAATTGTATAGAATGCAGTTGTGAATTGAAAGGAAGGAAAAGCTTTTGAGAATCACTAAACCTTGTCTCTCTTTAACATTACATCACCACCTCAGCCAATTCGAATTTACATATCAACGAATAGATTCAATTACAGTATAATTGCATTTAAAAGTTTGTCCCTAAAAGTTTCCTTTTCATTATTCGAACCAATCTTATAATTCTCGCACTTGTATCTTCCGCCTCTTACAAATATTGCCAAATAATATTTTAACTTATTTATCATACTATTTATTGTGCCACATTTACGTAAATAATATTCTGTTTTACTCAATATTCGAAAGCATTAAATGTTTAACTAAAGAACATAGTTAAAAGGGTTGCCGCAATGAGAACCTTATGTGATGATTGAGTATAATATCTCGAAATCGATCATAGCCAAATTGATGACGCGAAATATAAATATAATTGAGAGTGCAGAAAACTTTTGATTATATTATTCCTCGCTGAAGTGATGAAGAGTTTTCTAGGAATGAAATTGAGAAACTTTGTCTTCAAATGTTATGAAACTACAATATAAAAGTGGCGGAAAGAGAGCTCCATCCATTCCACAGCGTCTAATGTCTAATAAGGAGGTCCCAAGAGTTTCTCTTCCTCTTTGCCCTGTGTACTAAATAGGAAAAGGGGAAACGGAAGAAAAGAAACGTCTCAAATTACTTATTATCCCATAGCCCGAGTCAAGGAGTCTTGAAGACGGAGGAACTCGACTCTTTCATCCACTCCTATATTGCTCAATTAGCAGGCTTATTTGTGACCCTCGGTGTCATATGGGAGGAGTTGAAGAAAGAGAAAGTCTAACAAAGGCAATAAGTTGAAGTGGAGGGGTTCGAGAGAGGCAGAAGGTGAACACGGCTGAGCGGTGTGAGTAAATATCCCCACACGCTCTCGCCCAAACTTTCCAAACTTAAGAATCAAAGTCCAGTCGGGGAAATGTGCAAAGGCTCTCCATAAAACTGTAAATGTCAGACATCCTCTTCGAAGAGTGTATCCTATCCTAATTCTTCTCGACGGCCGTGCTCGAGAACCCGAGAAGAATTTGAACCAATTTCCCAATACTTACTCGTCCTCAAGAAGGGGCCATCCTGGCTCTCATAGCCATTAGACTCGCCTTCCTTTACAAACAGGAGTTGAGAGGTGGAAGTGTGAGGAATTTAAAGGTTCAAATCGTATCTTGGTCTAATGCACGATTTCATCTCAATTCAAACCACTTTAAGAAGAAGAGAGGTTTGAGACGCAAGAGACCAATAGTCATAGATTATTATTATTATTGCCGAGAGACTTTGCTCGAAGAGTCGCTCCGAACCGAGAGGGATATAGAGGAGGAATCGGGGAATTGGAGATGCTCCACATGGGGGAGAGAGAAAGTGGAATTGGTTAAGTGTGCCCAATGATCGAACCCTCTCTCATTCAACTATCCGAAATTATAGTTCGCCTCCTTATAAAATGGAATTTACTTATGGTTCCGTATATGGGCGTGTGTATAAAAGGGAAGTGAAAAGAGAAGCCAACGGCTTCTCGAGCCATCCTCTGCTTCAATGGACAAGAAAAGGGAAATAAAAAGACCAGTGGACTATGAGGAAAAGAGGAAAGTGATATAAGGGGTCTCCTCTGCGAAGGATACTCATCCTATAACCATTTACTCATTTCCTCCGACTCTTCCAATTTCAACCAATCTTCCGCGAATGGGCTTATAAGGCGAGATAATTCTTGACGCTTTTTCACGATTCAAGCGAGCGTGCCAAAATTAGTAAAAGTCTAATTAATTCCTGTCAATAAAATTCCCTTTATATTCCCTTCCCTTTCACCCTTCTCAAACTCGCTCCGAGATGGGAAACGCGAAATGGAGAAACGAGTTGGTGAGAAACTCAAATTCTCGGCCTCTCATTTATGTTTGAATGTCTTCGTAAGGGGGTATAACGTCAATTTGAAAAGTAGTTGAATTACTCTAATGCAAAACTCTCCGTGTGGTTTGAACGTTAGAAGCCATGTATAGTAGGTTGAGAGAAGCATAAATGCATGTGTATGGGCTGATGTTCTTGAAAAGGAGAGTGAAATTGGGTTCTCAAGTCCGTGATTTCATTTCCCCATTTCACTCCTTTCCTCCACTCTGCCCAACAACATTATAATGGGGTGAGAAGAAAGGGAAATCCTTGATTCTTTCCCATTTTCCCATTTAAGACCATTGTAAGACGAACCAGAGCCTTGTTGTTCATTAAGGAAATGAACTCTCCAAACTACAACTCTGTATACACAATCGTGTCCATCTAATTTAATGGCATCGGAATGATTCTAAATAAAATTGACACTCGTAAGATTAAGTGTTAGTTACGACAATGTCTATTGCCATTGTTCTGATTTCAAAAAAGTCAATTTTCTTGTAAATGCGCAGAATGGAAATAAATTAAAGCTTTGTAATACGATATTAAATCAGAGGCACTTGAAAAATACTTGGAGCAGAAAGTTTCATTAATCAATTAAAGGTCTAAATGCGGAGAGTAATTTCCTTTATCTTCATTTGCGATTAAGAGAAGGACCCAGTGATAAGCCCGGAGTTTGTTATTAAGTAGAAAGTGAGTATCCATCTAAATGAGTAAGTGGATTTGAGGAATTTGGTAATTCCATCTCGAGCCTCATGAGCCTGATAGAGGTTAGCTCAAGAGTCGGAATTGAGAATTCCACTTCACTCACTCGTATCGTATCTCTTCCGTGAATCTAAATGGGAGAGGAGAAGCCTTTTGCTCTCCACTTCCCATTCTCTTGACATGGAGTAAAAGAGGGAGGAGCACATATCGCTTTCAAAATTAGGAGATTGATCAGGCCTTTTGATTATTTGACTCTTCCACCCATCCATTTCCATTCACCTCACTGGCTTCCCTCTAAAGCTCCGAGATCTCGCAAGAGAAATCTGCCCCAGTGGTGAACCCCCCTTTCAACTGAGATTGATGAAAGGGAAACAACTTGCTTTCACTTCGGAAAAGTTTATGCTCCTCTACATCCGATTTTTTCACTCCTTTGCCCCATCCTGGATGGAGGCTATACAAACTTCCATTTCCTCAAACAGAGTACGACAACAAGGTTCTTTACGTCGAGGCACAAGGATAATTCTCGGAGCTTAAAAGTTCAATAAGTCCTTTCCCTACTCATTTCCCTTCCAACGATAAAACACATAAATAAAAGTGGGAGTTGACAGAGGCGGCAAATAAAAATTGCTAGATGGAATAGGTAATTGGGTTTAGGGAAAGTTGGGAACGCGGTTTCGAAGTCGAGACTCCGCCGATAGCCGATAATAGGAAGAGCATTCGGGTGGAGAGAAGAGGAAATGAAAGAGCAAGTGAAGTCGAAAGAGTTGAGGACGAAGGAGAAGGAAGTCGTCCATCATACGTACCAGACTCCCTACCTCCCTCGTCTTTGCAGGAAGAGACCACAGAAACAATTTATTTGGACCCACGTTGCATTACGTATTCGATCGCCTCAGCAGTTTCATCATGTCGAATAAATCCATTTTATCCTTTATTATAAATAATAAGAATTCAATGACCAGATAAAAATAACGCCTGTACTATGCAAAATGTACTTAGTTTGGAGCTACTACAAATATTTTGGTAAAAGAATCATATTACGTCTAATTACTCGAATTAATTTTAATTGAAGACAAAGATGGTCAGTCTAGTATAACGTTCTTACGTTTCTAAGTTTCATAAATATCTTTAATGTGCGTTTTACTGACGAATAAGGAGGAATTTGGGTTTTTATTCAATTTAAAAAAGAATCCCAGATAAAAATGCAATAGCTGGCGTAAAAAATTGAATAAAAACGTATCAACTTTATCCTCTCATAAGTATTTAATGGATATTTGCATATACATTTAGGTTGGGCCTCGCAAAGTAACAAACTTTTCATTACACCCCTCAATGGTTTTACGACCATTTTATTCAGGAAATTATATCCTTCTCCACATATGGAATCTGGGTGGCTCGGAGGGAAAGCAAACGAGGGGAAGAAGGTGGAATTAAAAAATCGTTAAGCTCAAAAAGTATTAACATTTTTCTAAAGGGAAAAATATGATTAGAAAGTTCATAAAGATGTGTTTTCCCTTTAATGGGCCTTCTGATTGCCTCGAAGGAGTTCCCTCAAGTCAATTCCCTCGTTATAGGAAACTCCTTGATTACTCTCACGGGGCGAACCGAAGAGAAAGGGGAAAGTTAAAAAGTTGGTGAGTTATCAGCATCAATTCAGAGTTCGACTCCCACAGAATCCTCTGTCGCAGGCACGTGTCTAGATTCTATTTAATCTCCTCCACCTCTGGTGCCCTTCTCATCTCACACCTTCCACTCCCATCAGGATTATACAACTTGCACTTTCTCAAAGAAAAAAAAGTCGATGAAGGAGTATTTACTGACAGTAAATGAACGGTGTCATCATAGCCCTCTTATTACATGGGGGCTCCTCCGTCAATTGAATCGATAGCTAACAAAGAGTCGGGTTCACTTAATAGGGATTTAATCTGCAGATAAATATCCCCAAAGTACACATCCTTTCTTGTACATACTAATAACTTGAGCATGGGGTCACTCGAAGACCTTGTCGCCTTTGGCCATCTTCCCCATTGTTCACTCGCGGTAAATGAAATAAAGAAAGTACTTTGCGATTGCGTAAATGAGAAGAGTGAAAGTTAAGATTTGGAGTAAGACGAAGAGTCTCCAAGAACCTCGTTATCTTTAGGAAAGGGAGGAGAAGACGAGGGTCGGAACTGCTATTCCCCCGCCTTCCCTGTCCTACTGTCCGCTGGGGAATGGTTAATGTGTGAGCCTGGAAATAGTGATCGATGCTTGACGCAGAATAAGATTTGATAAAGGTCCAGATAAAGAATTGCTGACTATTTGCTCCCTCCTTCTCAGCTAGGTCTTTTCCTCCTTTTTCGGGAGAAGCTTAAGGAGAACCGCATTAGCGAGCTAAGCTTAAGCTTCAAGAAAAATTAGACAACCGGATGGAATCTCCCAGGATCCTTTCATCATGATCACAATTTTCTCTTCTCCTCATTCCCTTCACATGTCCTCGCACACGAGGAGGAATCTTCGCTTCTTTACTTTTTTTATCTCGTGACAAATTTGCATTTAGTTGAACCATCTGTAACTGTAGTCGAAAGGAAAAACCTTTTTCCTTCCTCACAACCACAGCAGATACAAATTCCTAGCTTTTCACATCTCATCCATCACCCCTTACCCTCAAATTGCTCTTTTTCTATTAACTCAATTCTTTTCTTGGGCGATTCTTTATTTTTCCCTCAAAACTGATTTTCTTATTAAATATACATGATAACAAAAAGTTCTTTCCTTAGCTTTAACTGTATAAGATATATAGATAGATTAAACATTATTAAGCAGAGTAATTGCTTTATCAAAAATTCCCATACATTCTTCTATTCTATAGCGAAAAAGCTTCCGATGAATGTAAATGCAATTTAATTCTAACTCAATTTAAGGCAATAAAATTAAAGTATAATGAGAATATTTGTTATTCACAAAGGGAAAAATGCCCTTGGCTTTGAATCCTCAGATGCTCGGAATTTAAGGATGTGAACGGACAGATTGAAATATTCATAGAGGCATGAGATCTATGAAATTAACAAGGGAATGCTTTACTCATTGCAAATTTTGCAAAGAATACCATATTACTATTTGCATCTCAAGCTCAGGTTTAAAAGTTTAATGAAGCCATCGGAGATAAAAGAAAGTTTAAGGCCGTGAAAAATTGAATTTCGTTGAGCCTTCCTTCAAAGAAGTTGAGAAGTGATGTAAATTATCCAAATTTTCATCCTTATGAGAACAATAATAATCTCCAAGAAACATTTTTCACGTCTCTTCTCCGCCTTTGAAAATGAGTTGGGAGTTTTTATGAAGATCCTAAGCGGACTTCACTTCCTGACGAGAGCCTCTTCTATAAATTAGAGGCTTTTGTCAGCTTTGGATTTTATCGCCGTTATAGGAAACCATCAAAGGACAACAGGCCTATAAGTCTCCATTGAAGAGAAAACGAAGTCGATGAGTTTTTCTGGAATGATCTGAGTTCTCCTTGAGAAATCCATTATTATTAGCCAAGTTTGTTGTATATAAGAAATAGAAACATCTCGCACCAGCAGAGAGCAGACGTCCTCATCTTCTTACCACAAAGCTGGGCTTTGGCGGATAAGAACTCCTTTCTCCCCTATCTCCCCAGACTTTATTAAAGAGTTTGGAAAAGGCGAGTAGCCGTAAGAAAAGAAAAGCCTTTCACTGAGAGGATCTCCGCTGCCCTTTGTGGGCCGTCAAGAAATCTGACTCGGGAGAGGTTTAATTAAAGCAAAACCGTAAAGTATTGTGTCCTTGTCTCCTTCAGCTTGGATCGAGTAAGAGGAGAGAGCCACCATAAATCAATTACAGAGCCCATTAATCTTTCTCGCCATGGGGGCGAAACAAAACACCCGAAACTAAACAAAATATCCCTCTTCGAGACAGAAGTGAAAGAGAGAAAGAAATGAGAAAAGACCGACGTTGAGTCGGAGGACCGCGAAACGAGCGACACGAGCTCAGGGCGAACCTCAATTCTCTCATTCGACACTTGGAGTCTTCGCGGGGAGACGAGCGGAACGTCCATCCATTTATATCATTTGTCCTTATGAATTGGTAGGAACAACAAGAGTCGGCTATTACCGGCTCCTTCCCTCAACCCCTCCGTTCTTAACATTGACAAATACCCTCAACTCGGAGCATTGGAAGTTTCTCACAACTTGGAAACCTTATTGCCTAATACGATCTCTGACTTTTAAAAGAGAAAAGTCTTTTCTTTTATCTTTGTGGCTTTCTCATCCTGCATATATAGGCGCCCCATGCTCCAAAGGAAAAACACAATGTACCAGGGGGGTTATCTCCGCCTGCCTAGTTTGTAATATGCGGCGTGCATAGGCAGGTTATACAAGCCTAGTTGGAGTTTAATCCTCTTTTCAGGAGTGGAAGGGGGAAGGCAGTAATTCAAATTGCTCACAAGGGGAAGCTTCGAGAGGAAACAAATCTTCTCGTTCCAACCTATATTAAAAGTGGGCCCAGCAAAGGAAAATTATTTTCTCTCATTGTTCATATTTGTCCTTTTCTAATCTCTCCGACTAGGCCTTCGGAGTCAGAGGCGTATAAATCAAGACAGGGAAAAGAGAATTTCTTCCTTCCTCACTTACCCACAGCCTTCCTCATTCCAAGTCCCGCAGACATATGGATGCATGCATGTGTATAAACTCTCATGCATGGAGTTCACTCTACTACTACGGTGTTAAATAAATGCTTAGCTTGTCCACATCCGATGGTTTCATTTCACACCGCCTCCCGAGCCGCCTAATTCACTTCATCCAACCAGTTGGATTCATTTAATCCGCAATTACATTACTAAATACATTCATTTTATCACATGACGTTTGAAAATCCATGATTTAATAAGAGTCCAACTCTCGGTGCGGTTTAATAAAATCGGAATGAATGAGGCAATAACTTTAAATTTGAACTGATAGATACAATTAGAATTGAGCTACAAAATGCATATTATGAGATTCTCATGCCATTTTGAAATAGAAAACTATAGACTTGTCGCATATATTCCTTAAATTCGACATGACAAAGGGAAATTGATAAATAGAATGGGGGAGACTCAACGCGTGTGGAAACATTCATGTATGTATGAGTGTGTAAGCTAACCTTCATGGGAGCCGTAGAGGTAGATGATATTGTGCCAGCCGTAGTAGGCAATCGTATCAATCACAGCGCGATGAAAGTCCGGCCTCATGCTGGTCGCAAAATCCATCACCGATGAGACCATCTGGAGAGAAAGAGAGAGAGTGAGCGACCAAGTTGTGAATCCCAATCTGAATTCAATTACACCCTCATGAACCATGTCATTGGGCAGTGAACTAATCCTTCACCCACCGCCCTGTCACACGTTCGCACTCTTTGCACCCACAAGTTTTAATCTCTTCCAAGACCCAGATCCCACACTTTCCCCTTCAGTCATTAACAAATTAACTCTCTCAGACGGCTTTCATGAATTGTTTATTTTCTCAATTTACTCCGAAGATAGACTATAAGAGGGGAATGAATGGGTTGACTCAAGTAATTGAAACGAGGTGACAAATGGGAAAGACAAATTGCTTTCCCCTCCTTTCCCTGCTAATATAAGAGACAATGGAGTTTATTGAAAAGAGAATTTCCAGAATATTGAAAAAAGAAGAGTAAAATTTAAAGGTGAAAAATGAGCAAGTCCTCGACACAAAATTGGTAAAAAAGAAATCGAATGTCAGTGATGAAATGAATTTGGAATCCTCTGTGAGAAACAATCTTTTACGAAGCGAATTGGGGACATTCGGCGGTCTTTAGGGAGGTGAAGTGAAGTAATGAACCGTCGTCTCCAAACTTACCCTCTCCGGGAATGAAGGGGTGAGGAAGGGCATCTGGAAGGTGTTGGAGTAGGAATGAAACGTGTCGAACGAGTCCGGCCCAACAGCCCCAACCATCGTGAAGACTCCGCGTGAAAAATGACTGCAAACTGCAAGAGAGGAAAAGAGAAACCTCTTAGGAATCAATAATGATAATGGGAAAGTTTCATTACCCTCATAACTTATGTACTATTATGGATTCATCAGGGATAATCCCGTGGGAATTGGAGGCGAGCGACGAAATGTGTCTCTCCGCAGCATCATCAACAATCAAACATTTCCATTCACCCACCAAATCACCAAAATAAATTTCCCTTTCACTCCTCACATTTCGATGTAAAAACCCACTCGAGTTTTCCTCCATAAAATAACCAAGAAATAAAATAATGTTTGTAGTTTATACGCAAGAGTTATTGGGGAAAATTTGAGTTCAACTTTTCTTTTTCCTCAATGAAGCGCGAAGTGAGGAAGTATCTTAATAAGAGGAAATTCAATTCACCCTTCTCATTTTAAAAGTAGGCCAGGAGTCTTATTATGATTTAATTTTAAATATTTTCCATATCTTCCCAGACCCGAGATGTGTCTACATAATCTCAAGTCATGTTTTGAGAGGATAAGGGTATATCTCTTATGGTTTGTTCATTTAAGCTAGGGATAAGAGATTGGATATGCGGGAAGTTAATTTGTTTGAGAATGGTTTCCCTGTGTAAGAGCTGTAGCAGCTTATTAAAAGTTCCGGAACTTTGGGATGTGAGGCAAAACAAAAATCTTTTCTCATAAGTTATTTACTAAGTTAGAATGATGGAGAAGAGCGTAATTCCCTCGGAGGAATGTGATTTAGGAAGAGGGAGGGAAAAAGAAAAATCACCATACAAGAACTCTCGTCCTTCGTCGCGGAAGAGTGGAAGGCTGAGAGAACAAGCTCATTATGAGAGAACATTATAAAACTTTCCTCTTCTGACTTTCCCTTTCACTCGCCTCTCTTGTCTCCTTAATAGACTACTTGGATGATGACATTATTTATCTTTTTCTCTCACCCTCATTCACCTAAGTAAGTATATACAGCAAGTATACCTTCTACCATCTTCCCTTTGTAAAGGGATTCCGCAGGAAAGAATGCGTTTAGGAATTTAACAACCCCTCTCTTTCCCCTTTGAAAATGACGGGTGACGGTGGAGGCTTGATCATGGGAACAAGGGTCAAAGTCAATTAGAAACAAACGGCCGTGTCCTAACCTCGACTCATAAAATACTCTGCTTCAAGTCCAGATCCATTTCCTACAGCAGTTGAGCCTTGAGGCTCATAGAGAGTAATAAAAATAGGAAAACAAGTTTGTTCTTATTCTTCCTAATCTGGAAATGATTTATCAAGCCCACCAGCTTGTCCTTTCCCCCTTCTTCTGCGAACATTTCGAAGACAAATAAATAATCTTGAATCATTCTTCTGCATGTGTTAGGTAATTATTTGGAAATGAAGTCGGCCTGCGGTTTCCCCCACTCTTTCAACTGACTAGAATACCACAATGAAAGTTTTCTTTTGGAAAGATTCCTGCAGAAATTTCTTTACTTCTTTTTGTAGATATAACGAGTTTTAAATGCACACCGTATATGCATACATAATTAAATCATCTGCTCGGTCCAGATAAAAAGAAACTTTGTTTCTTTCAATTAAATAACTTTGGTCCAAAAAACTTATCATTTACATGTCTTAAAAGTTCATTGAACTCTTTTCTACTTTTAAAGAAATGTAATTTGACTTCTTATAAGTTAGTTTGAATTATCATTATCATTTTTAATAATTATAAAGTTATAAAAGGTAATTAACAATATCAAAACATGAAGAGAACTGAAATCAAAAGTATAATTAAATAATAATAAACATAAGCATTTATATTTTCATATTAAAATTTTATAATTTAATATTTAATAATCATAATTTAACTAAATTAATATCACGCAAGATATTTATTTATGATAACTGAACATTTACTAGAAGAGGAAATAAAATTAAGTAGCAAAAAAATTGTCAGAACTTACTATTATTGAAACGATTGTTTATCTTCTAAACTCGCAAAATGTATTTCGAGTGTATATAAAGAGTTATTTAAGGAAAAATAGGATAAATATAGAAAGCTTATTTTATTTTATCAACCCTTCCACTTTTGTTATTTAAAAGAATGTATAGCCTTCGCTATACATTCTAAAGTGAAGAATCTTTACAACCAATCCCCTCTGTGCCGGTCGTAAATTGAAGTGAATTAGAAACCGTAACTTAATGGGACTTGCACCCCTAATTCAAGAACTTAGTTTACACAAAAAGATGTACTAAATAAACTTTGGCTATCAAAATCAAAACACTCCTCAAAGGAGAAGAGAAAACTCAGAAAGTAACTTAGGGTCTATCGCTTGCAGAATCTCGAGAAACATTTCCCACATGCTTCCTAAAAACACCCCAGTCTCAACTATGTATGAGTAAAGAGGAAAAAAGGTGCTAGACATTTCAAACCATTAACCGTTCCAGCGAGGCATTTTATTTAAGTGTACAAGAGAAAGGCGAATTTTACGAGTAAACAGAGCATGTACCATGAATGCAGACAAGTAGCAAGTTCTCATGTGAGCATGCATTACACACTAGGACTAAAGATCCACGAACCAATGGTCATTTTCTCCCTTTGCGTACAAGACTGCGAGCTCGGATTTTAAAGAAAGAATTTGTTAAGCCTGGAGGATATCTTATTTCCAATCTCGGAGGATTTCAATTCTATTTGAGGGTCTTTGGCTCTTTGAAGGTTCGGTGAAGAAGTCCATCCCGCAGCGATGCGACCAAGGAATTTTACAATTCTCCACTTTCCTGCGGGGATTCTCGTGTCCAACTCCCCCAGCTCTCATTTTTGATTGGCCTCGTTCTCTCTTTTGAGGAAAATTGAATAAAGCGAAAGTTCCTCTCTCCTCGTTATAAAGAAAGAGTTATCTGAGGAGGTAAGAGGCCGGCTCTCGTTCTCCACTTATGAGGAACTTCGATCGCCACACTCAGCTTTCTTTACAAATATGGGCAAAGGCCCCTTGGACACGACGTAGAGCCAGTTTCTTTTCAACTTTCTTCTTTAACCACTTTAAATCTTTCTAGCCAAATCCCTCCACTTCTTAGAAATAAAAAGTTATCTTGGAGGGAGCATCGCATATACGCACAGCCACTTGATTCTCAACTTGAGTTCATTTAAACTCAACTTTACTTTGGATCCCATTTCCCCGGATTAGGGAGGACAAAGAAGGAGCCATTTGAGGAAAACTTTCACCTCTAATCTCCCCCAATTTACTTTTAAGAATTACCCGGATTCTAAAGCCTTTTAATCTTGTTTATCACCCCGTCTGACAAATTACTCCCATATCTCCTACAACTCTGACCTTATTCATAGATAAAGATAAAGGAGATACTATTAACGAAACAAATACGACGGCTCATACTTCATTCAATTTCTATCCCTTTTATTTTTTGACAAACCCCGAGAAGAAGAGCTTTTCCAGGTTCATCATTTATGAACTTGAGTGCACCCATCATACTCTTTCCTATTACCCGAACCATAAGAGAAATCGTAGGAATATTAAGACTTGAGGATTTCGTTTTGATCCTCATAGCCGAGTCCTCTGAGGTCTCTTAATGGTGCGAAAGGCCTAAGATGACTACCTATAACTCCAATGAGCTCTGAGTCAAGATTAAGAAGAACGCGCTCGTTTAAATTGAAAGAAGCGTCCGGTCAGCGCTTTTAAGTTATCCTTTTTCTCTTTTTGGCTTTTTTCCGACTTGGAGGAGAAAGTCCCCCCTTTTATGGCTCCTTTGATGTGGATAAAAGACCCGCGTCTCACGCCGTGAATAGTAATTCCCTCTAATTTTACCCTCCCATTGCACAGAGAATGCAAATGCAAATCCAAATGCATACATAAAAGCTCGACTCCTCCTCAAACCTTCAGCCTCTCCGCGTTTATCGACCTTTTCAGACCAAAATCTTAAAACTAAAGCTCTGTTCTTTCCCAGTTCAATTTTCACACGCAGAGGCTTGCTCCTTTCACACCCATAATAAACCCACTTTCCGCCGTTCCTCTCGCCCAATAAATAAAACTTAGAAGACATGCGGCACACTTTTACGCATACGATCCAACGTAAAATATCGGACGTGGAAAGTAGTCTCCCATATGTCCCCCTCGGTCGAGGAGAGTGGAGGAGGATAAAACAATGTAAATACAATGATTTATTGATTACTCGTGAGACATTTATGTAGAATAATTTTGCTTCACGCTTCCGAAATGCTCCACTTATTTGCTAAATAGCCGCTATAATGGAGAACCCCAAAAAGAAGAACGAATAAATAAGTGGGGGGACGAGCCAGCGATAATGGCCCAACAGGAGAAAGTAAGTGGGAGCCCCAATTGAGAACCATATTGAGGGATGTGAATGGAGAAGGCTCATCCCAGTAAAGATAAAGTCAAGAAGTAAAAAAGAACTATAACTCTCCCTCTCAATCCTCCAAAACTGAAATCCAGGAATAAAGAAGAAAGCTACTTTGTATTTCCTCCGGCCGTGTGTGTATTAGGAGAACACGTTCGCTTCGCGTACATCCCTCCGTTCGATTCTCATGGCGGATCGGAATAAAATTGGTCTGACATGTGATAGTGCCATTAGAGTGGATTGGTGATGTGGGCCAGGCATAAGAGAGGGAATATAAGTGGGGCTTCTCGTGAGTATGTGTGTCATGGGATTTCCCCTTCTTCCCCATTCTTTGGTCTTACTCTCCTAGTAGTCTAATGTGTCTACTGAACTAGTTCGCCAAGGGTCCCAAACGGAGATTCGCGTAATACTCCAAGACTCCCGGCATTCGAAAACCTCTTTTGGCTTCATGTCAAAACCCTGTAGAGGAAGAATAAAATGAGCCATGTCACGAACTTTCCTCCTCTCCTCATCCCCATCTTCTCCCCTTAGACATAATGTATAGAGGAAGAATGAGAAGTTAGGCTCATGATGATGACTCCTTATTCTCTCCACCCATCAAAATAACAGAGTCTCTTGATTCAACAACTCTCTATCTGCATGTGGGGTCTTAGACGTATAGGGAGATAGTGTTGAGGGAAAAGGAATTCCCTCTTCTACTTTGAGTTCATAGATGTGGAATGTAAGAGGGTCTAAAAGAGCCAATCCTCGAGTTGAGATCTCCTTAATGATCACATCATCTTATACTCGACTCCTTCCATCCTCCTTCCTCGTAAGAGAGGCAATGAGAGGAAGGATGAAGGCATTATTTCCTTTCGTGTACATTAACTTTTGCTCAAAGACCTCCTCAAATGCGGAATATCATAGAGGAAAAGTGAGCTCGAGACGTTCACTCCAATCATTACAAACCCCGACTCTCATTCTCAACCGAAAAATCCTTCACTTTGACTTCCCTTAAACCTCGTTTCCTTCACTCCATTCCTCTCTTATTCCTTTTCTTAAGAAACCGTCAAGAGGCCATTACACACTCGAAACCTTCAACTGTATCTAAATAGGCAATTTTCAATTCTATATCATTCACACTTCCTCATGCAAAAAAAGTTTAGTGCGAATAAAAATACTATGTATAATATTCTTTGCGTTTATAAATATTGAAAAAAAGAAAGTTTGATAAAAGAATTTGGTCAATTCACTAATATCAAAGAGGATAATTCTCTTAAATATTTATCCCTTAGTTCTTTTTATCCAATTCATTGGGTAAAGAAAGGAGCACAATGCCAAAGTAATAGAATAGTTGATAGGAATCGAACGTCTGGTAAGAAAATCCCGAGTCATTTGTGGGAATTCTGTGTTCTCTTCAGATACTTGGACACAGAGGAAGAGATGTGTATTTTCTTTGGAAAACCGCACGTTTCAAGTTAATGAAACGAAAATTTCACTAATTCCTTGATGAATGATGCAAATGATGGCTTTAAAGACTCTCTTATATTTCTCTCCTTCGAGAATCCAAATTACTTCTTATATACATACTCTGAATGTCTTGACTCGCATTCAAATGGGAAGCCTTTGAAGACGTTTTACATACTTCACAATGCGATGGCTTCGCCCTCATCAATAAGATGAAAGGAGACGGTAAAGCTTGGCTTCCTTTCAGAGAAACTCAAATTTATAAAACCTCTCCTCATTCATGCATAAATAACCTTACTCAATGAATCCCCCACTTATAAAAGTTTCATTCGCAATTGCCACATTGCCAATTGGTAGAATAAATCTTTTCTCTGGTGCTTAATTACAACCGGAACGAATATAATTTTTTTTAAATTGAAATTGAATAAGAAACTTTGAGAAAAAAATTTGACAATATTGAACTATTAAATTTTCGTCATGTAGTGTAATACATAAACACTGCATAAAAATCGATTCAAGATGCATTTTCTACTTCAACAATAGAAATATTGTAGTAATTTTCAACTATACTGCTGGATAAATGGTAAATGGTAAATTACATATAGGAAATATACCAAAACGTCTATTTTAAGTCTATGCAATGTAGCCCAAAGTGGAGAAAGTTGAGAAATTCCCTTGAGGAAGAGATATAAGAAAATTGAATCGATCATTTATTTATGCATTCAGAAGATGATTCTCCTTACTTATAACAGTTATAAGTTATAACTGAAGAAATCTCTCGGTCTCTTATTGTATTAGGTCTGAGAAAGAACAAGAAGATTTCCACCGAACTCAATGTTATCTTCAATCCCAATGAACTCACCAAGGATCCATTTACATTTTCTTCGCAGAAATGTAAGTGATCCTATCTATTTTTCACCCACGGCTATAGAAAAGTCACATTCCATCCAGGCTTACCATGTGGGTCCTCCATAGGCAAAAGATACTTATTTCTTTTTTACAATCATCATAACCATTACCATTATCAAGATCAAGGGTCCAACAAGGCCATCCGCGACTCCGTTTGGTTTGATTTATATACTTAAACTATTGCTTTTCTTACGTGCCGCCTGGATTTATCTCCTTCCTTTTACTTTAAAAAAGAATGGGACAATGAAGGTGTGAATAAAGAAATACTACGATAGTTTAGTGGATCCATCTGGAACTTTTCCACTTTACAATTCTTTAGACTTGCTTGGAATCTTGAAAAGGTAAGCCCTGATGCAACACTCAATTCTAAAATCTAACATTTTAAGGATTCTTACGATGCATATCAATGCTATTAAGCTCAACCTGCTTTCAAACAACAAGCTTTAAAGTAAATATAGACAAAAATTAGCATAAATAAATGTTTTTAAAATAAATTATTTCTTATTTAAAAGTATAATAAGAATGCGTTACGATTACATTAAGTCGAATATTATAATAATAATTCATCGTTCCAGTTTGAATTAAGAAGATAAAATCTAAGAAAGTTAGTCTTGAATCAAAGGTCCTAAATCATTCAACCCTCCCCTAAACAGTTTGTTTTACGCTTTAATTGAAAGTGACTCTTTCCTCTAATAAAATACTCTGGGAGTGAAAGGACCGAGATTAGTATCGTAGAGCGAGTGTTCTATGAACATATCAAGGCGCTTAACCATTTTCACTCAATTGCATTGGCTATAGAATCCTCGAATGGTGGATAAACTTAGTTAGATGGACTAATACATCAAGAGTTGTGAAGCGTAATCTCTGCCGGGACTTAATTTCTTTTCCCTCTCACCACAAATCGGAGGAGAGGGAAATTCGAGTTTCCCTTTCCTTCGCCCCTCATTCGAGGAGTCTGATGAGGCGAATGAAGGAGTATAAATGGGACAAGGTCATTAGTTCCAGTTCCCCACATTGACGTGTGATTATTTGAGGGTATTGGGCCACTTGAAGAAGAGATGGTTGAGAGAATATGAAGAGAGCTGTTCGTTAAGACCTCTCGAATCAAGAGGAGGCAGTTGGTGCTCCTAATCGATGGACTTATTTAGTTTTATATAGTTTTCCAGAGGAAATAGGCTGATGAAGAGTGACAGGTTGATGAAGGAGTGCGGTGGGAAAGAGGCACTTATCCTCAACGTTGACTTATTCGAGTGGCTCCTCGAGAGCAACGCGGGAGGGACGGGGGCTCCGGAAGAAAAAGGGTAAGAAAGGATTCTCCGACCAGTAGGAGGAAGTATGAATGTTCAGGCAAATCAAGTGTTTTTACGACTCCCAAGAGAAACTCTGCTTCGGAACCAGCAAATTGTCTGCCATGCAGTCCTCCTCCCTTCCTTGAACTTTTCATTCCACGCATTGATAAAGGCAGATCCATAAAATGAAACAAAAGTACATTTGTTTTTCTTTCTCTTTTCCCTTCACTTGCTTCTAAGACTCAAAACCTCAAGCCCTCAATCTTCAATCCGACCCAACCCGCCGACCACCAACCGACACTCGGCGAGATAGACCCTCTAATGGCGTCACGGTCAACTGGCTTGTCCATTAGGAGACAAAATATTTACCCCAAGAAATACTCGGTCAACTTTCTTTCCCTTAAATTCCATTCCAAATCCCCTTCGCCTCTCAAACCCAAATGGCAATTCCGTGGGATTGGCAGTGTAGAAAGAATCCCCAACTCGGCCCCAATGCAGCCCAGCTATTCTCTTACAATGTAGCCATTCCTAACTCTTCTCCCATGGCTCCATGTTGAGAGCAGAGAAAGAATCACCATTTCCCCTATTTTATTCTTATTACATGGAGAGTCTCATTAAATGAATTGAGGTTGAGTAAGTTTGAATTCCCTACCCAAAACTTTCCTTTCATGGAGAAGCGGAGAAAAGAAACAGGAACTTAATTTTGATTCCTCGCTCATGTGATTGCATTGAAACTAAAAATTAAATCAGGCTCTTGAGTCTAAAAGAACTGGAGAGATTCTTCGACTCCTCAACAATATACTTATGTTCTACTAATAGTCAAGTTGTACACTCGTACATAGTAGTCACCCACTATGTAGTGGAGTATATTTCCATGCAATTTACCTTCTATAAATGTTTATGGATCTTAAGTAAGTATCAAAGGGATTCGTTCTTTTCCTTCCTCTCTCGCCCTATCAGTCTCTCTCATCTACGAAGATTACGTTCATGGATTCATCCGAAAGAGAAATCCCTTGCTGCTCAACTAAAATAAAAGACCCACAAACCAAAGTTCTTTCACATCATTACTGAAGAGCAATTCGAAAGCGTAGAACTTTCAACTCACTCAGCCTCTGTGAAAACGTCGTGCCTCGTGCAGTGTCTTTTATAAAAGACACGAACTTACCCCTTTCGAGTTCGTTGGGTGGAGAGATAGGAAAGTTAAAAGGAGCTTAGAACATCACAACCACCTTCGAAAGACCAAAGAAAACAACATAAAGGAAACAGGTGACGATAAGAGACGCCAAAAAGCTCAAGATGAGAGTTTAAAAGAGGGGAGAAGCACGAAGCTTCTCCTCATTTTCGTAACATTCAAATCCCATTTATTCTGTAAGTTTTCTTAAACATGGAAATGAGCACCGAAAGAAGAGGATTTTTTATCTAATTTATTTGTTAGAATTCAATCGATTAAGAATTCACAAAATATCAGCATAAATGACTATCGTCTAAATACTTTTACAATAGGTTTATTACTTACTTATATTTTTCTTTGGTAGAATAACACATGCCTAATAGTCTTTTATTTTTATATTTGTAGCAACATCTATCAAGTTTTTAAAGCATTGAAAAATAAGAAACCCAAATCACAAACCCAGTGGGGATGTTGTTTGATATTACATTTCAGCGTCACACGTTGTCTCATCTTCGATTTGAAGGTATGAAAGTTGAGTCAATTGGACGTGAACTTGTTTTCCCTTTAGAGCCACTATGTCTGTCAATGACAAAAACAGCACAGTGGCTTGTGTCATCCTTTTCAAACTTCAAGATTTCCTTGCAATATTATGTCTTTGTCATTTGTATTATATTAAATTTGGATGAGACTAAAAAATTATCTAACATTTGTTTATTAAAGCTTAAATAAAAAATTGGTATTTGTTAATACCTACTTGATAATTGAAAATTAATGATTAATACATAGCATGTGGTTAAATTAAATTAAATTAAATATTAATTAGCATAAATAAATGATTACTTGAGGTTCTATCAATAAGTAAGTGAAATTTTGGAAAAGTAACCAAAAAACTATTCTCTGGTTTATTTGAACATAAGGCTAAAGGACTTGGCTACTCTTTTGCTCATATAGAGGCAGTAATGGGGAGAGTTTCGACTAGGAGGAGAACAAGAGAAAGAGGAGAAAAATGAAGTCGCGAAAAGCAATGAATATCAATCTTGATATTCTTTTGAAAGTCGAGACTCGCCACACGGAATTTTAAGCGAGTTTGTAGCTCCATACCTCTAGCTCTGCTTCATCTAATACGACCAAAAAGTTTCTCCGACGAAGAGTTTTGAATATTAATGACCCTCCACTTTACATGGAGAAGGAAGGAAAGATAGAAGAAAAGAAATTCCTTTCCTTCCTTCTCTTCAACATATTAGCTGTTAACTTATGGAACTTCTTTTTCTTCATGTTGTACAAAAGCAAAGTGTAGTGATTCTTAATAAGATATATGGTGCAAGCATGTGTGAGGAAATTTCAGCTGTTAACTGCTTGTTATGAAATAGCAATGAAGCTTAATATTATTCGAAAGTGCGCTTAACATTGTTTATTATTAAATTAATTAAGATATTAAGCAAATTACATAAATATTGGAAAATGTTATAATTCTTTTTATAAAAACACCTGAAATTTTAAACGATAATCTGTTTACTTTTTTATATAATTTTTTTTCATAAAGTAATGTAATTTCACATGATAATATGAATATCTTCAAGTCAGAGACCCAATTTAAAAAACTTTCATTACTAAAAATATTATTATTCATAATACCTCTGTATCATTTTAAGGTACATGAATTGACTATGAATGTATTTATATGCAAGAAAACTTTGCATAAAAGATTGGAGATGAATGAAATTCATAATGATGGTAACTTTCATCGTGATGCAATATAAGAAATTTACCCGGGTTGCATGATACAAGTGGGAGTTGTATTCAGAAAGGGAGTGAGGGGGATAAACCAGAAGAAAGTAATATTTTGAAAAGTGCCCACGAGATCCCCAACGCTCCAAGAAGTATTAAACATTTGTGAGGTATCCATCTTTTATCATCATCATTCTCTGTATTTCATACGGCCGTGTACTGCTCGAACGGACTCATGAGCATCTATATGATTGTGATATGTATTTAAGGTATGACTCCTATGGATGGCTTCCCCAACCTCGCTCATCGTCTCCCTCAATCTGGTCATGTGCCAAATCTTACATCCTCTCATGAAACCTTCGTCTAAGACCATAATGTATACGTGCATTCACACACGGAAAGAACTCGTACGGGATGTTGGCAAGATCCTTTGAGTTTTCAAATTTCGTGAAAACCATGTTTCTCCACATCACTGTGAAACGGAAGTAGGGGACAATTTATAAAAAAAACTAACGTGTGGGAAAAGGGGAGAACACCTCTCGATGCACTATTATTCAACATTCTATAAGAGATACTAATAGTAAAAATATATTTCTCTTGCGATGCAATAATTTATTTAAAGTACTTTACATTGTAAAAAATATACAAGTCGAAAAGAAAAAGTTTTCTTGTGATACTTTTCCCATAATATTTGATAAACAATTATATATTCAATAATTATATAGTATCATGGATATTATCATGTTGTTTCACTAATGAGCATTTGGAGCTATGTACTAAATCGTGTTTTGCAAAGTGTTCGCATAAAACTTTCTTGTTTGTTAAATATTAATAGTTGGTAAATCTTGAATAGAAGGTACTTGAAGGACAAAAACCAAAAGTTCATAACCTCAACATGAGTAGAGGTAAGAAAAATGGGGGGAAGTTTAAGTTGTTAAGAAAGTGAAAGTTGTAGTATGAGAGGTCGGGACTAGACTCACCAGATTGAAAATTAAACTCCTCTCACTTCCACTCATTAATAACTAATTATCCCGCATTAATTAGACAAGAACGAGTTTTCTTCTTGAATTAGGAGACACTTTTCCCGAATTAGTGCTAAATAGGGTGAAATTACTCTTCAACTTCTCCTTTTTCATTGGGCTAAGGAAGGAGTCGCGTGTGGAATTTTCACCGTTTCCAATTCTCCGTCGCCTCTCCCTCCCCGTTTCTTAATGAGTAGGGTGAAACACGGAGAGACTCAATTCATAAATACTCAATTCTGGAGAATTGAACAGGAATAGGATTAGATACACACGTTGACGGCATCGTACCATGCTAACACGGCCTATCCTCCCATCCCCGCACCCTTCTCGCCATCATGAAATTTTCAAAGGAATATGGAAGATGCAAACAAACGCATTTATTTGCTACTCATAATACGCAAATACAATTTGTGTGTACAGGCACATTTCCTACTTGTATGTGTAGGAGAAATACACTCATCTCCCACGGGGAACCCCTTCATCCTTTTTAATACATTTAACTCCAGGAGGAGGATTATGAAGATTTGAACGGAGCCCTCCGCCGTTTACTTTTCTTTCTTTCCTAAACGAGTTGGGCCCATTAAGCCCAAACACATTTAGGATCTCTTTATGTTTAATCAGGGATCTACATGTAATAAGAGGATATTAGCAACAAGGAGACGCGAACACTCGTGTTCACCAAACCATGTACTGGCTCCACACACAGGGCTATTCAAAGGTGAACATTTTGGTGAAAGTTTTGAGAGTGGAGAGTCACACGGGATCGATTTCTCCGTCCTCTTTGCTAATTTCAAAGGAAATGAAATAAAATGAAAATAGAAAGAGAGGGGGAACCATGGCCATGATCAACATAAATCCTCTCGTAATCCCACGAACCTCTTTAACGAGGGAAATACTCCGACTCCACCTCGGCCCACATATCATCTCCCCCCACTGAGACATCCTACCCAATTTTCACAGTATGTAATATACACACAGAGAAGCTGATGCTGGTAGTAATGCACAAGGAATCCTACAGATGTAATATGAAAATAAAGAGGGTTCGTCCCAGAGGAAAAGAGAAAGAATTGAGGAGCAGGGAAGCAGAAGTTGAAGAGCTATAAGGCAATTTGTTCAAGAATTCGCTAGAATACACTTTAAATAAAAAGGAAGGAACGGTGGAGAGTATAGGGAAGGAATATGTAAATGGATAATTCTGCCTGAGGAGGAGGGAAACTCTCTTTTGCATAGCTTTGCACTTTCCATGCCCCTTACACCTCCAAGCAAGATCTTGTGCTCACTCACATTTGAGTCAGTGAATTATATCCATTGCAACAATCCACTCTTTTCGTGAAGAGGATTAGAGGAAATGGATCCACGGCCTAGACATCTCTTTACATACTTTCACCCGCAATGAAATGAGACAGCCCGGAACACAATTCCCCATTCCCTTAATTTAAATGAGCAAACAAAAATGGAGATAATGAAAGGGAAAAATAAACCGTCGGAACCATAGTCAATAAACTCTTTAAACTTAATGTTATTACGCTCTTGCGCTTTCCCCCTTCGAGCTTCACCATCGTTAACTCTTTCATTAGCATAAAAACGTAAACATTTGTTATAAGAAGAAAATTCCTTTGCAATTTTTAACACTTTCAAATTCTAAACAAAGGATATTATGAATTTGCACGAATTAATAAAATTAAACAATGGTATACTTATAAATAAAATGGGTTCTCTGGGTATTGTAATGACGTTTTTAAATGGGCATTTACATGTTTCACTGTGAGGTAAATGTTTTAAAAATGCCTTCATTGCTTACTTATTCTGGAGAGTTTGAATGAATCGGCGGTATTTATTACATCGACGAAAGCCTTTAGCTCAAACCGCCGGTCTTCAGTGTTGTGAAGCATCAAAGCATACTTGAAAGCCGTTTGAACTTGTGTCGTCCCTTGCTCGAAAATCACTCCTAAATAAACCAAGTTCATTTTAGTGGAGTTTATAGGGCAGACGAAAACATTCCGAAATAACCATTAAAGTATTCAGAGCTGCATTACATTTTAAACTTATCTCGTATTATTCTAATTTAATAATTGAGCATTCTTCAAAGCTACTAGTTTTTACAGTAAAATACGCATAAAGATGTTTCTACTTATCTTTGCACTTAAAATGACTTAACATGTGGGATTGGATCATGAATAAAATCCAACTCCGTTTTGCATCATTTCCAGTTTGAAGCTCCCAAGATGTAGAACCAATTTTCTACATGTCAAACTTCCCCAAGAAGAATCCAGCGAGAAAAAAACAATTTACTGTGCATATGATGCGAATCATAATACTTTCACGACCGAAACATGAAGAGACGGATGAGAATGCAAGGAATTCCTCTACATTTTGCACAAGATTGTATAGAAAACTTTCAAAGCTGCTTTTCCCATTGCTCGAACGAATTTAGATGTGCAATTTGTATATTATATAGGGAAATAATAATATCTATGCTTGGGTATGAATAGGAAAGAGGGGAATTCCTATTAATTCAATCTTGAATAGCAGAGGAAATGAAAATGATGAAGGAGGAAAGGATTAATATTTAAATTAAGGAGTTGATAGGGAGAGATAAGAAGATTTAAAGCGTCCATTAATGCATTTCCCTGTCGGATTCCGGAGATGTCGAGGAGAAAGTGTATTAATATTCCAGACTTAGCTACCTTAAATCCGATAAAATGATAGGATTGTAAATAGCGAGTAAGAAAACTCACTATACAAGAATATATCCACCAACACTCTAAATGCTTATAATATACATCATATCCTCTACTTCTCCTCCGACGATCTCTGTCCTTTTCTGCTCATTTGTTTAGATGGAGAAAAGAGACGGAGCGGGACGAGGAGGAGACGATGGGACCCTCCAACCGCAATGAGCCTTCGAGTCTGACAGTGAGGAAGAGCCACCCCAATATTTCATTCTGAGAGTGTAATTCAGAGTAATGGAATACTTATATTTATGTCCCTATGAGCTCTCGTCGGAGTCGAACGAAGACTGCATAAAGAGATTATTTTCATCCGCCGTATTTGCATTCCACAATGTTCATGTCAGATCCCTCAGCTCATGATTTCTTACCCGCTCTCCAGATTTCTTTCTCTGCCTTTCACATTTTTTACAATTCCGCGAGTCCTATTCACATAATCATAATGGAATTCTGATAAACTGATTATAACATTTGACTTTACATATGAAATCTATTCATCTTCATAGTTAGATTTATAAACTCCCTATTCATTTATAATAGTTTTGGTATAAAAAGATGCTCTGAAAAATAATATCTACTCTTTTAATCTTATATTTTTAATAAAAATACGGTCGGGGTTAAAAGAGAGAGGGAGGAAAAAAGAAAATAAATTTTCTTCGTTTTCTTCCTAGTTAGACTTGTTACTTCTTATTTTATTAGTGGTTCGGTCACATTTTAGAATGTGAGTCAGGATTACCCGAGCTTGGCAGAATCCAAAATAACATTATGTGTACTCTTAAGGAGCATTTAGGCATTGATGTGCTTATATGAACTCCTACGTAAAATGTATAAGTAAAAATAGAGAGCGATGTCCGGAATAAGAAGTTGGGAGTGAGGGAATAATATAGCTGCCTTGAATGAAGAATGAGGATGAGGCACACGCATTTAGCCTTTTATCCCTTCTCATTCTATCTCCTAAATTATGATTTACTCCAAAAGGACAAGCCTCCTCCTTTTGGTCACAAAATTACCTTCGAAAAGGTGAAAAGGGGGATTTTTTTGAATCTGTTAACGGTCCCTTAACCTCGCATTTATAATAGTCTATAAAGCCAAATGCGAAATCCTATAACACTTGTAAGGGTTAATGTAATAATGAGCAGATGGCAAAAATACCAACACACAAAAAAATGGAAATAAAAAAATCTATTTTCTCGTGGAATGACGATGGAAGAGAAATTCACTTCTCCCCTCTCTCGACTTTTTCTAGTAGAGGAACTTAATGTGAAAGATGACTTTCTATCCAACGAAGTCGCTTTAGTTCTCTCAAGAGCAATTAAATTAGTTCCTTACCCTTCTTACATAATCTAATCTTCATTTCTCGAACTCTTCGACTAATTCCATCTCAAACTACGAGAACCAAATTAAAGTTGGAATAAAATTATTAAGCTCAATTGTGCCAATTATCATTATTTGTAATGAGAATTAATGAATAAAAATAATCTACTCAATTCAAAAATCGTAACTTTGAACTTTCTCTAAACTTTTAGTCCTTCTAAGGTCCTTTTTAATTCAATCATTTGATTACCGAACTTAAATAAATAGTACGCGGAATGCTTTTATTTCAATACACGATCATACGTATGTATAACATTTCTTATTGTAACATGGCATTTGATATTGTAACATGAATTATTGTTAGCAGCCATGAAATGCTTATAATAAATACGAAGCATTTCGCTTTCGCAAATACATAGGTAATATTTATTTCAGATATCAAATAATTCCACAGAAAAATGAAAGAAACAATATCTAGCTAAATACTCAATTTAGCCGTACACAAACAGAACTAACTTTTGACCTTAAAGACCTTAGTAAGTAGCTTTACTTACATTTATAGATAAAAGGGCTAATGTCATTATTAGGGCTCATTTATGCATGATCCTAATTTTCTCAAAAATCTAAATTGAGCTAACTAATATTTAATTTACTTAAATTAAATATTGGGGCAAGTAATTAAATTATGAAGATTAGGCACATGCACTGATGAACTGGTGATTTTCTTTTTAGCTATGAGCGACTTTCCTGGAAGTTGGTCACGCATCACGCAAGAATAAGGGATTTGGTTTAATTAAATTATTCTTTGATAAAGAATTACCCACAAGAAACTACTAGATTAAAAATTGTTAATCAAATTACCAAGATCGAAAGGAAAGTTTTTCCCATTCTCCTTCCCTAGCTTAACTATAAAGTTAAAGGATAAGATGTCGTAAAGGAAAAGGAAGATAAGAATTAATTACCCAAATGTATTTTCTCAGCTAGAGACTCTTGGCGATGAAGGAGTAGAAGCGGCAGGAGGAAAACGAGGACACGCATTTTTCTCCGTGTCACTCGGAAAGAGGTGTATGAGTTGGAAAGTTAAGAACTTTAGTTATATTCCGTCCTCGAGAACGCCCATTCAACTTCCCAGCATCGGTGTCAGGGAGTGTTTTTACTTTCGTACTTTGTCTCTTTGCTCGCTCACTTTTCTTGTTCTTTTAGTCAGCCAATCAGTCACTGTTCATAATAAAGATTTCTCAGCATTATTGCGAATCCCCGTAAATTCAAAGCGAGTCAAGACTCGCGAAGAGCAAATTGAAATATTTAACTAGTTTAAGACCTACCATGAGCATGATCGGAGGGGATGGATGGAGACGTCGAGAGGGAACCAGAACCTGATTTATGTGGTGGACCAGAAGAAACTTTGACCAAATGAATGATGACATCCTTGGAAGTTTGTTGAGGAAAGGTGAGCTAGGGAAAGGTGAGGGCAACAGGTAGAAGAGCCGACTCGGGCAACGGAGAAAGTATCTCTATCGGCTGCAGCCGAAGAACTGAACCACGTCGCTCCTTCTGCTTTCCCTTTTCTCCGGCATCCTTCCACCGCAGAGGCTTTCACAACCAACTCGGTTTTCTTCGCTCAACACGGCCGGTACGCGTGTCATGCATATATGCCACGGTCCTTTCTGAACTAACTTAATACTTACACCTCCTCCTTTGCATCGAGTAAAAATTAAAATTAATTGAAAATTGATGTTTAATATATCCATGCTAGGCTAATTTCTCATGACAAATTATATTCATTTAATTAATTAAAGGTTTTTGGTGATAACAGAATGCTTGCATAAAATGAAGAAGGATGAGAAAAGAGATTAATCTAAATAAGTCAATTCGCTGAAGTAATAAATTTAGAAGAATGATAGAGATAGAAGAATGGAAATTCTTTTTAATTCCATTTGAAATAAATAAAAAATTATTTAATATATAAATAAAATTTAGGTGCTTCAATTACTTATTGAATACTTCTTTAAAAATCTGATTAATATATTTTGTAGTAAATACAAGTTAAAATATTTACATTATGACAAATATTTATTTATATTTATGCGGGATATATTTATAGTTAAAATTGAATTTGTACTTTTTATTTATTTTCTTCGTTAAACTTTATTATTTTTAAAATTCTTAAACACGTAATAACATAACATTAATTAACGAGTAATGAGTTAACAATTTGTGTAGATTATAATATAAATATTTATTGCCAATTTTAAACAAAAATGTTTACCTAAATATTTATTAATGGAATCTTAATCCTAACAATATGAACGACTAAAGATAAAAATAAAATGTAAAGTTTCAAAAGAAAAGAAGAGCTACGAAGAAGTTGAAATTAATCTGGGCTAGAGGATCCAGTGCTAAGTTTGCCTTCTTTAAAATATTGAGCGATATTAGGAAGAGTAATTGACTTGTATTCATTAGTAGCAGAACTTCCGTGTAGATTATCAACTTTTCTCTTCAAAAATGAATTTATAATTAAGCCAATTGATTTAAACTGATTGATTAAAAATTACTTACAAACAAATGAAGTATATATTAAAATTAAAATAATTTATGAGTATGATGAGAAACTTACAAAATATTTAAAGACGGAGAGGAATGGAGAGGAAATTCCAAAAGAAGTTTCTGCGATACTTATTTGAGTTTCTAATTCATCGAGAGTTAACTTTAAAGTTCTCACAAGCGCTTGCATTTTTTCGAATCGCTCGTTAAAAGTTTTGGTTAATTGATTTCCTTGTTGAATAATTAAAGGAATGACTATTTCACACCATTCTGTTGACTCATCTCGCTTCTACAATGATAACATTCATACTTATTAAAGAAAAAATAAGTTTTATTGAAAGATTGTGAAACGGTAAAGATTATAAATCATTAAAAAAATAAGTCTGTGGCCAAATATAATAAATACTATTATTTATTATTTATATCTTACCATTTGAAAAAGACTTTGGAATTCGTCGAGCTTAGCAAGAGATTCTTCGATAAATTCAGAGAGCCTGACAGTCTAAAAAAAATTTTTTTGAAATCAATAGATATTATATCATTATCATTTGCCATATCTTATTTTCGGCTTGACTAATTTTTGTAATAAATTGCATTTAGATTTTTTTTAAATATTAAAAATTCATCATTCACTAACTTGTTCTGTAAGATCGGTTTTAAAGTACTTTGAATAACTAATTGCGAAATCTGATAAGAGTTCATTGATTTTAACTTCATTTGAGTCCAAAGGGCTCAACATCTGAAAATAAAAAAATATTTGCAATTTGAAAATATTTTATCATAAAAAACTTTGTATAATGCAATATAAATTATTTTAGTTAACCACTTTAGCTTAAAGATGAAGTTATTAAAAACTTTATCTTTGTGTCAAGATCTCAAAAATCTTAATGCGGAATTTCGGAGAAGTGGAGCAGGAATGAACCGAAAGAAACCGAATGTGAAGTATGTGAAACAATTGAATGGAGGAATTTAAGATTATGTAGAAGTCCATCCAACTAAACCATCCATGCATTTCACCGCCTTTCTACCAAAATACGCGGTAGCGGGAACGAAGTCTCAACCACCAACAGCGAAATTCTTTGTGCATTTGCATTTGCATTGAGCTTGCAATTCCAAGTGAAATTCCATTTTAGTCCAATTCAGTTAAAAATTTAATGGTATAAAACTAAGAGAGATAAAGGGGAGTAGAGATGGATGAGGCCGAGTTCTTCGCATTTCTGGAAACGGAAGGAGAAGAGGTGACCAATTTCCCCTTCGTCAATCAATCGCATTTATCCATTAGATACTTCAGGGGTATGCTTTTTTATACTCAAAAAATTTTGTATAAAAATTATTTTTATATTTTTTGTTATACTTAGTACTCATAAATTGGTCAAGTAGTAGTTTTTAATTTATTCATATTTTTAATAATTCAGATATACAAGAAAACATCATCAGTGAAGGAACTTCGTTCGTCGTTCAGAACCAAAATGCCTTCATTCTTGCTGCGAAGATGGCTTCGGAGATACAAGAGGACATTATGGTCGAGTCATTTCGAGCTTTTGAAAAAGGTAAATAGTCATAATTACTAATAATGGAATGTTCTAATGACTGTCACACAGATAGGCGTGAAACATAATGAAATGACGAATGTTTACATTATTTTCAATTTAAAATGATTCATTCTTTTGTATAGCCCTGATTTTGACATATGAAGAACTCAACTCGGAAGATGAAGTGGTTGCTGCTCTCAGTACAGATCAAAAATGTGGCCTGCGAAAAACATTGGCTACTATTTCTTATGTTTTTTTGAAAATTGTAAATGAGATGGAAAATTTGATTAAATCTGGCGCAGAAAGTGCAACCATTAATGCTGGAAAGGTATTTGATTTTTGTCAATATTTCAATTAAATTGCTAAATTCATATATAATGTTTCCTAATTTCTTCTAGAAAAAAGGCAAGAAAGCATCTGTTGCAGAAAGATCAGAAGAATACGAATATTGGTTAGAATGGAAGATCAAATTCCTCAAAGGATTCAGGCGTATTCTTTCTTTGAGAGTACAAGATATTCAAAGTGGATCGTTGAATTATTTAAGGTTTGCTAGTTGAATTTGAATATTATTTCACTATTTAGAATCGTCCATTAACAAATGAATTTTTAGATGTGTCACCATCGCATGCTGCACGATAATCAAGAATTCTCCAAGTGATCTTCTTCATGAAGACGATCTTAGCGATGAAATTTTCACACTATTGAGCTTCTTGTATACTACTCACGGAGAAAAGACTAGAATTTTGTCAAGGCTCATTCCGGTACTTTTAATATTTTTTGTTCAGAATATTATAATTAAATTAAATAGTTTGCGGTAAGCACTATAAAATATTTATATTATATGTGACTCTAATATTTGTATCAATAATATTACAGGAGCTTCGTGATGAGCAAAGTGCAGTGGCAATATCTCGAGGACTAAGCTTTATGAACTCTCAATGCAATATTGATTCCATTATTTCTGAAACCTTTCAAGAAGCACTGGATGTCTACCACGGTCAACTCTCAAAAGAAACTACAGCTGAAAAGGGTTTCGCCACATTTATCAAAGAGATGGTCGATGTTTCACCTGGAAAAGTCATTGGAACTGCTCTTCCATTTCTATGCAGTTTTCTCGAATCTGATGTTTGTTATAATAAAATTCAGTTTTGACATATTTATTATAATAACCATTATTGTTTTTTGAAATTTAGTCATTCACGGTGAGGAACGCAGTTCTAGTTTCTTTGTACGATTTGATCAAACACATTAAAAATAACAATGAGGGGGTCAATGAACGAAGAGATATATTAAGACAATTGCTCTCTATGCTTCTCAATCATGTCAGAGATATAAATTCACATGTGCGAAATAAGGTAACGAAATTCATATTTAATTTTACATAATTGTACATGATTCAATTCGTATTCATTTTAAATTAACATGTCTGCATGTAATATGCTTCAATTTGCCTTTTAATATTTTACATTTGGGTTTTATTGAACTTTAGGCTCTTCAAATGTTGACAAAACTTGTGGAAAACAAGTTGGTTGGAACAGTTCAATTTGTTTCAATGCTGCGGGAAGTAAAGTTGAGAGTTCTTGATAAGACACAAACTACAAGAAAGAACGCGATGGTGTTCGTCTCTCAACTTATTGGAACTGATCCTACTCTTATTAAGGTAAATAACTGGCTGAAATTGAAATGGGTTAAAAGGCATAATTTTATATTTGGTTTAGTTTTCACCGGAGGAATTTCGAGAGAAAATGATAGAGAATAGAGAGAAATTGACTATACTTTTGGCAAATTCTGCTTCAAACCCAAACAGATTGATTGACGTGGTCGTAAGGGAATTTATTTCGTTCTTGGAAGAATATGAAGAAGGCGATGAAACCGATACTAAAGACGAAATACTTTATCCTAACTTGAATGTAAGTATAATATGATTTTTAAACTAAAATTAAGTTTTACTTTATATTAATCTATGAGTCCATCCTAACTACTCAAATAGTCTATAAATTATATGTATATATTATAAATCTTGACAATTGAACTATTAAGGAGCCTGAAGCTGCTCTTGTATACATTACCAATTTGACAAATTCCGGAAAGCATTGGGAGGCTTGTGAATGTCTCAATATTGCAATTGAAAAATTTAACGACTTTCCAGCTTTCAGGTAATTAGCAATGTAAATATTTTAAATATTTATTTAAATTAATTTTGTATAGTTTATGACATTTTTATATGTATTTATACAGAGATATTATAAATCAAGCTGAGAAGATTCAAATTTTCTCCACCTTCTTGAAGAGTCTCAAAACCGAACCTGAGAATGTGCCAGAAGAGAACTCAGAAGAAGACGAGCTTGGAATTTTGGAGTCTGATGAAGTTGGAAGAAAGAAATCTTTAATTGGTTTCCTAATGGTTTGAAATTATTTTCTTTAATATTTAAACCAATTTTTCAATAAAATATTGTCAATTTCATTAATTTTACATTAATAATTAAGATAAAGAAACGAATCTTCGTTTATTTAGTGTTCAGAAAAAATTGCAAGGATGCTCAAGGAAATCGAGAAGATGCTCGCTTCTCTCCTAGAATTAGGAAGCAATCAGGATAAGGGTGAAGTCGTATCATTCTATTCAGATATGACTCACATTTGTCCTGAATATTCCCCACCGCGTGAAATTATCTCTTCAATGATCGGTTCGATCAATGATTTGGAAGCATCAGGAGTTGAAAAACTTTGTTCAATTTTTTTCCCAAAATCGCAAAGGTACTCTACTAGAATTTCGTAATTTAAATAAAACTAATCTAATATGTTTATTTTTCTTAACAGAGATGAGGAATTGGTTCGAAAGCTCATTCAAGTACTCAATTCATTGAATTTGCTTCAGAAAGACAATGTGAACTCACTGTTAGGAGATCTAGTGAAGAATGGCCGAATAAATTCATCTGTCATCCAAGTATGATTTATATATTATTACCTAATTTCATTATGAAAATAATTAAATAATTTTTCATGAAATTTTCATTTAAATTCTAGATTCTCTGGGATGTGTTGAATAACGGGGGAAGTACAGATAAATGGAAAGAATCTGATTCAAAGGCTGCAGTGTATATTCTTGGATCAATTAGCGTGTAAATACTTAAATCATTACATTATACTTATTTCTAAATTGCTCTGAACTTTAAATATTGTAAATTATGAGTTAGTATTTGCTATTTACTTATTAAACTTTTTATTCATGTTATGCAAGATGTAAAGGAGGAAATGAAAAGCTGATCACAAGTAACATTGACCTTTTGATTGGAACTGGATTGGGCCCAAGAGCTTTTGATGACATTGAGCTAGCTGCTGCTACTAGTGAAGCTCTCTTGATCACAATTAGATCTCCAGATGAAATAAAAAAGAAGCCTGAAAGTCGAAGATCCGCCCTAACTGCAAGTTCGAACAATGCAAACGCTAATGGAACATCGCTTGAAACCGAATCTCAGCTTCCTCGGCTGATGTAAATATTACATTTCTTTTTATTATTATGATAATGGACTGAGAATTTGTGAATATTATAATGAACTAATAATGTTTTGATACTTTTAAGGTTTGCTCCTACTCACGAGATTTTTAATCGAATTGAAGAACTTATTAAATTCGGCTTGCAGAAGAAGGGAAACAAATCGATGAAATCCTTTGCTCGAATGACCGATTTTATGATTCAAGTTATTTATAAAATGTGTCTTGAGCCGTCAAAAGTCATTGAACGCTTATTGGGAACCCTTTCTAGGAACTATTTTGAGGCAAATGAAAGTGAAAATATTTCTGAAATAAAAGGGACTGAGAAATTGACATACAGGTAAACTTTACTTGTAAAAATAATAATTGACCTTGAATAAATTTTTTAACTTGTAAAATACATGTTCCTTATAATTTATCAGGTATGTCGTGATAATGACATCAATTTTAAGCTCACACATCTTCTACTATGACACAATTGTTCAGAATGAGCTCAAAAGAAGGAATTTCCTTTTGCAGAAGAAAGGAAGAAATGCAAATAAATCAATGCTAGGAAGAAATTCTACTGTTCAATCAAATGTTATCTATTATTCACTTTGTTTTAATTGTCTATTTGATCTCTGGGAATATTTAATTAAAAAATATTTTGACGGGCCTTTAGGACGCAAATGAAATGGACCTTATCATTGGGAATATTGGATATGATCCTCACGGAGAGAAAATTCGAGCTTTCATTGAATCCATCTTAAATACTGGAGCATTTCGATCATTCAGGTTTTTTTTACTTTTAATTCTTTTTTCTAATTTCAAAATATGCAAGTTTATATGTATATAAATTAAATGATTTATTATTTACTTTAGAATGATCATATTTCATCTCTCGAAGAAAATTGAAGAAGTGCGTCTTCAGGAATTGAAAGTCGCTATTGTTTCAGCTTTAGGAGTTGTGATGAACGTGAGCTCCGAGGCTGTGTCAAAGACAATTAATGTGAGCAAAATATTTAAAAAGCTATTATTTTTTTTATTAAATTTTCATTTTTTATTGAGCATATAATCATAAATTACTTCATCTTGTTTAGCATTTCATTTCGGTTTGGAACACCACGAAGGATCTTCACGTTAAATGTGAAATGATTAAAGTCGCCTGTTATCTCAATGCTCATCATCCAAATCAAATGGAAGAGTTCAACAAACACGTCGTTGAATCGTAAGCAAAATAACAAGTTTAATTTACTATTTTTTGGTTGGTTTACTAATTATTGGTTTTTCAACATTTTGATATACTGAAAAATATGGTTAAATAGTCTTAAGGACTCTGAGGAAAAAATACGAATTGCAGCTTTGGATTTCATCACATTCCTTTCTATTAATGATTTCGTAAAAGCTCGTGACCAAGTTTCGGAATCTGCACTTTGTCTTATTGACAATTCGCCTGTTGTATCAGGTATTAATTTCTTATTTTACTTATTTTATTATATTAAAATTTTGATTAATTCTTTTTAATTTAACATCATGCGTCTTTTTTCAAACGGAGGCATTCATACATATTCTCGCTTAAATATTAAAATTGCAGAGATGGCCAAAGACTTTCTCATTCAATGCTCAGAGAAGGAAAATACGCTGAGCAATGCAATGTCTGACATTATTGCCAAAGTGTCTAGCGACAGTATTTCTCAAGAGAATTTCCAAAAAGTTATGGGGTAATTAATGCACATTATTATCATTTCTAGATACAAATCTATATTTTTTAACCTGATCAAATGTTTAAAGGAGAATATTAAATAATCATGATTGATTTAGCTTCCTTCTCGAGTTGATCAAGAAAGAACGTCAAATTGGAAGTTTGATTGAAAAGATTGTAACGCGGTTTCAAAGTGCGACTACAACTCGGCAATTTCAAGATATCATGTTCTGTCTCACTCAGTTCACTTACACTGATAAAACATTCAAGTGCATCCAGGACAAGTTTGAAAAGTATAAAGACAAAATCGAGGATGAGCAAGTTATGGAAGGATTCAGCCATATTATTGAATCGACGAGAAAGAGTTGTAGACCAGAGTTCAAGGTAAAATTACTCTTGATTTTTATTTTAAAAAAACATTCATCAATTAAAATTGAAACTCAACATACTTTTTTATTTTTGCATAAAGGTCAAAATCGACGAATTTGAGAAGAATTTACTATCTGCTCATGAAAAATGCATAGAAAATCAAAGGATTACTCACGCAGCCAAATTAAAAGATCGTAGAGTTTCAAGAGGAAATGTTGATTCATCTGATGATGAGATGGAAGTTGATAATAATGAACATGATGATGATGAGATTCAGGATGAGCAGAACGAGTCTCAACGTAGAAAATCCAAACGAAAGGAAAAATCAGACGAAGAAGAGAAATCAGACGAAGAAAAGTTTTCGGACGAGAAAGCAAATAAAACCAGAAAAAAGGGTGCTGGTTTCATTCAAGGTTCTGCTCTCATTCCATTAATAAGATAGCAATTATTAAATAAAAAATTTAATTAATTTCAATTTGAACAGAAACGAGTGAAAGCGAAGGAAGTGACAATAACGACGATGGTCCTTCTGATAACTCTCCTGCTCCTTTACCTTCCGTGCGATCCACTCGCGGTCGAAGAGGACGAGGAGCTGGAAGCCTTAGTTCTGAAGCCTCCACTGTTTCACTTCGAGGTCGCAGTCGCAGGGGAAGTGGAAATCATTCTACTGAATCCTTCACGACTTCATTTCGGGGTCGCCGGGGAGCTGATGCAAGGGCTTCTTCGCCACCATCTTCAACACATCGTGGTCGAAGTGAATCTTCTGAAGATTCTTCTCCGCGTAGACCTCCAAATGTAAGTGCCTTTAGCCGAGGAAGGGGACGAGGACGAGGGGCAAAAAGAAATGAAACTACATCGTCTCGGACATCCATTCGGAGTTCCAATTCTTCTCGAAGAGTAAACAATAAAAGTGAAGATGAAGACTCTTCTCCTGCCAAGTCTTCCGTCAACTCCAGAGGTTCAAAACGGGGAAAACGGAATGAACCACAAAAAGATTCCACTTCAGAGTCAAAGTCTGAATCTTCAGAATCAGATGATTCGAGATTATTTAGTGAATCGGGATGAAAATGAATGTTCATTAATATTTTTTGTATTTAACTTATTTCTACCTTTTTTAATATTTAAATTATGAATTTTCTATTTAATGAAGAAATAAGTATGACTAATGATAAAAAAGAAACAAAGTACATTTCAATATTTTAACTTGTTTAATAATCAAATGAATAAAATAAACAAAAAAAAACAAGAGTTTAAATCTGAAAAGTTCAGCATAATAGTAATAAATATTTAGATTTTCGCATTATCTCATATCCTCTAATTAAAATAGTTTTTAACTCTTCTAGGTTAAAATTTTTGTCAAATTACATCATTATACATACATTATAATTATAAATATAAACATAATAAATCGTCATCTTATTTAATTTGTTTACATCACTCAATTGCCTTCTCATCCACAAAGTCTTGAAGCCGCTTGAAGATCTTTGGAGAGATTTGGGAATCTCCTTCACCGATCCCATCCTCGCCAAGAATTCGTTTCACTGCTTTTGGTCTGTTGGCCCAAAAATTAAATCATTTTCACAAAAATTTACATAATTATTCGTTCTTTATCATGGAGTAATCAATGGAATTTTACTTTGTATCGGCGAATTGTATCATTGCATTGATAGCTCTCAGGCTGTTCGTTGGACTTCTGCTAAAGTTATATCGGAGCTGCTTGGAAGGTGACAAAGTGCTGTCACTTTTAAGGGGTCGAAGGAACACCGAGTGTCGATCCGTAATCTTTCGAATTGGCGAAAGCGGAGTTGCTCTCAATGTTGGAATCGGAGATAGTGGAACGGTCGACTCTTCTTGCTATTTGACACGATAATTAAATAAATGAGAAACTTGCTTTTATGAAAAATCCAAATTATAAATAAAATTTATAATTATAAAAATCCAATATTGTATTTGAATATTTTCATCTTTTGAAACTTACAAGTCTAGTCGAGAATTTTGTGGCATATTTGGCCATTTTATCAATGAAGAGACCATTGTAGAACTTGATAATGTCTCCGCGAGAACCATCACCAATAAGAACGTCGCGGTAAACAGCTGAAGATGACTGAGGCTGAAACCGGTAGCATCGCATGATCTCTTGAAACGTCGTTTGATGCTGCACAACCTATTTAAATTCCAATGAATTTGTCAATTAATAATCATTATCTAATAGTTTTATTGGTCGTTGTGATCTTTTTCCAATTTTACTTATTGTAAAAAGTATACCTTAACAAGAACAAAGATGCAACACATGAGGATTTGATCCAAATGGCGATTCTTCATCAAATCCTCAACATGGTTCACGATTGCTTGTTGAAAACAAGTCCAAATCTTTCTCAGAAGGTCCCCTTCAACTTTCAAGTTCTTGCACAGTTCTTGAAGTCGAACAAAGGCGAGATGGTAAAACTTCCTAAAGAATAATGCGACGGAATTCCCCCTCTTGGGTTTATCTCCATGTTTAGATGGGAGAACCACACCAAGGATTTGGGAACTCGTCTTGTCTTGAATGATCAAAGTTGATTGCGTGTTTCCACCAACCGCCACCGGAACACACTTTTCACCCGAAGGAGCTAAACAGATAAACCAATTGAATAATTACTCGCTCCATTTAAACTTTAATAAATACATTAATTTTTAATTAAGAATTTAATAACAAAATTAGCAAATACTTTTAATAACGGCGTATCTTTTTGGAGCATTATCTCCACCCCCTGGATGATGTTCCCCTAGCTTTTCAATTTGTGATGGGAGCAAAACTTCTTCACATGAGGGAATCGTCTCATTTTTCTCGGCCAAGGTGTTCAATGAAGCCCAAAGTGGACTTTCGCTCGTCCAGGCAAAACTCTCCAAAACACTCTCTTCAACCTGTTTGTAAATGTTAATTAATATTTATTGCTTATAAACTTACATTTTATACATTAATGCGCTAGTGATAAAAGTTAATTTTACTTCTTAATTATAGCATACTTATATTATTTCATTGATTTTTATCATACTTGTTTCAAATGTTTCACGACGTCGCGACAAAGGTTCTCTTCATATCGAATAACAATCTCGATCACTTTATGAAAATGGTAGCCAGAGAGCTCAAAGGTTTCAAGAATCCAGGGGAATTTCTTCTGGGAATTGTACGAGAAAAGGACGATTTCAAGGCTTAGAGCAAACAGACTTGTCTGGAAAGTATCTTCCTCCAAAATGTCCTGTTGAAAATAAATATAAAATGAAATTCTACTTTATTTGTATAGCTATTATATAAAAATATATTAAACTTCTATATTTTATAACTCACCGTCATTTCCACCTTTTCACCTCGAATCTTCACTTCTCCTCCAAGAATGGATTCAAGGAGTCTGTAGTAAAGCGTTGCTCCCAGTTCAGATCGATAATGAGCAAATTCGAGATGAAGACCTGGTTGATTGTTGATCTTGATCGTATAGGCATCGCAGAAACGATTTCTCAATCGTCTGAGTCTATCGGCAATTCCCTGTTTGGGATTCCTGGTGCAGTTGGTGAAGATTTCATCAAGATGGGCGCTTGGATTCGTGTTTCTTCCGCTAAGCAAGGCCTGCATAAACAATTTTTAATATTTTTCCCATTTATTACCTCATTTGAATTTGTCATTATCATATAGAATTGTTAGTACCTGAAGCTGACTCACTGTTTGAGTCGCTCTTGTAACAGGTGAAATGGCATCCTTATCTGGATACTTTTTCCCAAGAGAGAGAGGTGTTGAAGGAACAAGGTGGCGAAGCTAAAAAGAATTCAAATAAATTAATGTTTTGAGGCGTTTTATTGTAATTCTAAGTTTAAAAGCATTTATTTTAATTAACAGTTAAATTACCTCCTGAAGAGGCGGATACGCCTTGAGCGATGGAGATAATGTGACTAGAGTGTCACTCAAGTTATCCGACTCCACGCCAAAATTGAACTGCCTGTCACTCGACAAATACATCCTTTCGTCAAAGTCTCCCTCGGTCAAAACATACTCTTCGTATTCTTTCTCAAGCTTTTTAGAATTTTGTTCGAACACACCCTCTTCGATTAATCCCGTAATGAGCTCTGAATCTCCACGAAGAATCTAAATTACAAAATATTTAATTATTATTATAACATTTAAGAAATTAAAAAATATTCATTGGAGTCAATAGATTCTTACCCCAGAGTCAATCATGGTACGAATCTTGGGCTTAAGCCAGAATTCTTTAATTGTTTTAGCTTCAACGGAGATTCCATCGTAGAGATCGCAAAGTGTGTGAATGATGCAGGGAGGTTCTCCTCTCACATCAATGCCCATCGTATCAGCCAAAGCTTATTTAAAATAAAAATTATTAATCATAATGTGAGTTAAAATGAATCTAATAAATTATTTTTTAACACTCAATGCAAATCTTACTTGCAAAGCTTGTTGTGAGAAGACTTTTCCTTCCACTCTGAACCACGTTCAGAAATACTAAGTCTGTGCAAGCAAGAAGAAGATGATAAGAGTTCACCAAATCATCGCTGATTCGAAGGGAACTCTTAACGCAAAGAAAAAGCGTCCAGCAAAATTCAAAAATGTCGCTGGATGATTTGGGTGTCAGCCTATTTGAACAAAAAATAATCACATTCATCAGTATTATGAATTAGAAAATTTTATAAATTTCCCAAAATATAATTAATAAACAATAACATAATATAACAATAATTAATAAACTTACTTTTTCTTGTTAGTTCGAGATTCATCTTCTCGAGAAAAGTCTTTGAAAATCCCAGCGAAAATGGGTTCAAACTTCTTGAAGATGACAGTGGTGACAGCAAAGTTTCGCTCCAATCTTTCAATTTTGCTTCTATATTCCTGATTTAAATTGGTCATATCTCCCCATTTGCGACTCTTATCGAAAAACTCGACAAGGCTAAAAATCAAATGTTCATTTTCTTATATAAACGCAATCAAATAAAAACTCATAATTTATCCAAACCTTATCCTTTTGAAATATAATACCTGAGTCCAGAAGTTCTCAACAAACGAGTAAGATTAACATAACTTCCATGAAGAGTCGGTGAATTGACAGAAGGAATGCTCGCCTGTCGGCATGCTACGTAAATGGCACAGCAAAGCCAATGAGCTTGTTGTCCCTGAATTAAAATGGTCAATTATCAATATTATGTAATAACTTTAATGTTTCAAAAATGAAAATTCAATTGTTACCTCAAGAGTATATTTATGCCGGACATTGTTGAACGTCTTCCAGGTGTTTTCTTTGGTCGTCACATCCAAGTTGAGATCAGCACAAAGCTCTTTGAATCTCTCTTGAGCTTCATCCTCATAACCGTCCTGAGCCATCTGAAATAATAACTTTGTATGAGATCTAGGTCTAATTACTCACTGCTTTATTATATAACCTAACATAAAAAAACTCGCGCGGTAGTAAAGGTAAATAAACATTATATCACGAATCTCATTTATTAAACATTACTTACAACTAACTAA
Organism: Neelides sp. FZ-2019; assembly: GCA_009869795.1. Classification (NCBI taxonomy): domain Eukaryota; kingdom Metazoa; phylum Arthropoda; class Collembola; order Neelipleona; family Neelidae; genus Neelides; species Neelides sp. FZ-2019. Next base: position 131,671 of record VJMY01000065.1, on the reverse strand, counting down.
CAAAAAACATTCTTATCCTCTCTCATTTACCAAGCAAAGGTATAAAAATATAATTAAAATTCTTGTATGCTCATCAAACTCATCATCATCTACCTATTGTCAATTACAAAATAGTTGTTCAACTATACGTCTCTAGCGGGGATCCACAATAACTCAAGTTATAAAATAAATATGCTTAATTGGGTGACCCAATTTGGGTCATATAGAATTTCATGAAATAGACCAAGAAATATAATAAAACATGATTGGCTTATACTCTGTAAACAAAATAATCTATCTTAATAATTAAAATCAACAAGCACGTGAAGAAAGAGGGTGTGAATTGTGAATTCCATGTTAAATATTGTTCAATCCTACGCCCAAATGAAGACCGACGGTCCTTGGAAACAAAGTGAAAATGATAAACAGGAACCTTCTTCGGGTAATCGGCGGATTCTTTCGGTGGGAAATCCGTGAATTCCGGAAGGTTCGGGCGCAAGGAGGTGTGTGAACCTTTGGATCCTTTAGAGACAACTAAGGATTTTCCCTTTAACAAAGGCGTCGTGCGGGGGAGAAAAGACCGCCTTTCGTGATCGCCATCTATCGCCGGCCTTCATCACTGGCCAAGGAAACTTCGCAAATTCTCGACGTGGCAAGTCCCACCCATCCTGAATGAAAGACCAATCAGGGTCGCACGAGTATTGCAATTTCATGAGATTTTGCGAACATCCTCTCGTCAAGGTATAAACAATACACAGGGGCACTTCCCTCATTTACAAGTACAGCTTATAACACATTGAAGTGTTTTTGTTGAGGAAGTTGCAATAGTGATCAGTTAGTTGGAGTCTACAGGTGGACTCGATCGACACTGCCTCTCAATCATCCATGACCATGAACTAACTACACAGCAACTGTGTGCAAAAGAGGAAGACTCTCCCCATCATCTCTCTCCTTATTAATCCATCTCGCCTTTGTTTGCAATTTTGAAGCCAAAGATTGAGGTCATTTCTCGCAAAGAAACATCCTCCCATTCGGCTTGGTTCGTGCCCGTTTTTAAAGGAGTTTGTTAAAGGTAAGAAGTAAAAAAGAATAATTTACAACTATTCATTTGAATTCATTGTAAATACCTTTATGGCTTAATTTTAGATATGATAAATGTTTATTTATTTATAAAATCTTCTAACATTTGACATTTTTTATAGATTATAACTGTAAGTTGTGGAAGAAGGAAATCCATAAAGGATTTGACAGTTGCTCAATAGATTTCAAGTAATTCTCAATCCAAGGATTTAACATGGAGAACAAGAACAGGCCTGTGACTATAAGGGTCAAGTCAGCAAGTTACAGATGTGAAGATTTAGAAATCCCGTGCGATCTAACATATTCTGTCCGGAGGGTGAAGGAGATCATTCGAGACCAGTATCCTTTACATCCAGTAAGATTAAATTTTGCGTATTCATTATTGAAACGTAAGTTTAAAACGTAAGTAAAAAACTTACATGGTGAAATATGCAATAAGGAGAGCTATTAGAAGTTATTTAAGTAAATTAAGTTAACATTATTTATTAATAGCATGTTTAATTTGATGTTTACAGGAAGTTAAGGAGCAGCGTTTAATATTCTCCGGCCATTTATTAGAGGACACTCAAGTCCTTCGAGATGTTTTATTGCCGAATAGTGAAGCTTGCCAAACATCCTTCACACTTCATTTGGCCTGTAGTTCAAAAGTCATCCCACAGCGAACTGAACCTTTAAAGTAATTAAGTTATAAACATTTATTGTCATTTAATTAATAATTCTTCTTGCGTCGAGTTTGCTTATAAATTAAATAACTTCTTTAATTACAGACCTCCGAAATCTGCACAAAGTAATGCATCTTCATCTGAGCGAACTTCGGCGGGACAGTTTCCTTCCCACAACCCACAAAGTGAGAATGGAGTTCCTCAGAATGTCGTTGACCTTCATCAGTTGTATGTTCAGCAAATGATGGTCTTTATGAATCAATGGTTCGTACTTCCTATTCATTTTCTGGTTCTCAATTATTTTGCATTTGAAAATAATTTATTCAATTATATTTTTGCAAATAAAGATGGAATTCGTTTTAACTATTTCATTGTAATTGCAGGTCCCAATATTATACTAGAATGAATCCAAATACGAATTATCGACAAGGGCCCTTCCTCCCTCATATGGCAATGCCAAATATTCCTTACAGTTATCAAAATATTCCTCAAGCCTTTCAGAGACAAGGTAAACTTCTAATTATTATAATTCATTCATAACACATACGCTTCTTCAATGTCAGTAATTTCATTTGAAGTGAGAAAGAGTGTTAATTTGGAATTTAAAATGTTTTTGAAGGTGAGAATTTGAATCAAGGAGAGGTATTGTTCCCGAGAAATGAACAAGGGCCAGTAATTGGACAAGCAGCAGAAGTGATTCCTCCTCAAGTCCCACAAGCACCACCAGCGCCTGTGGTTAGACCCCAGAATGTCGTCAATGAAGAAGACGAACAACCAAGGGACATTCTTGACTGGATTTATACGATCAGCAGATTATTCCTAATTTTCAGCGTCGTATATTTTTATGCAAACCTTACACGATTTTTCCTCGTCGTCGTTTTCACCGGGCTAGTTTTGATGTAATTCAAATTTTAACCTTTTATACCTTATCTATTTAACTTTTATATCAGTTGAGAAATTTTGTTTATTATTTTTGTTAGTGGAATAGTTCTAATTGGGACAAACAACCCAATTGAACCTAGTCAATATTCCAATAATCTAAATTTCTAAATTACAAGAATATGTCTTAACAATAAATATCTTCAAATTCTCAGATTACAACGTCGACCTGGATTATTAAACAATAATGGTGCTGCTGCAAGGCAAGAACGTCGTCCAGAAAGAGAAGCTGGGGGTGCTAACAATCAAGATGACGTACCTATGCAAGAGAATAACGAAAATCGAAGGTTAATTTAAATATTAATGTGTCAATTTATTCACTTTTAAAAACCGTTTTTACTTCATTCAATGGACAAATATCCCATTTGTCATAAATAAATCTCATTAATAAAATGAAATCTTTTTTAGAAACGAAACTGCTGAAGCTGAAGGTGCTCAAACTCCACCTGATCAAGGAGCTGGAGTTGAGACTTCAAGAAGAACAGATGTAATTGAAGAATTACCACAAGCACCACGTTATGATTTCTTCAACGTTACATGGACTTTCTTCACTACATTTTTCTCCTCTCTCATACCTGAAATGCAAGCAAACTAAAACTTCGTACTCGCACCTATTAAGCTATTTAAGTTACTGAATAACATTTCAAGCGACGTTTATTCATCGTTTAATTACGCCTCGCGCCATTAAAATTATTAACGTTAATTTTTATGGATTAGTCTCAACTTCGTCAAGCGTCAAAATTTAGAAAAATATCTTTCTTTTTGACCACTTTATGAATATTAGTAAATTATATATTATAATTTAACTACATAAAGTTTACGCATAATGTAGAGTGGATAATGATTATAATTAATAATTTTCGATCGCTTATAAAGATCTTATCTAAATTGATAATTTATGATAAATTAAATGGGAATGATATTATATTTTTGATGCAATTAAAAAATATAGAAGCACTATTACAATTATTTGTTTTATTTCCTCATAGACAAGGGCATAAATATTCAACACAGACTTTAAAAAATTAAATGTTTAAACATTAAGGACATTATGAGTCATTGTCATTTAAGCGTGACTCATCCTACAAAACTTGCCAGGTGGATCAGGATAATTCGTATTGAAATAGTAAACCACATTATCATATTATTATTTATTTGGCTACACGAGTTTCACCTTGTTATTTATGGACGACTGTGACAAGAGTGTTGACGAGTTTAATCTTTAAATGTTAAAAATAATCTCAAAAAAATTAAATTAAACAACCAACTTTCCTCGCCCATTTCAACTTGCGTCATTCAATTGACTACGTCTGATTTCAAAGGAAGTATCCGAGATGATGTTATGGGCTGCGGCTCGAATGAATGGTTGACCATCTCTTCTGAGAATTCATCACTTTGATCAGCTACTTTTAAACGAGACATCTTTCCAATTCTAACTGGTTCTACAGCTTCTACCAACCAAAGCAGAGAGTATATATCCAAATCTTAAAAGTATGTTCACAATGCGATATAAAGTTTGTATTACAAAGAATATATCAAGGAAACTACGTCAAAACTCTTCAAGTCAATAGTATAAATATCTACGTACTTGAACAATAAAGGCGAAATCTCTTTGACTTTGTTTACTCAAAAGGGGTGTTTGATGGCCATCGAGAGAAAAGAGGAGCATAGGGCACAAATACAATTTGACACCCATATAAAAACGAGACTCAACTAGATTCTACCGATTTCAGTGTTTTCATGATCCATTTTCACCCTCACTTTTGGCGAATCAATTGAAGGAATTCACTTAATGAAGAATTATCTCATAGTCTCATATCAATGGCTCAAATTGATTACTTCACAATTTCAATTTATGTTCGGTACATACGAAGATTACAGCATATTTAAAAAGCCAATACATAAAAAGTATTAGACTACTAGGAAGATGTTTGAGAGACTCCTTCATAAATATTGGACAAATAAGCATCAAGTTCTCATATCCAGATAAGTACAAAAAATGATAAATACGGTGAATATTGGTCTATTTCTGTTTGGGTCGAAGGACTACACTGTGATTAATCATGGGTTAGGGGAGATAAGGAGGCTAACGAGGACGATCCATCCATTCCCTGTATATTGACAATGCAGGGGCGAGGGACCAGCGACAATGAGCAGTTGTGGCTGGTGGATCAAGATAGGGTGGCTGCGAGTGAAAAGTTTTAAATTTCTTTCACCTCAACCTCTCCGGCTCACTCTTCGACTTCTACATTTAAGCACCACAGCAGCCTGGCTCGGCTCTGCACCTTCATTTAATCACCACATTCCCTACTGGAAGTGAAACTTCGTCCAGCGCTTCGTCTCCATTCTCACTTGTAAGTTTGTGGCATCTTTCAGAGTCTGGCATCATCCCAATATTCCATTTAGAACTCGTCAGTTCGTCATCTTAATCATTTCTGGGAGATTTGTTAGATTAATTTAATTCATCATGTTCAATTCCTATGAGGTATAACCATAAGAAATACCTTTTCTCAGAGAAAAATGAACATGGGGTGATATGGACTTTGAATTCCAAAATGTCACTTGTCACAATATGAAGGTAGTTGAGAATGAAAAAGGTAATTGTATAGCTCGACCTTTTTGAAAGTCAAATTATGGAAAGTCCGAGAGAGGTGAGAAACTCACTGCATATTTTTAAGCTTATTGTCTATATTTGATAGATATATCTGTACAAGTTAAAAGTTTATAATAGTGCACCCAAAAGAAAAAGAGGTACAACAGAAATCGTAGCACATTATGAGACTTTTTGTATTTGTAGTAGTAGGATCTATCTAATCGTTATATCTTTTGGTATTAATATATTTTCAAGTGTGAAACGTGAAAGTACCTAGTGTGTTGTCTGAACTTTGCAATTTTTTAACCTGAAGAGCTTATAGATGAAAAATAATATATGCATAATAAATGAGAAAGTGAGTACGTTCAAATATAATGTCATATTCGTGTTAGCTAATTAAAGGATAAAAGGAAGCTTTAAAGATTAGCAATATGGGTAGTTTAGTTCTCATTTTACATGATATGTTAGTTAGTTTATGTAATTTTTTATAATACATTTGGACCGTTTATAGAATCTGCATCGCAAGAATATTGAGCATTTTAAACCATTTCGGTCAAAGTTCGCTTTTCTAACTTGTTTACAATAGAGTGTTTAATTTGCTTACTAATCACAATCATTTGTTCATTGTCAAGTTCTCTAGAGTCGTTCACTAGTAATAGCTATTTACTAAAGATTATCAACGCAACTGCTCATTTAAAGGATCCATACAGCATTTAATTTATAGAGTAATAATTATATCTTTAAGTTCATTCATCAATTCTTATAATTATTACCTAATTCCTATCATTGTCATTTTATCATCGGTGGTCAATAAAAGCTCCAGTTGTGAAATAAGTTTTAATGGGTGTAAATGTATCGCATGCATTAATGTATATTTAAGAATTTAATTTGTTATTTGACACATCACATATTTGAATAATTTGAACGAACAGTAAAATAATAATGTTGAGACAGAAAGTTATATAATTAATTGAAATTAAGGCCAAACATACATATGATAATTGGTTATCAATTGTCTCACTCTTAAATGTTTAAACATAATACATACCTACTAATATAGTACAATAGACGATAATAAAATTGCGTAATAGGAAAAGCATGCCATATATAGATGTATGTAGTCGGTTTGACAGCCTAGCCTACTATATGAAATGAAGGAATAAAATCTAGTTTGAACCAGTTGGAACTTCTTATTCTTATACACATTAAAGAAGAGGCCACAGAGGAAGTAAGTGGTTGACAATTTATGCATGAATGGAGGAAAAGATCTTTTATTGGCTTCTTGTATCAGTTCTACCCAAACTAGGAAAATGAAAAAAGCCGATGGTTGGTTGAATGTAAATGAATGCATGCAGAATTAGTCATTTTTTAGCCAGTTCAGACTTGCAGATTCTCAAGAACGTAGAAGCAAGAAGATTTGCAACTTTCCTCGGTTTTCCTTCAATAGACATTATAAGATTCAATGATCGTTTATACTTTTATGTTCGTTAGCAAGTTAGCATGTTAAAGTACAATGTTCATGAACAAGGATTATAATATGCTTGTATTTACATTGTGTGGATTTAAAGTAGTTTATCTTATGTTTAGAAGAGATGTAGACTATTGTAGAGATAGACCCCGAATGTCTCGCCAGCTTAAGGCCGCCTTCTCATTTGCATTCTCGACTGTGAACTTCAACTGAAATTAAGGAATTCTTCCATTTCATGTTAGGTTACTTCATGAATTTGACAATAGAAGAAAATTGCAATGTTGACACCTCGCTCACAGACAGAAAGTGCGCACGTTTGAAAAGGTTATTCATATGGAAGAGATTGACAATGAGACATTGAACAGTATAGGTAGCTTAGCCTACTCTTATCATTATGATCATGAACTTTCATCAAAATGAGATAGCATACATTTCATACAAAAAGTTCCATAATTCTACGTATGTATACATATTAGGCAAATGAAATGGAAAAGTGAGACAAACGGAAAATTTTGATTATTCAATATTCATAAAAACTTTTAACAGTGGTGTTTTGAATTTTGTATTACAGGGAGACTTGTTCATTACGGAAATGGGCCCAATAATTGACCAAAAATATATATTTGATGGGCGAGTTCATCTTTTGCCCAGTCGCTTTAATTATGATAAAAACATGAAGCAGATTGTCACTGATTTGATCCAAGAAGAAAAGGTAATGATTTGACTGGTCTTATTAACTTACGATCCCCCTTCCCCAACTCGATCGAACAGATTAATTCAAAGTTTGGATTTCCATATGAGACATACAATGAGAGAGTAACTCCGAATTGGATGATGAGGCCCGGCACATTCAAACGGGAAATTGATGGATGGGATGAAATGAGTTTGGGTTCCTGAAGTTCGAGTCCATCAGCGTCAACAGCTCAAAGAGATTTTCCAACACCCGACCCCTGCATAATTGAGGCTTCATACACCTGACCTACCTGCTCGGATTCCAGAATCCAGATGAACTTCCTATGCATGACTCCAATAGTAGGGATGGACTACTAATCCCAAATTTCTCTTTCCACTCAGGCTCCCGAAGAAGCATTTTTCATATGCAATCTCGGGGAACTCATTCAAAAACATTATGAGTGGCTCTCTGCAATGCCTCGCGTCAAACCATTCTATGGTAAGTTGATCAATCAACGAACAACTCTTAACATAAACGTGGAGCATTCTAATTACCTACATAAATAATATAAATAAAAGATTTCTGTTAAAATTCCTCTCATTCCTGTTATAAGAACTATATTACTTAATGCTCATGACATCTTTTCAGCGGTCAAGTGCAATGATAATGCAATGGTTCTTGAAACGCTTGCGGGACTTGGAACCGGATTCGATTGCGCTTCTAAAGTAAATATCGATTCATTCACATTACGTTTGTGAATATATAAGATTTCCCAATAGTAGGTGATGTATTTCAATTTCATAGGCTGAAATGAAAAAAATTATTGATTTGGGTGTCAATGCTTCGGACATCATTTTTGCAAATCCAGCTAAACAAGCTTCGCACATTCGTACAGCGGCTGAATATGACATTAAAACAATGACGTTCGACAATGAATTCGAGCTTCACAAGATCAAACGCATCTTCCCAGATGCAAGGTATGAACAATTGAAGTCTATAAATATTTCATTAATATTCCATTAATAAAATCCAAATTATACTTTTAACCTCATAGATCAAATTATGACTTTGTAATCTATCTGTATGCCTATAGACTCGTGATTCGTATCCGCTGCGACGCGGACAAAGCTCAATGTCAACTTGGGATGAAATTCGGCGTTCTTGTCGAAGAGGCTCAACCTCTCTTAGCCATTGCGAAGGAATTAGACCTCAACGTGGTCGGAGTGAGCTTCCACGTTGGATCTGGATGCATGGACCCACCAGTCTTCCGTCGTGCTATCGCCTCTGCCAACTGGATATTCAACATTGCAAAGGAGATTGGCTTCTCGATGAATCTCCTCGACATTGGAGGAGGATTTCCTGGGAACACCGGCACCTCCATCAGCGAGGTAAGAGAAAACGTCATTCGAATAAATTATTTTCAAGATTCTGAATAAGCTTTCTTTGAGAAAATAGTGAAAGCAGTGAAAAAATTGTAATTTAATTAAAGTATTCATTTTAAAAATGGCTTTGGATATACAGATTGGAACCGTAGTGAATGGAGCGTTGGACAAGTACTTTCCAGAGGGATGTGGTGTAAAGATTATTGCAGAGCCGGGCCGATTCTACGTCGCTTCAGCATTTACCCTCGTCACCCAGGTTCATTCAATGAAAGAGGTCAAGGATGGACCCGACGACAAAAGCTACATGTATTACATTAATGACGGGGTTTATGGATCATTTAATTGCGTTCTCTACGACCATGCTGTTGTCCGTCCTGATCCCATTAAGGTAAATTTTGACAATTAAGAAATTTTCCTATTAAATCAAAAATGGGATGTCTTAAATGGCAACTTATAGTAAGAATAAGGATTTAATTTTTGTAATTAATAATTTTCTATAGGATGCGAATGATGAGCTCTTTTTCTCCTCAATCTGGGGACCAACATGCGACGGGCTCGATCAAGTGTGCTCATCTGTCAAACTACCACGAATGGCTCTTGGAGATCGAATCATGTTCAGCGACATGGGGGCTTACACCATCGTTGCCGCTGGAACATTCAATGGGTTCCCAATCCCTAATATCTACTACGTTGCGACAAAGGAAATCTGCGCCATGCTCCAGAAAATTCTTGTTGGGTCAGTGTTCGAGGTCACAGAAAAAGTGGATGTATACATGAAGAAGAGCGTTGGCTGCAACCGAGATGCGGTCGGATGGGGAGCCGTCAATGTTAACTTCGGTGACATGTTCAATCAGAAGGCCGACAACATGCCCGAGATACCTCAAGAAGGCCTTCCAGTCGAAGAAGATGTCAAGCCACCCAAAATGGCTCGTTTGATCCCACAAGGACCCTTCTTCGAATTGGCAGAAAACATCCAAGCCTAGCATTCATTGCACACTTGAATTGCAAAGTAGCATCTGCCGAGATTAACTTAAAATGGGATTTATACTTATAGTACTTTTTAATTTTAAATATTTAACTTATCAAGAATATTGAACTGATATGTGTCAGTTGTAGTGAGCTAAAACCCAATTGAGTTCTTTTTTAATTTTATTCAAATATTTTATTCTTTTAACTACCGCATTTTACTTCCGAAGCGAACTATAAATGTGCTCTTTTATTACTTTATTCACATATAGTTTATGTAAAACTCCCTTTAATTTCTAGGAACAATCATTGAACACACCTTCATTTTAAAAAGACTTTCAAAGTTAAAAATATAAGATTTTCATTCCAATTTCATACATGGTGTTCATTCTAATTTAGATGCTGTGTATATGAATTTACAATAAGTAATAATTTATTACTTTTCATATAAAATATGAAAAACAAAATATGACAAAAAAGTATTGAACAATGAAAATAGCATTAAGGGTTATGGAAATTTGTAAGGGAAAGTTATGTTGTGCAATCAATTAAATATTGGATTTAAAAGACATTCAGCGTTTTTATTCGTTTATTCCATGCTCATTGCATATCATTAAAATTATATTATATTTGATCTTTCTGACATAAATATCTAATATTATATTATTATATATTTGACATCAACATTTATTTTGAATAGCTTTTTTACCAGCAATGCCCGTAAATTCTACTACAATATCAATATCACATCAAGGCACATACAGTTTTATAAATATTGTTTAATAAATTGTGTAATATACTATAAGTACTTTACATAATTAAGAATCACAATCTATATTTATCAATTAAATAAATGAACAACATTATCGAAAAATTCTAAACCGATCGACATGAAAAACTTATACAAGTCCAACTCAGAATCAAAGTAAATCAAGCGCGATCAATTGAGAGCCATTTTTCTTTCTTTTGAGTTATCTGCTTCGTAAGAATTGGATCTCTCACTCGAAGCTTCACTTCCAGTTTTCCAACGGGCTTCCTCCCATCAAGAATCTGACCATTGAAATTAAAAGTCATATTATACTTTCCAATTTGATTCGTACATTATTAAAAATGAGATTAAAATAATAAATTCCATACATCAATTGCTTCATGTGAAGTACACTTCGTCTCGAGGTTGAGAAGTTTTGCCTGGCCGGTGCCAATAAGGGTGCTTCCTCTGAGAAACCCACTGTTTAAACAGAAACAGAAGGGTCGGCACAAAGTTGAGATGAAGCTCCTTAAATATGTTAATTTCGATGCCCCAAAATGAAATGAAATAGTTCACGCACATTTAGGTCAAACTTAAGATTTCTTCATGCATTCATATTTATACTTGAGGCGTGCAAATACAATATTAGTGAAAATATGAAAGATATTATATTAGTCCTTAGAAAAGTGAGCTTGGGCTTGGGTTTGGGTTTAATGAGGACTTGAATCTAATATTTATCCCAGATCATTTTGTGTAAGAATACGAAAGTTTAAGGCTATTGGGTCCAGAGTTCAGGATAAAAATGATTACCTAAGTAAATAAATATTTATCTTTATATTATTCTCCATAATATATTTTATAGTCAATTCTAATGCTTTTATGTATGAATGATATATCGTGTCAAAATTTTTATTTAGCACTTCAAGTACTGATGATCAAAATTATACTGGAAGGCCTAAGCGCATGTAGGATCCTACATGCGTAACATAATGTAGTATACTATATACAAATGATACACCAGTACAAAACTGAGATTTATTTATCATAGAATAGGCATTGAATACTCGTTTTGACATCAATTCATAGTTCATTCATAAAAAAACATGAAATTAATTATGAGAAAATAATTCATAATAAATAGGTAGGTACATAATTTGTAAGTTTTATGTATTTAGTCGTAGTCGTATTTCGTATTTTTATCACGTTTTGTTTAAAAACGCATGTATAGCGTTTTTTGTTCATTTTATATATAATGTTATAGTTTTATGAAATTAGTTAGCAATATGAACTCTATGAATATTAGTAGGTATTAGTTTAATATGGATCATAGTTGGTAAACGAACATTTCTTTCATTGCGATACTATTTTGTGTATTGTGTTTTACGGCTCTAACGCATGACATGTTATGACGCATACCAATAACATTATGAAATTCTCATGCTCATTTTATAATCTTTTCAGATTTTTAATTCTTTGGGTAATTCGGTTTTATTTGATTTTAATGCTTATTCTAGTGTAAATAATCATAACCGGTAAAGTAGAAAAATCTCAGAATTGTACTAAAAAGGTTTTTATGAAATTTCGAGTAGGGCATGTAGGATCTTATATGCGCTTAGGCCTTATAGGGTTATAAATAAGATTGGAATTTCCAAGAAGAATGGACGGTTATTTAAAAAAATAATTAATGTGATAAGTGATAAGATAGCAATTAAAGGTTCTACAATATTTCCAATTAAGATTAGACAAATAACAAACAAATTTTTATGCTTAAAATAAATTCGAAAATTTTTTTTTCCCTCCCTTAAAATAGGATATTATAATTCTCTCATTAGAAGATAAAATAAGTAAAAAAAAAATTCATTTTAAATAAAGAAATATCGACTTACCCTTTTGACCAAACTTCGAATTTTACGGAGTGCCGATGAATGAACCTCGGGAAGTTTCGTCCTCGGGTTATTGCCATCTTAAAACTTTCATTGTACTCTGGGTTGTTTGTGTCTTTCACGACATGTGTTTTTTGACTTTGGCTTTCTTCTACCTTTTAGAAATAAAAATAGAAGAATATTAGTGCTAAATGGATACAAATTAAAGTTTATAATCAAATAATCATCATGTTATGTAGTGGTAATAGATAAGTAAATTACTGAAGGAAATGGCAGATAAATCATAATATAAGTATCAACATCAGTCGGGTTAGCCACTTTGTAATTGATGCCCCTCAAAACCGATATTTCAATTTCATTCTCATTTAGCTCCGTATTGCACCTATTAAAATTAATAGTTGAATTATCGGTTAATTATTTTAAATGCAAATCTAATTAGATTTGTAAAGTAGGTATGATATTTTAATGAAAGAACAGTAGAAGCTTACTCGGTAATAGAAAAAACCCGAGTTTCATAGTGATATTTAGGAAGTTCGTTCCCTTTCCTAGCAGCTAGTCTCAATGTGTCGAGATCTCTCTTTGAGTCCAAGGCCATTGTCTCGAACCGATTCGCAGAAGGAATTTCTCCAATATTCTTAAAATGATCACGAGTTCTCATGCAGGTCTGTAAAAAAAATCAGAATTTTTAACCAAAATAATATTTTGAAAAAGTTATACAAATGATAAAATAAAAATTATATTAGCTCACAAAAAGCACGAATTCATATATGGACTTACTCTCATTTGAGCCAAGAGGTCTTCTTCAAGCTTTGCAAAAACCTCTGCATGACTCCCTTCAATAGGAGCAATGCAATCATCTGCAGTAACAACTTCAAAAGTTCCAGAATTATCCACTTCTGCTTGAAGTAAGGCCACTGACTCAGGTGTCGAAGGTAAAGTAGCCAAATCAACAGGAAGCCCCGACTGAGACGCTTCAATGAGCTTTTTAAATCCGAGAGCTGTCTTTAACAATTCCTTGGCTTGATCAACATCTCCTCGTTGCTTGGCTTGCAATGCAGCAGTCTTGAAATCTTGCTGTCGCTTGAGAATGATCGCAAGTTGTCTCTCTTGTAAAGTTAACTTCCCAGAGCTTTGTTTTCCTCCGCGGATCACATTCCCTCCTCCTGCTCCACTTGTTCCAGGTGAAATATGAGTATTTTGAGCCTTCGGTACATTTGGTGAGGTTGATGGAGCAGGAGGATGAACAGGTGTTGAAATCGGCGTCGGAGTTAGAGCGACAGCTTGGGGGGAAGGAATTGGAGGAAAACCAGGAGGTGTGGGAAGTTCATCAAATGGAATGGGTTTTCCAATTCTATGAAGCTTAATTGCATCTTCATATTGCTTCACAATTCGGCCCATTCGACGTTCTTTCCCTGCATTGCCTTTGGCGTTTTCTTTTTCATATTTATATTTTTCAAGTCTTTGCTCCAATGCTTCCATTACAGATGTGGGATTTGGCAATAAATTGACTGGGGGGTCATCGTCAAGGATTTTCTCCGGTTCGACCGGCTGAGGAAGTTCAATGGGAGTTTCTTCCACTTTTTCAGGGAGTATTTTAAAGTCAAATGCTTTCACGTCGAGAGTTGCTTCTCCAGGCGGAGGTGGAATTAAACTCATGTCAATTAAAGTACCATTTTCTAATTCCTGAATGAAACTTTTAAATCCCATAGCTATTCTGAGGAAATTCTTGGCTTCATTTCCATCCCCTCGCTTTTTAGCATCAAGTGCCGCTTGTTTGTATTCTCTTTGTCTTTCGAGAACAATTTTCAATTGCTCATCCCTTTCAGAAGTTTCTTGTTTAAAGATTTTCATACTTGGTTGATCGGTGAATTCTTGAGGGATGATTGCGGGTTGTACAATGATTGGAGTAGGAGTCTCAACTTGGGGGGTTCTGTCAATTGGAACTGGTGGCGAGTGTAGTCTTTCTGGAATAAGCGGCGGTGGAAGTTCCATTGGAAATGGTGTCTTAAATGAACCCCTGCTTATTTCAATATTTGATATTTCAGGTAGATCCGCTATATCAGGTTCCTGAGGAATAATTGTATTTTCACGAGGAATTGGAGCAAAATTAGGAGGTGTTGGGAGCTCATCATAGTCAATTGGTTTTCCCAATTTATGCAGTTTAATTGCCTCTTCGTATTGCTTAACAATTCTCATCATACGTCTTGCTTTCGCTTGATCCCCAGCCTTCTGAACTTCGACAGTATATCTAGAAAGTCTCTGTTCTAATGCATCAAGGACGGAATTGCAAGAAGGGGATTGAATAATGCTTGAAGATTCTTTGTTCGGATTTGAATGTCGAGGAGGAGCTTTTGGAATTGGTTGAGTAGGAACATCATCTGCTCCAAGAATTGAGTCAAGTTCCTTTAAAAGATTTGGATCGTTCTCATCAATGTCTTCGTCTTCATTGTCATTATCTTCTTGATAGTTCTTTGGTGGAGGTTTTACATTTTGCTTAGGTTTTGGCATTGCATGTCCTTTGCCTCGGGAAGGATGAGGTGATTCATCTCCTAAAATTGCCGCTAGCTCGTCTTCGAGATCAGAATCAACTCCATCGTCTGAAAAATTTCCAATATCTCCATCCATGTCCATGCCTGGAATGATTATTCCCATCTATAGAAAAGATAAGATTAACGATTATATCTTTTTGTACATATTAATTTAATTTTGTACATATTAATACACATAAGATTAAATTTTTGTTCTGTAAATTTTCTATACAGAAATAGATTTATGAAGAAATCTTAATTAACCTTAGCCAAGTCTTGTTTAGTCCTTCCTTTTCTTCCACTCTCAGCAGAAGACACGGAAGGTTCCTTCTTCTTTCCAAACCCGAACATTTTAAAAGATTCTGTAATTAAAATGAAATACAAATTAATTATTTAGTTTTTCTCCCTTGATTATTCATAGTTCTATAATTTAGTATCAACGTTAAAATAAATATTTACGGTGACATAATGATAACTATAAATTATTAACTCTGGATTTTAAGGTAAAAAATACAATTTTAATGTAAAAAAGTATACAGATACTTTCTGGAGATACTTTAACGATTAGTCATTCGGTTAATTATCTTGCAAGTGTGTGTAAAGCAAAAAGTATAGTCTAGTCTAGACTTTAGTATCTAGCATTCTATTTAGCACAACTTACAACACCAACGAACACTTTTTGCGTGAGATCAATATTCGCAATTGCAAACTTACTAATTTTTTGAATTAGGCTTAGCATCTTCTTTTATATAGCCTCTTTGATTGAATTCTCAATTTACCTCCAATGATTCGACACGTTCACATACATTACATGTATGGATACAAGCATTTAGAATTCGTCCTAACTTACTTATACTTATAAACGTAAGCGTAATTAATAATCATTAGTGAACAATAATTAATGATCGATTAAAAATTAATGTAGGTATTAAAGATAATTTTGTGGGGCTGCCTATGCATGCATGGGGTAATGGCTGGGGTAATATGAATCTAATTACTAAGGCCACCTCTTGTAAATTGCAAGAACGAGAGGTGTTTTTTCATCTCTCTTTTCATCTTGAGAAGAGAACTCGCCAGATATTTTTAAAACTTTAATCACAATAACCCGCATTGGAGGACTCGCAAAAACTCATCAAACTCAAACTCATCAAAATTGTCGGAGAGTTCTTTCTTTGATTGAGAACTTTATTAACCAATCTTAAGGTACATTAAACTTATTGATAATATTTAAACTAGTTATCTAAAAAAAAACATTGAATATTCACTTTTAATTATTTAACCTTTATTTTAATTATTAAGATGTCTGCTGTTGCGAAACCCCAAATGAGAGGATTTCTCGTTTCGAGATTCAAGAGGAACATGATCATTACTGCCATTGCCTGTACTGCAGTTGGAGCCTGGTACAGAGTATTCGTTTGCAACGCAAGAAAACAGCGTTATGCTGACTTCTATAAGTACGTTTACTTTACTAAATATTTACAAGAATTATAATATTCGCAATTTATTTTTTATTATGATTTATTTATTTATAATTATAATTACATGTTTAACTTTTTTCTAGAACTTACGACCCTGAGGCAGACTTTGAAAGGATGAAGGCTCTTGGAGTTTTCCAAACTGTTAGACCTGACTAGGCAGCGTCCATCAAATGGCCCATGGCATGAAAGTCAAATTGTATAAATAGAGTTCATAATTATTTATTAGTGTACAAGATGAGAACATTCGTCGTGTTCTAATAAAAATCTTGCGTCTTCTCAAATTGAATTATTTTTCATGAATTGATTCATTATTTGAAACATTGTATTGACGAATGCGATATCCTCTTCTTATTTCTTTTATGCTTAGACCTAATTACAAAGGCATAAATTCCAAAGATTTGAAATGTATATTATCATTACTACACTTTTTCACATTAATTTTTGAATGATTCAAATTATATCAATGCTCCGTAGGTCAGTTCATTCATTCATATTAAAACCCAGTTTCCTTAAATAATGAAACTTGATTAGAGCCTATCTCCTAATAAAATACAATCTTAAACTATATACATTTAAGAACTATTTTATTCATTATGAAAAATTAAAGTAAGTAATTAGATCAGTAACATTCGATACATGTCCGAACGTCCGATATTGCTTCTCGCTTTTCAAAGTTCAAACTTAGACCTTAATACATGCTTTAAGAAAGTTTTAATGAAATGTTTCAATCATTGACAAAGCTTTTCATTGCATTAAACATTCATCCATGCATATTATGTGCATTAAATTAAAAACTAGCTAACGATGGGCTCATCCAAATGAATCCAAATTAATTAAATAAAATTGTAGTAAAATAGGCGATGAAGAGTAAGATAGATATAGGAATATGTATTTTGGATTAGCATAGGGAATAGAGTGTATTTTTTGATGTCTCGCGGGTTGGGAGGGTGGGTCCAGAAGGACCAATGGTGGGTGTGAGGGGTAGAAGCCCACGAGTGAGAGTACGCATGAACCCTCCTCATCCCTCGATCGTAAGGAGACATTGCAAATGGCAGCGGTTGTTATTGTTCCATGGCTAGTTTGAGGAAGTTCGGATTATGCACAAGTCCCCCTTATGCGGTGGTAAGTTGACCCTGCAGTCCGAATACCCGCATCCCCAAAACCCGCCTTTGGCCCACGGATTCCGCCGCGGGGAGCCGAGGCCTTCACGTCGCCCGCCCCGTATTTAGCCCCATCTACCCCATCAGGGACCTTAGGGTCGAAGGCGAGACCCCCACCTCGACTACGACGCTCACGGCCCTGTCGACCCCGCCATGTGACACCTGGGTTCCTTAGATAACGAGGTCCCGAGGAGCCACGGTAATTTTAACCCCACCCTCCAAGTATTTAAATCACATGGACTAACGAGTTACGAGTAGAAGGTCACTTTTTATTTACACAATACTCCCCACGACGACGAGTCGTCCCGTGACACGTCTTGGCCTTCTACCCGCCTAGTTGTCATTTCTAAAATGTCTTTAATATTCATTTTGAAGCAAGCCCGAGAGGTTTAGTTTTTGTTATACCAAATTGGTGAGATTTGAAAGTCATCATTGAAAAGTTTCGAAAGTCTCAACTTTTTAACGACCTCCAACTCTTTTTAATTCTCTTATCTCGAATCAATAATTCAATGATCAGTTTAGTTAAGTTTGCATTTCAATTAACATTTAGCAATTAACTTGTATGAAAATTTTTGATTTTGAATAGAAATTACTTCGATCCCTTTTTTTTATAAATTACGTCTTGTTTATTGTTATACAGTAAACTCATTAACTGATTATTAACTCATTAGGTCATTAGGTAGTGTGTATTATTTATTAATGATGCAATACAAATATTAAAAGTTAATTTGCTATTTTGAAAAAATTGATATCGATGGAATAATTTTTTCCTTTTGATTTTAGAAATGGCCCCTGACGATGAAAGGGAGCTAATAGAAGCCGTGGTGACCTGTGAAGGAAATCTTCATGACCCAGACTTTTCAGAACGATTTCAAAGGATAGTCGACAAATTAAAATCTGTCTTGTACACAAAAAGTAAGTTTAATGCCAATGTTTACATTCTGGTCTCATGTCATTCATAGCCTAAACTGAACTCGATCTCTCAATCTGTCATTTAATTGGTGTCATTATCTTGTGACTAATTGAAAATACTTATTCTAGATGAGAAGGAGCCATTTAAAGTACGGAAAATAGAACCATGGAATTCGGTGCGAGTGACGATCAGTATTCCAAAGGAAGCAGCCCAAAAATTGAGGCATTTGGCTCAGCAGGGTTCAAATGTTCTTCGAGATTTGGGCATCCTCTCTGTACAAGTTGAAGGAGATCAGGTTTGTAATTAGTCAAATTATTAATTAGGCATTTTTATATAAAGATTTTATAATGGTCTTGTGATTATTTTATAATTTTGATTATAATATTAATCTAGTGTTTATGCTAAGAATTTTGATAAAACCGAATCAAAAAGGAAAAAATCGCGCTTGTATTAGTTTATAAATAATTTCAATGATTTTAAAAATGTCAATATTATCTCCTAATCTCTTTTATATTAGGATTGCTGATAAAAGCTATACGCCTATCTAATAAAACATTAATTTACTTTCAATTGATATAAAAATTTAATCCTATTTATGAACCGTAGGTGATCTCATTGACTATCGCTGGTCCATACAATGAACCCCAAGAAATCACTCTCCATCAGAAGGGAAGCGAAGACGTGGAAGCAGGAAGCAGCTCTGGAAGTAGTAAAATTTCTTCATCGGGAGTCCCAGCACTCGACCTCCTCTCATCTTCCTCGGCCTTTCGGAGCCCCAATGTGGTGGCCCCGAGCGGCGAAGCAATACCACTTCCACCCAAGAACGCACCGGCACCGAAGACACCACTTGGCGGTCCGTTTCCCTTCGCCAGCATGACCCACGCGGCTCAGAACATGCAGGGAAGGGCCGAGCCTGTTCCCGGCGCGAGTAGTACAAACAGCAGCCCGGCACCGTCGCCCGCACCGAACGGCGTGCCCGGGTCACCACTCCTCAAAGGAGGACCACTCCTAGTGACTCAATCCCCCACGAAGGACGGACGATTCCTTCTGAACGCAGTCCCTCATACGCCTTCTGCCCCATTGTGTACTTTGAACACCGCCATTAGTCAGGCGAGCCCAATGAGTCAGAGCTTAGCGGGAGGAGTAGGAGCGACGAGTGTCCATCCGTCGTCCTACGCTCCAAGCCCGGCGATCCCCAGTGGAGTGAAAGTTCTGAGTGGTTTGGGCGACAAAGGACTGCCGGTGTCTTCTCCGCTCCTCATCAATCTTCTCCAGAGCCAAGGCGGCGAGACTGTCTCACCCACCGGATCCTCAAGTTCGGAAAAGAGCTCTGCGCCTCCGACGCCTCCGAACACCATGTTGCCTCCCTCGTCCTCGCCGCTTCCTGAGAACCCAAAGCAAATGAGGTATGCGAGAGGAAAGCGCGGCGTGAGTCTGGACGGGAGTCCCAGCCAAGCGGGAGTTTCATCAGTTGGGTCGGGAGGAAGCTCGTCTGAGCCACCTTCTCCTGGTTCTTCCTCCTCGGACTCTTTTCACTTCAATGTGCCGGAGGGGTCGGCGAGGTTTCCTCTCCCAGTCTCTACGCCCTCGACGGTCGTGGCTCATAAACCGACGAGCAGCGGCGGAGAGGGAAATCAAATTGCACCGAACGTCACTTTCCTTCAAGCCAAAGGGAATCTCGTCCAAGGGAACTTCCGCCTCCTCGCCCCGCAAAATACGGTCCGGACGATCCGGATCGGCGGCCCCAACACCACAGGCCAAATTCTAATAAATACGAATGGACCAGTGGGTCAGACAAAAGGAGCTCGTTTCACTGCGCCGAACAACGTGTCAGTGTCGATGTCGAGTTGGCTTCAGGCGAACCAAGGGAAGGGCCTTGAAACCCAACGGACGTTTATTCCGATCAACACTGTGTCGGTGAACAAGGGGCTCGTGGCAGCCGGAGCCCCAGCCTTTCTTTCCCCAAGTGATGTGAAGAGTGAAAGGGGCCTTGTGCAATCTAAAGGGACTCCTAGTCAGATCCAAAACCAGGCCGTCCGAGGACTCGTGGCGTCTTTCTCTGAAAGGATGAAGGACGGAGCTTCCCTCCAAGGGAACCCTCAATTAACCTCCTCAGGGAAACCAAGACAATTCCTCATCAACCCGCTCACGGGGCATTTAGAGCCCATGCCCAGCGAGAGCAGCTCTGAGAGCGACGAGGACGAAGACGAGGAAGAGGACGAGCGTCCTGACAAAACCCATCTCAATCCCTTTCCCAACTTGACCGGCATGAGGGAGCCTGGAGAGAAGATCAAGTTGAGGCTCAAGCTGGAGAAATCCGAACCCGTGGTCTCGCCGGCTTACAAAGTCGAGATGAGCATCGTGAAGAAGGGAGAGAAGAGCAGCCATGGAGCGATGTTGGGTCCACCGCAGCAGGCTCCCCTGACAAGTCCCGTCCTTGTGTCCGAACAACCGCGTGTGCCTCCGCTTCACATTTCTCTCAGAGGGAGGAATGCGGCCGTTGTCGTGAGTCCGCGAAGAGAAGAAGCCAAAGGCGAGGCGTCTAAGACGACGCTTCTCGCCTCCCTCCCTGCCCCTGACAATCCAAATACCCTCGGAGGGAGCGGAGGGAAGGAGGAGAGCCAAGGGAAGAAGAGAGCCAAGGCGAGATTAAAGGAAGAGGCCGAGGGGGAGAAGCGGCTCCCCAAACCCCCTGCCCGTCCAAAGCCGGAGAAGTTAAAGAGCGAAGAGGGCGAAGGAGTGAGGCCGGATGGCATTGTAATCGAGAAGCTCAACCTACTCAAGTCTAACACGGATCTCATGGGAAGCCTCGTCCCGAATCATGTGGGAGAGAAGGGACGGCGGGAGAGTGCGGAGGGCGAGGGCGGCTTTGAATCCCAGCTCTTCAAGCATCTCTCCCAGGAGATTGGAAAGGAGAAGGCCCTCCAGGACCCTTGTGATACCCGCCCTGAAGGTGCCGAGAAGCCCAGCTCCGAACTCCCTGCTCTCCATCTCCTCAATTCTCTTCCTGTTCAAGAGAAAATGAGTCCGCCACCCACCGAGAAGAATTCAACCAGCCCTGGTGTCGTGCCCCAACAACCATCTAACATTCCATCCTCCAATGCCAAAAAGGGTAAGGTTCTATTCACTAATTTAATAATTGTAATTAAAGTAAAGTAAAATTAATCTCAATTGATTTTTATTTAATTAATACTTAATTGTTTTTACAATTTAATTTGTAAATGGTTTTTATCATAATAGAAGGTAGTTAATTAATTTTAAGCTATTGATTTGGAAAAGCCGTAGAGGCTTAACGAATGAAAAAGACAAAAGGAGATTAAATTGATTTTCTTTTGTTTGTATAGGGAGTGGTCCACCAGAGCTGGAGCTCCCCAAGACCACCACATCCTCAATCATTCCAGAAGGGAAAGTCTCGAAGAGTCCGAAGCCTCTCCCAGAACTCCTCGCACTCCCTCACATTTCCCCGTCTTCTTCCGAGAAGTCCGACTTCTCAAATCCTTTTTCACAAAAGCCACCGAATTCCATATTAAAGGAAGCTGGAGTAGGGAAGTCTCAAATCTCAGTTCCCACTGCCAGCTGCTTGGTCTCCAAAACCACGAGTCCTCCCATCTCTCCTGACAACAAGTCACTGATTGACAATGGGCTTGGAAGACAAATGATCCCTGGGCTTCCACCACAGCCGCCCTCGTCGTCGCTACTCAATAAGCTGCTTTCTGAGACTCCGGAGCGGACCGGGGTGACGACAGTGGCGAGTGCTCAGGTCGTGACTTTGCCAATGAAGAGCCCCAAGCCAGGGAATCCGCCAACCATCCTGAGACGAATTCATAATGTGCCACGGGTGAGCAAGGGAACGTCGACGGACCTCGTGGACTTGAACCTCCCTGCCCTCCCCACCCTCACGCCCTCACCCAAAGTGATCGAGAGGCTGAAAGAAGAACAGCAAAAGAAGGAAATGGAGTCGGAAGTCGTGAGAGTTCAACAAAGGCTCAATCGACTTGGTGGCGGAATTGAAATTCAGCTCGGTCCGCTCAATACGCCAGAGATATCACCTGAGGAGAAACCAGACCAGGAGCCTGTGCCTTCAGGAGTTTCTTTGAGCTCCGCTCAAGAACCGATTCCTCCTCTGCTGGCCACGACAAGTTCACAAGTTGATAAAACAACCGAAGAGAGCGAGTTGATCCCCGAGGCAATCAATTGTCTTCCATTGCTTCCCTCGATTGGGAAGACGGAGGATCAAAACGGGGCTCAAGGCGAGGACTCGGGCATTGACTCAATGGATGCCTTGTCGGAGAAGAGTCCGAACCAGGGAGAAAGTCCTGCTCGGAAAGAGAACGAGCCTTTCTGTGATACCAACGTGGGAGCTCCGATGGCCGAGACGTCCTTGGGCGTGAGAGCGAGCGAGACTCCTCCAAATGGGATTCTCTCTGATCGAGAGATCGGAGACGAGGAGCGGAAGGAAGAGGAGAGAACCATTGAGGAGACCGGAAGCGATTCTTTCAAACAAGGTGAGCGCGTCGAGAAGGATGTTCTAGAAGTTGACCCGAAGGAGGATGAGATCCTGGAAATAGTCGTGCCTTTTGAGAGTGTTGAGGGGGAAGGTGACGGGTCCTTGTTGACCCTCATGGAAATGGAAGTAGAACCCATGGAAGTCACAGTCGGAGAAGGAGAGGAGGAGGAGGGCAAGGAAGATGAAATTCATCTTGAAGAGCCAGAGGAAGACATCCCGATCACTGACATTGAGCTTGAGTTAATGACCGAGAGCCCCAAAGGAGACAAAGAGGAGCTTGAGAAATGTGAGGAAGGAGAAGCCGAGGAGATTGGAGATGACTCTTCCAAAACGACGTTCGATGAGCTCAATGAAGAGCGGAATGGTAATGGCGAGACTCATCAAAGTGAGGAGAAGGAGGAAGAGCCGAGAGTTGATGTGACAGTTGAAGAAAGAGGCGAGAAGGAAGGAATTGAAATTCCAGCGATCGAAATTGGTGCTTCAAGAACAACAGCCCTTCTGAGTGAACCCGAACCTCCATGTGAGGAGATTGAGGAAGTTGTAGAGGAAATTTTCCAATCTCAAGACACTTCCAACCCGTCAGTCACAGTGGAAAAAGAAGAAGAAGAAAAGGGTTTAGAGAAGGGAGGATCTCCGATCCATCCGCCCGAGTCTTCGATTCAAGTGGAATCTGTAAATGAGGGAGGGAATTCTGACGTGCCGGCTGAAGTTGTTAATTCACTTGGCTCGGAGTCTCGGAGTGATGAGAAAGATCCCTCAGATCCTTTAATACCCGACACGAGCTCAAATTCCATAACTCCCGAGATGAAAGAGGAGGACTGTGAAGGTGAGGAAGAGAGGAAAGAACCTTCATTGATTTCCATGCCTTTAGTCAACTCTGGTGAAACTCTCCTCCTTGTTCCAGAACAAGAGAAAGTTGAGGAGAAAATGGAAGTTTCATCCCAAACCAAGGCTCTGGCACGAGGAGAAGAAGAAGAAAGGATCGAGCGTGTGGTTGAATCTGTTGAGGAGGCACAAATTGAGAAAACATTGGACCTCGTCCAAGTGGAGGTCGAGGCCAAAGAGGATATTACCCTGACGGTGAAAGAGGAAGGAAGTGGGGAAGTGCCAAAAAATGAGATTCCAGACCCACGTGAACACCCAGAGGAATCTATTGAAAAGAGGAAGGAAGAGACGAGTGCAGAGGCGTCTCTGAATACATGTTCTGCTGGTGACTCTGGAGCTCTGAGCAATCCTGAGGAGGGGAAGGAGAAGGCCAATGTTGAGGGTGGGAATGGAGGGGCAGTCAAGGCCAGGTCGATCGAGTGCATCACTCAACAACTCCTTCAATTGAGGAAGAAGGCGGAGAGGACGGAAGAGCTCTTGATGCCGGTCCTACCAAAGGTCGAGGTCGTCGAGAGGATTGAGTTGAAAGAAGAGCCGTTGAATGCTCCCGTGTTGGTGGTCGAGGCAGTTGAGCCCAAAGTACAACCAGGGAAATTGGAAGAGATCCCCGGAGTGAAAGTGGAGAAGATTGAGAAGAAAATTACGGATGAAGAGCTAACAATTTCTGTGACGGGGGTTCGAATGCAAGCTCCGGAGCCAGCCCAGACTCACAATGCCATCCCGATGAATCGGATTGTTCCGAATCTTCTTAGACCCGTAATGCCGATTGGGAATTCTCGGACCATCGACGGAAGAATTCCAATTGCGACGGGGACAGTTGTGAGCACGAATTCTTTCCCGGGATGCACGTCGATTCCGATTGGGGTCACGTCTTCGGCAACTGGCAGCACGCTGACGAAAGTCTCATTTGCTCCCATTTCTGTCACGAACTCGAATACCTCCACGACCGTGTTCACCATTCATCCTTCGAGTCTCAGCGGGGGCTTTCACTCCCAGCAGATCCCGGCCACTCACTCGTCCATCGCCGTCCTTCCCCCTGGTCACAAGATGGTCCCGATCAAGCTCGTGAGGATTCCTGAAGGGTCAGCAGGGCAGAGTTCAAACACCCGTGCCTCGCCGACTTTCCTGGAAGTCATGTCAAGGTCGGGGGCGCCGAAGGCCTCGCTCATGTCAGTCGGCGGACCTGTCCCAGTACAAACATCTCCTCTCAACCTCAGCTCAATTCCCGGTGGAGTTCAATTTGTTCCCCTTTCCTCGGCCAACTCGAGTCAAATGAAAGTCCTCGTCTCTTCGGCTCAGGGGAAGATGGGCCAGCAAATGTTCCTTAAGTCTGTCATGATGGCCAATCACACGACGCCCATCAGGGTCATTCGGCCTCAACAACATCAGCAACAACAACAAACGAACATTTCTGGTCTTTCCATTTTGACTCGACCTCCTGTTGAGGTGGATATTAACAAAATGTTGCTACAACAGTCTTCCTTTGTTTCATCGACTCTGCTTGAAAACAAGAGCCAAATTCAAGTGAATGAACTTTCCGCGAAGCAAGGAACAATTAAAAATACTCAGACAATCCCACCTCATTTGCCCAGAGTTCCGGGGGTTAAAAAGAACGAGTCTTCGAACGAGTCCGAGGATCCATATGATCTTGTAGAAGGCGTTGAAATCCTTGATACTGGATCCCCGGGCATTGACGAGGATGACCTCCCGTTCGAGGCAGATATCATTCATGATGAAAAAGACTTGGCTGACGTTCTTGCCGGGTGCGAGACAATAGAAACCACTCATACAGAGAATGGGATTGACAGCGAAGTTGGCCCATTTGACTTGTCAAAACCACCGAGGAAAATTAAAGGAAATCATCGAAAATCCACTGATTTCCAATTGAATGACTCTTCTCCAATGAAGAAGATGAGAATGGAGGAGAAAAAAGAAGCGGCCAATTCTGAGCTTGACAAACCCGCATCTGCTAAGAACGAGTCAGCGAATTTGTCAGGAGACGTAAATAGCGAGGACTTGTCAGGAAATCGAAGAGACTCAATACCCGATTCGCCCATTCCGCTAATGCGAGCCTCCTCGCCTTTATTTACATACTCCAACCCAAATCGACCTGGGAGGAGTTCAAGAGGAAACTCGATTCGAAACTCGCGTAGTCCATCGCCTCCGCTGGTGGAAGAAGGCGACCTTTTAGGAGAAGACCAAGAAATCATTGATTGCCTCTCGAGAAGTCCATCAGAGCCTCGACTGAGTCCACAGAATAAGCCCAATTCACCCGACGATAGTGACGACTCAAATGGGGAGAAACAAGCACCAAATCTCATCCCGGACCATACGTATGGGCTCACGAAAGAGCCCAGGAGACTCGAACAACTCTCGATTGAAATCCCCCAAGTGGACTTGATGGGGATGAACAATTCTCCCACAGTCGAGGAGAACTCGAATGTCTCAAGGAAGTCAACACGCTCGACGAGGTCGAACACGCGACTCGTGAGCCCGGACATCACAGCTTTCAGGAGTGATACACCCAAGCTGCAAAAGTTCACAACTAAGACCGACGCGACGGTGGTGCGGAATAGCCCGAAGCCGAGTCCAACTGGGAGCCTTAATTCAAAAGTGTTGAGCCCGAACCCAGTCGTGGTCCGTGGAAGCCCCGTCCTCAATTCCCCTTACTTGAACTCGAGTGGGAAGGGAAGTGGTGCTGGAGGAGGGAAGAACATTGGGAGTGGAATCGCGAATAATAATCGGAAGCGACAGGCGTCGGAGAGCTCCTCGGCCTCCAAAGACGAGAATGTTGAGGAGAAAACGACCGAAATTGATCTCAACTCAAGGCCAAATAAACGAAGATCTTCTGAGAATGCGGCGGAGCTCATTAAAGCCTGCATCGGCATCGAGGACACTCCAAAGAGGAATACATCTCTCATCAAAAAACTCGAGGAGTCGTCAAAGATCAAAGAGGCAGCCAAGAAGAAGCAGCAATTAAGTACGTTTTAAAATTAATAATCAATTCATTTAATTTGTAATAATTATTTTTAATTTCCTATATTTAATACCATTTATTTTTACTTCCTTTGGTAATATATATTGTATTGTCTCATTGTAACAGTGAGTGTCCTGATAGAAGAATCTGAAGAAGATATGGATGGTGGTTCTGTTGACCTGTCGTTAAGAGGAAGAGGAGGAAGATCGAGTCGTGGTTCATCTGAAGATCGATCGTCGAGTAGAGGAAGCAGCGTACACCGAAATACCTTTCCTTCAAGAGCGCATACAAATGACGATCCAAAAGAAATAAAGTAATTGTTTTTGAAAATCTTGGTTTTAAAATACGGTGATAATTTAGTTTTTGACTGAAATTTTTAAAAATCGAGTGCGGGGCGCTAATTTGGTTATATTGATGAATAGATCAAATGCTCGTATAAATCATCGACCAAAGGAGAAAGGTAGTAAAGGAACTGGAAGGGAAAGCCCACACTTGTTCCCGAACGCAAACAAGAAAGATGAGACGACGAAAGGAAATGCAGAACCCAAAGTTGGTCGGAGGTCAAATCGGAATAATCCTAGTTCAAAGGAAAAGTCACCTCTCACACCTGCGAAGACGAGAACAAATGTGAGAAAGGATGTTGGCATTTCCGAAAAGGCTTCAACGCCTTCTACAAGCCCCGAGAATGAGAATCCAAGACGTAAAACACGGAGCAGCGTAGCAGGTGTGAATTAATAAAAAAAATACCTAAAATACAAGCACTTTCTTAATCAAGGTTGATTAATTATAAAGGGTGTATTGAATACATAATTTAAAATTTTGTTTGATAATTATAATAATTTTCTAAATAGGTATGCCTGAGTCGGAGCTTTCATCGCTAAAACGCCGTCGAATTTCAAAAGACACGAAGAGCTAATGAGAATGAGGAGAAGTAAAATAGTGAACGATTGAATCGCGGTTTCCACTGCCGGTGAATTTCAGTACCTTCTTAAATGACACTTCTAGGAATAATTCTAGGGTATTTCTGAAGGAGTAGGAAGCTTAAATTAAATTCATTGATATTTCATATTTAAAAATGAAATTTATTTTATGATTAATAAATAATTTTAATCACTCATCCTTCACTCCAAGTTTTGTGTTTAGCTTAATGTCCTAATTGTTTCTTTTGAGGAAATGCTACTTTTTTCTATTAGAATTGTTTAGTTTCTTTTTTCACAATCAATTCATACTTTGGTTTTTTCAGCAAAGCGAACTTTTTAAATTAAATATAATCTTTTTTGAAGTAATAATGCAGAAGAAACATTTTTATTTTTATATTTACTTGCTAATGATTCAACATTTCTAATTTAGGTTTAGAATTATCCTCGTCGAAGTGTTTTATTCTATTTAAACATTGAGTAAATTTAAGATTAATGTCATATAATCATTAACTTAAGAATTAGGGTTAATAGAGTTTTAATTCTAGGGAGTTGACTTCCAACTACCGAAAACGTAAATATTCTCTGTTGGCTTTAAAGATTTTCTCTGTAGATATAATTTTGTTGCATTGTCCCAGCAAGGATTTGTTTTACTTGAATATTGTGATACGACAGTAAAATAAAAATGGATGGGATTGTAGGCTCTCCTAGTTTAAAGCCATTGGTATCTAATAATGAATTATTATTATTAAAGGAAATTTAATTTAAAGGGATTTAATTACCAACGAAGATTTAACTGGTTGGAGATGGAAATTTTGTTTAATTTGGGAAACATTTATTAGTAAATCTTAAGAATTGTTTTGAATTATAATTATTTGTTGATTCTAATATCCGAGTATAGCGTAAAAGTATAATTTAGGGTGAGCGACTGGGCGATTCTTCTAAAAGACTTTTCATAATATATCAAGGAAGAGGAATAAGGAGAGAATTGCATTTAATCTTGGTCAACTCATCCCACTAGAATTCTAACACTTACCAACCGTCAATAAAATAAACAAATTACTTTTTTGAATAGAAAAACGGATAATATTTTACAAGATGAATTTCTTTTTAAGAGTTGGTCATAGCTATATACTATATGGGGAAATAATGACTCGAGTAGTTGAAACTCAACCAGTTCAAATATCAGACATCACAGGGGTGTTGGTCAACCTCATGTGACGTCCCTATACAATATATATATGATATAATTAATTAACTACCTAAATAATTTACTAATATATTATATATAATCTCTTACCTTACAACTATACTTCACTGAATACGCATTGTACATAGGAAATACAAAAATGTATAAAATATACGACATATTAATAAGGTATCTTATTAAAAGTTTCTTCTTTTTATTATATGGGAATTAAATAAATCTATATTATATAAAAATAAATATATAATACCTACTTGAGTTTATACTTTGTAAATAGAGGCTGCATAAGTATAAGCGTGTATGTATGTAAATGGTGTGAAGGAGCACGTGTTAAGGCTTTTCTTATACATAGCTAGTGTAAGAGGATGAGTAATAGGGAAAATAATTTATTATTGATATCTACTTATCGTTAGAGAGAAAGAGAGAGAGAGAAAGAGTTAGCGTGTTGTGTAAGTTAATGGAAGACTTATAGTACCTTTTAAGAGGGCCGTTTTAACAACTACTCTACATTTTAAGGATTAAAGAGAACTTTACCTTTTTAATATGATGATGATAATGAATAAAAATGCTAATTGTTGGTTATCCTAAAATCAATTTAATCATTCTGTGCACCATTGCATCATTGACCTATTAAAGGAGAATTGGAATCTGATGACTTCGTCTAAAAATATGGTATTCTTTAGTAAAAATTATTAGAATAAATATTAAATGTTAAGAAGTTAGCTGTTTTTATTTACTTTTACATAGTACTTATACAGGGTGGTGCAAATTAAATGTCATAAATCTCACAATAAATACACGGGAAAGTGTGACACTTTATTTGCACCTCCGTGTATAATACACTGATATATTTTTCAGTAATAATAAGTATAAGTAATTTCTTAATTTCATTTGAATCACGAGTATCCAATCTCCGAAGCTCCTCATGATACAGGGGGAATTTTGTACTTCATGAGATAAGGTTTAAAAGCAGAGCTACAAGAGAAGATCCGAACAGGAACAGAAACATTGAAGAACTCATTGAATTGAAGACACGGTAGAGTAGACACGAAGTGAGGAAAAAATATATTCATGAACATTTGATAATTTGTATTTAAAAAACACTACTTTTCTTTATATAACTCGCAAAAAGGTAATTGAATAAGTCTGAATAACCAATTGGCCAATTGACTCAAAAAATTTGACTGTTATTTTAGCGTTTTGAAAAATAATGGGCTCGGACGTTGAAATGTTGGTTAAAACGCTACTTGAGCTTGGGAAAAACCCTTCAATATCTTCCGCATCTTTGGTTGAAAATGAAGAGACGATTGCCGTGACAAGCCATTGGACTCTCGATGATTTTGGAAAAAAGGAAAAGCAAGCGTTCACGAGAATTTTAACCTTTCTGAAAAAAGATATTCGATGGGATGGAAAAAATTCAATTGACATTTCAAATAAAGCTATCACTTTCGGACCCATCATAAATGAATGGTTTAACATTTATTTTATATGATTTTTGCTTGAATGCAAAACTTAATTTCAGGTTTATAGTTTATGATTATAAGGGGTAATAGAGCTTAGCTTACTTAACATACCTAATTGATTGATTTATTATAAATATATAGGAAGCTTAGGTGTGATTCAAAGACTGGCTTAGTTGCTTATTTGACTGAAAATAAAGAGAAAGTACAATTTCTTCAAATTTGGGAAAATGAGACGCTTCTGAAGACTTACGACCTTAAAGAACTCAACAAACACGGAAAAGTGTATATTTCGGGTGAGATAACTATTGAAATTAATTATTTTTAGACAATCGTAAATATAAATATAATATACACATTGTGTATTATGTATTATATTATATAATCATGTATGATAATGTACTTCACATTTCATTTCATTTTAACCTGATAAAATATGGTTTTCTTATAATCTATTAAAGGGGCATGGGGATCTGTCATGCAATGGAATGCAAAGGGAACAAAGTTGATTTATCTCGCTGAAAAGAAAGCTGAAAAGCTTTCACCTTTTTTTACTTCCTACGCTCAATCGGATACCAGTGATGAAGAAGCTAAGAAAACGATCAAGGTTGAACATTAATAATTCTAATCATTTGCTTGAAAATTTGCTTTTATGAGATATGTTTTAATATTTGTTGAATTTATAGGGAGAAGAATATGTTTTGAAAGAATCTTGGGGAGAGCAATTGAACGAATGTTGCGAGAGTGTCATCGTCCATTTGGATATTGAGAAAGACGAGTTCTCAATCTTTCAACTTCCTCAAAAGGCATTTCCGTATGACATTCATTGGTCCGATGAGAAAATCATTGGAGCAGCTTTGACTGACACCCCGTGGAAACTCGGATTCATCTATTGTTCCAATCGAGAGAGTCGCATCTTTTCACTTGACACGAATTCGGGAAGCGTAGGTTAGAAGAAACAAGAATATAAATATGAGATTATGTATATGAATATAATAACATATACCGGATGGACCAAAACTCGATTAGTCTTTAAAATTTCATAAACTATTGAACGAATTAACTATTGTCATATACATTTATTGGAAAATATAATAATTTATTATTAATTAATTAGGATTTTACATACATTATATGGCTCATACATTATATGGCTAAAAAATTAAGGACAGTCCTTATAAAAAGACATTTTAGAAATGAGGGAACGAGCGTGTTGAGCGTTAAAGAAAAATTACTGCATTGTATTGAAAAAAAATTACTGCCATTTATTAATCCTTTAACGATATCATGTTATAATTTGTAAAATCATTACTTATCATATTTTCTATTAAATCTATATAACAAAAGTTAATTTTGTTTTACGGATTATGAATTTTTAAAAATTCCAATCGAATTTTGGTCCACCCTGTATATCATTTTCATAAATGTTCATTTATCTAATTTTTATTTCAATTTATAGAATATTTAAGTGACGAAGGAATTGGTTCATTTTCTCCTAGTATTCGTCCTGATGGAAAATACATCATTTGGCAAGAACGGTAAATAAAAATTATATTAAATAAGTCTAAAGTTCAAAAAAGCCCCTTTTGTCAATAGTTCAATCATGGGACCACACCAGAAGTCAAGAAAAATAGTTGGAATGGCGATTGAGCACAATTCTGTATTACAAAGTTCAAATCTTTTAAAATTAACTTTATATTTTCTAACTTGTAGTAATCGTATGCAGTATATAGTAGCTAAATATTTTCAGTGTGTATATTTTCATTATTTCATTCACAAAAATAATTATGGAATTATTGTAACCCATTTTATAGTTTACAAATAAAGTCGAGTTGTACAATCCAAAGAAGGGATATTTGATTTTCCAAGATTTTCCAATTAACTGCTGGACACCGGACGGAGATTCTTTCTTTACTTATACTTTTCACAATGGCGAAGGAGCCATTATAAAATTTTCATTAAATACTCAAAATGTTCAATCTCCATCAGGTATTATTATTTTCATTTTTCACAATATTAATTTATAATAGTAATTATAAAATAGGAAATCTTTAATTTGTTTTATCTTCTTTAGTTGAAGTGACGAATGTTCCTGGAGTTGCCAGCGTGGATTCAATTCATTGGGTCAACAGCAATTTTGTTCTTTACTCCACAAGCTCCGTTCTCTATCCAGGCTCACTCCACATTTGCGCAACATCTGGGAATTTTGAGAAAGCGAGACTCACTCAGCCAAGGACCTCATTGAATGCCATTAAAAAAGAAGTGAAAGGGAAGCGTTTGGGAGCAGCTCCTTCCTTTTACTATGAGCCACTTGGAGTACACGCTCAGAAATCTGTTCCACTTATTGTTTGGCCACATGGTGGTCCACATTCTCTTTTCCTTGATTCTTATGGTTTGGAGGCTGCCTTGTTCTTGACACTCGGATATGGAATTGTTCGTGTCAACTACATTGGATCGCTTGGAACAGAAGAAGATGAAACCGAAAGTTTACTCGGGAAAATTGGAGTTGCTGATGTAAACGAATGTCAAGAAATCGCTGAGCTAGTTGTGAAGAATGAACCGAATATTAATCCAAATGCTCTTTTCGCTTTTGGGGGTTCACATGGGGGGTTTCTCTCTGCACATCTTACATCTTCTTTCCCGGTAGGTATTTTTCTACTTTCTTCTTTTGTACTATTTAATTTACTTAAAATATTTTTTAATTAGTTGTATAACTTTTATAATCATAACGTGTCTATTTATTTTGAAGGATTTCTATAAAGCGGCGGTTCTTCGAAATCCTGTTACTGACTTATCTACTCTGATTGGAACGAGTGACATAACTGACTGGTATGTAATTTTAATGTCATACTTATTATTTTGATTTTTAAATCTATGCTATTAATAAAATTGGGATTCTATTGGTTTTTAGGGCTTACGAAGAATCTGGAGCAAAGATTGATAAAAATTGGCAAACACTTATTCCAAGTTCTTTGAACGTGGAAAATGCAAAGATTCTTCTCAATTGCTCTCCCATTGAAAAGGTGGATCGTGTGAAAGCCGGAACTTTGTTGCTTCTTGGATCTGAAGATCTTCGTGTGCCAATGTCACAAGGTGTCAATTACTATAGAGCATTAAAAGCTTTCAACAAAAATGCTCCAGCCGAGTAAGTCACATTTAGAAAAGTAAATTCTTTAGACAATAATTTTTAATTAACTTCTACTCTCATACCATCAGAGTTCGAGTTTATCCTGATTGTCATCCATTGCAGAAAGTGCCGGTGAAATTGAATTGTTTAATTCACAGCGCTCTTTGGTTCAAGAGATTCATGAAGTGATTTAATTTTATTCAATGAATAAATACGGTGAGTTGATTTGATTTAGAATGAGTATGAGATTTATTAAGTTGAAAGGTTGAGAGAAAAAATTGAAAAGAGATTAAAATTGAACAATGATGGAAATTGGAAAAGGTCCTTTTATCTACAAGTTTTCCTCGATCACTCTGCTAATGTTCATTCGTCTTTCATGGCATCCAGGGCAAAGGCGAGGGCAGTTCATTTTCATCGTCCTAAATCAGTTAAATAAATTACTTTAACAATAAGTTACAACTCGATGTCATCTTATTCATAAAAGACAAGGAAAATAGTTTAATTTACAAATTTTCTTCGATGACGTTAAGCCTATGAGGAGCACAAGTTTTGCAAAAAATGTATCCGCATATCTTGCAATTTGTCTTTCGCCTCTTGAAAAGAGAAAACTTTTTCTCACAGTAGCCGCATTTGTCACTTGAGTTCTTTGGCATTCTGGCGTTTTGAAGGTCTACTTTCTCTTCGGAGAAATTTTTGAAAAACTCCTTGAGCCGACCTTTCTCTCTGAAAAAATGGATCATTTTTGACCATTAATATGAAAGCATCCAAAAGTCGAATCTAACTATTAAATATTGAAATGCTTTATTTATAAACAATTTAAAAAATATTTGAACCAACTTTATTAAATTGTCTATGAATCTTTTTGAGAATTCAATTTGAGCATTGAGTTCTTTAATTTCGTCTTCCATTTTCTTCATCTCCTCTTTCAACTCGATCTCAATCTCGTCTTTTTCTAAAACTTGGACTTCGAGGGCGTCTGAATCACGTTTCCTCTTTTCCATGCTCACTTCCATCTCGACCAACTGGGCTTTGAAATCCGAGATTTGACCCAGCAACTCCACATTTTCCCTTTTGAGGATCTCGAGTCGCTTGGGAAGTTGTTGGATAAGGAGTCGTCCAAGTTCATTCGCATCCGGTGAGGAACTCGAACTCGCTCCACTTGAACTATTATCTGCGTCGAGTTCAATAATGGCGATTTCTGTAAACGGTCCTGGCGACTCGCGCGACAAACTCTCCTCAAGTTCTGTCAAAATTGAGGGAATTTGCTCAAGGGCAATCGGCTCGAGAATTTCTTCAACTTCCCTATCATTGCCACGAGATCCTTCAGTGACGAGGACAGACGGAGAATCACCCGATGGCCGTTCATCATCACCTATGTATTTTATTCCAAGTGTTCAAAAATGTTAAAATATTTCACTTAAAAATAAAAAGTAATACAAGTAGTAATGTTGTATGAGAAATTAAGAAAAATATAGCTTACAAGTAGTGGAAGTTGTGAGTTCTGTTGAGTTTTGAGGATTACTAGGGCCGTAATGGTCGTGAAGTTGATTGAGCCGTGTGGTCATTACAACGCTTCTTGCTGTACTTGCCATGAGTTTATTATACAAGAGACGACATTGTTCTTCAAGGATTCGCAGTCGGTTTGCTCGCAATGCATTTGCACCTAAAAGTCACAATGTTAAACTTAAATACCTCTACTATACATTAACACAAACTTAAATACAGGAACATTTTTCAATGTTTAAAATTCATTTCTTCTTACTTTCTGTTGTTTGACTTGTCGACTCTTCTTGACTTTCTTCTGCCTCTTCTACCTAGTATTAAATATTATTAATTAGACCAAAATTCTCATTCTAAACATAATGAATAAACAGGGAATATCTTATTTGTAATTTAAACTAATTTGTAATTGAATACTTGTGCCGTAACAGCAGATATTTCTTGAACAAGGTCATCGACAATATTGAGCTCGTCAAGAGGATCTTGGAATTCCATGGCTGAAATTTCTCTGATTTCTTCTTCTGGGTCGCCACCAGCGTCATCACTCATAATCTCCTCTTCCACATCCTCTTCTTTGGGGATTGAAGTGTCGGAGAAGGCTGATTCCACTGACGCTTGTTGTTTTCTTTTCCCAAACTCATCTCTCAGCTTTTCCCATTCAATCTCGGAAGCGTGGTTCTTGGCTCGAACTTTCACCCACATTTCTCTCGACTGAGACAATTCGCTCTTAAGTTTATTCAACAATCTACGTTTCTCTTGAAGTTCATATCTATCGTAAATTCATACAAAACATTTATAAATCTCGTTCTGCTTATTACAGATAATAATAGATTATAATTATAAAAGAATTTGATCATTTAGGTATATATTTCTCAGATTAAGATACAAATTACGTATATTGCAAATTGTGTAGAATCGAATTACACAAATATTATTTATACAATGTGTGATCAAACCTTAAAACAGCTTCAGAGTTGTGAAGTTGATCGTGTTGAAGTTTCAACTTGGCCACGAGGCTCCATGTTTTGTTCAACTCAGATGTAACGGTAAACAAACGGCGTTCTTGGCAATCCATCTAATTTAAAACATACACAGTGCGATATTATGAACTCCGCATCTCTTTCGCATTCAAACTTTCTGACACGTCAGACTTGACCTTCTAAATCAACAATGACGTACCTTTGACTTTAAACGAAAGTTGAGGCCTTTGAGCTCATCAATTTTCTTTTGAAGTCCTTTTTTCTCAAGGATCAAATCTTTGATTTTAATGAACGTCTTGCTTACACTTAAAATGCGTTTAGATCCATCTAAGGACTCCACGTTCTTGTAACAACTCTCAACGCCTGAAGATAATCACAATAGATAAGTAAAAAAATGATGCTTATTATTAAAAACCAAGATTTAACTAAAGAATATAATATTTTATATGCTGCATTGTGTAATTTATTTATTTGCTGTAATTTAACCTGGTATATCAGGTGACGTTCCTTCTTCGTCTAATTTCTCTGCTAATGAGGTCAAATCAATGGAACTTTTTCTCGAATCCCCGTTGGCTTCTTCTATTTCGCTACAAATTTCTGCTTTTCTATTCAAACAAATGGAGAAATGGAAAATGTAAGCTACTCTATGAATTTGATGATGAGGACAACCTTAGTGAAAGTGAAGAAAATTGAACAGAAAATAATATTAAGCAGACCTTAAAATATCACGAAAAGCTTTAATTTTCTCCGCGTCTACAAAATCCGCATGTGTCATTTCATCAGGGATGAGTTCATTGAGCAAGGTCAAATGTCCACCTAATGCTTTATTCTTATGAGCGAGAACGTTAACCCTTTGTTCAAACTTTCCCCTCAACTCCAAGTTCTCGTCGAGGAGCTCATTGAGTTCTCCGACACGACGATTGAGTTCTAAATTCTTGAGTTCACTCGCATTGACTTCATCCGTTCTCCGATCAACTTCTTCTTTGGCTTCGTCCAAACGCAAGCTAAGACTCGTTACTTTGGCCTCGTAGTTGGATTTGAGTTCTGAGAGCGCTCTTGAGTTTCTCCTGAGCTTCTCAGTGAGTTCTTCAGAAGAACATTCAGCGGCTTCAACTCGAAGGAGCAAATCTTTCCTCAATTTCCTCTCCGTGTCCATTGCTTCTTCAAAAAATGAGATTTTCTCCCCGAGGTCCTTCATCTCCTTCTCACGAAGTTCGACCAAATTCTTCCTCAATGAAGAAATTTCTCGAAGTGCTGATACCTGCTTGAACAAACAATTTGAAGGTTTTCCCAATTAAATCCTAAAAACGTTCTCATGATAAATAAATTACCTGATTTTCAAGTCTGTTGATCTTCTCCTCGAGTGTCTCAACATCCCCAGAATCAACTTCATCACTTTTATCATCACATTTTGTTACTTCGTCGGACATTTTGAATCCTAATTGAAAACTACAACTACTAATTGTAAATTACAAAAAGTCTTTGTTTTTAACAGTTCATATTGGGTCAAACCAATGATTCTTCTACGTGTGGACCAGCTGGTTTACCATGTGAAGAACTTGTGTGTGTTTGAGGGCGAGGTTCTTGAGACTGGGAGTCTCTGGCCGTCTCTTCGAATCTCTCTGCCCAAAATAGTTTCGGGGTAGATGGGCCTTCAGCTTGGTGAATGCGCTATTGAGCTTGTTGGTTCAACTCTGTGGAACTCCTCGTCCTCTAACTCCTCTTTAACTCCACCGAAGACGCCTTCTTCTCTTCTCGTATATATTTTGGGACGTTTTATTCGGGAGGCTCATTAGCTCTTCTCGCAATTGTGGAAATCCCCCTTACTGTCTTATTCTCAAAAACAAATAATAAATGCGGAGACTCTGCCAATTTCTCCTTAATAAAACGCAATTGACTTATGCATTGTAAATTGTAACTTATTACTCCCTTCAAGATATCATATACTTTCACATTATACTATGTAGAAGAAGTAATCATTGGTCTGTTTCTGTTCTTCAACTCTCTTGAGAACTAAAGAAGAATCTCTCTCTATGCTCTTGATGGAAAAACATGAACGCTTTCACTTAGCCCCATTTTGGCTTGTGATCGTTTCACCCTTATTTATCATTAAAAATTGCAATGATATATAATTCACTGTCTTTGTCATTATTTTTTAATTTCAAATTTCGAAGAATTGTAATATAAAAATGGAAAATAATTATAAAACTCTTCATATTATTTATGTAAATATGTAATGGTAATGAATGGACTCCTGATTATTTATAAAAGTAATCAGAGGTTAAAGTAAAAGTGAATCAATAAAAAAAAGAGTAATTGTACGAAGAGTAAATAAAGAAGAAATAGGAAATTATAAGATTGGCATTATAATTTAGCTTTAACCTTCTGAGAGTTGACTTTGAGTAGGAGTGAAAAGTGAAAATTGGCACTTTCACAATTTTACCTTCACCTTGTCTTAATGTTGAACAGAGAATTCGTCAGAAGTCAGAACTCCGAGACTCAAAGAGACTCTTATTTCTAATTCTGACACATAAACACATAAACCCAGTCTTAATAATTTTATGCCATTAGGAGGATGAACATTATGTAAACGTTGTATGAATTAATAGCTTGCGGGTTTAAAAATTTTCTCTATAGTTCTATTCTATTTAATGTTTAAATATACCAAAGTGGCTTTATAATGAAATTACTTCTATGTAGTAAAAATGAAATGACAATGGGAGTTTGCCAAAAAATCATAAGTTTCAGCTTTTCAACTATTAACTTTAAAACACGCCAGACATCTGAATAAATCTTTGGAGCTGGTCATGAGTTTCATCAGAGTTATTTACTACAACCTTGATCATTCAATTTGAATTTAGTAATGAAATGAATATTAAGTTGATCATCATTTATTACAATTAGTTAATTAGTGGCTATATTGCCAATTAAATCAATGCCATTTAGTTACAAATAAATCAAAATATTTTAAATTAATCTTCAATGCTTTTTTCTTCGCTTTCAGCCCGACCTTGACTTTCTTCTGATTTCAATGATTTCTCCATTTCAGCAACTTTCTCTCTTAATTCCTTAATTTTATCGTTTTTCGTTACAAGAATTTTTTTCATATTTCCATAAGCCGCTGTGGCTTGAAACTTCTTTTCAAGCTCCTTTTCAGCTAGGAGAAGATTTGACTGAATGGATCGGAGTTTGTCCTCACGAGCTTCGAGATCTTTTCTTAATTTGGTCGCTTCCTCTGCAGCACTCACCTGAGATTTCTTCAATTCACTTCGCATCTTCTCAACTCCGTCTTGAACTACTTGAAGTTCCTCTGCAGTTCCCGTTGACGAAGCCAAAGACATTTTAAGAGCCGCAATTTCAGCTCTGGCTTCTTTCAATGCTGCTTCACTTCCCCCAATTTCAACCTTTTCGTCTGCAGGCTTCTGCAACTGCGAATATTTAATTTATTCAATTAATGTTAAACATACAGCCAAATAATACACGAGGACGTTCAATGACATTAATTCAAATTATTCACTCCTTTAGTCTCAAAAAATTAGCCAAATATTCAATTTTGAAATGTTTTCTGCTTTCCTTTGCCAAAATTACAAAGAATGTGCTCATTGCCCATTTTATCTCATTTTAAATTCTTTGGTATAAATACAGTTACATAAATTCACCAACTTTATATCAAGAGACATAAAATTAAAGATGGAAAAAGTATAAAGCAATACTTTAGTAAGCTCTTCTAATTTTTTCTTCAGAATTTGATTCTCAAGAGTGATGGCAAGAAGCTCTTGTTTGAGTGCCGTGGCTGCTCCAAAATCCTCTATTGGCAAGACATGTTTCCCTTGGCTCGGCCGAATTGACATCCCAGTGTTCAAATTCTCTTCATATTCTTTAATTACATTCAATTTTTCTCTGAGAGAATTAAAATTAATCAAATAATTTAATATGTATAATTAGCAATAAGATATTTTCATTATAATATTCATGTATTCATTTAATAATTTACCTGTTCTCAAGTTCAGAGATGTTGGCCGTGAGCGTCAAGTGCCATTCTTCGGCTCCCAGTAGGAGCTGTTGAAGCAAGAGTACACTTGTGTGTGTCGCATCTCTCAATCTGTAAAACCATTGTACACAATGTAATTTTGATAATTAATTAATATATTAACAGATTATTATTCCTCACGAGCAGAATATTCTTTAAGCACATTCACATGAACTTCAATTTACATTGGCATTATTATTACCTTATTACCGTTATTGCTCATATTCTTTAATTTGGACATATATTTGTAAAATGAAACTTACTCGGTTTCCACTTCATAAGTGACATTCTCGTCTAACTCTTCTAATAATCCTCGTATTTCCTCACCAGTGTAAATGCCATCACTGACAATTCTAAATATTTAAAATTGATAATTGAAATTATAAGATAATCGAAAAGAAATACTTTTGTGTGATGAAATCTCCAAATGAATGCTTGATGGTTTTTAGCCTTTGAGTCTGAAGGTAGCGAGAGAAGCGAAGAAAGTCTCCGACCAAATCATTGTGAACGGGATTAAGGTTCAAATCCTTTTTTTCCTATATGAAAGTATTGAACGGAATGATTCCAATTTCAGTGCATCCAATAAATGTTTTTTTAAATTCAATTATTGTGATCAATTGATTTAATACATTAATTGATAATACATTACCATTAGTTAAATAAAAGTAAAACTACCATTAATTTTAATTGTCAACTCGTTCGTTGTAAAACTTAATTTATAATCGATTAGATTAACTACTTAATTAGAGTAAATTAATTATTACTTAACATTATGTTTAAATGAAAAAACGGAATATAGTTAATTTTAATATTTAGATTTATTTTTTATCCGCCCTTCGACAGAGTAATATATCAATATGGGATGTTTCTACGCAAAACAATAGCGTTGCTACTCCTCTTCATGCTTTATGCCTATGACATAAGCAGATGTTTCCGTTCCTTGGGCTCGATCCCGGATGGAGACCGGGATCGAGCTCATTTCTCATATATTTACGAGGGGCGAATTAAGATCATTGGATCCATTGAACCTTTTTGTACTTTATTATTGATCCGAATTTGATAAAAATGTTAATAAAGTTAAGAATCCTCATTGAATGAAAATCGAAATCGAACGTGTTATTGAAAATGAATAATCAATGTGCATTCCATTGTTTTCTGATCTCGGTATTTCAAATGAATATTATAAATTATAAGTATAGAGAAACAATATGCTTTGTTTTCGAAAACCTCATTCATTTTATTCAGGGTCATACAATCAAATGAGTTAGATTCTAGAGAAAAACAGAAGTTATAACAATTGAACAAAGGTTCAAATAATCATAATTAAACATATCCATACATGGATTTGCATATTTAATTCAATATATTCTTAAGGAAATTGAGAATGTGAACGCATTATTTGTACGCAGGTGTGTAATTAGGCACTAACTAATTACATCTTTATAAGCTCTAATATTTCTATGTGTATTTGCTGTCTCTTATCTCTAAAAGTAAGTCCAATTAGAAGACACCAGTTTTGTGACCTTTATACTTAATGTAATGACCTTATTTTTATATGCGACAGTATTGTATAGATTTATTAAATACTAAATATATTATCTTTATGTAATAATAACGCTTTAATATTGTTGAATAAAATAATTTCTAGTTTCTAATTTCTAATTTCTAACTTCTCTCTTCATTTCACATTTTGGGTCCGTCCACAAAAGTTAGAGAAATTGAGCAAGTGCATGGAATTCGATTGTGCCAACGCATAGAAAATTTCACATTTGAAATTTAACTTTTCAGACAGACATTGTTACATAGGTAGTCATTGTAAGTATATCGTGTAAATTCCTCAATCAGCTAAAAACAATAAGAGAAATGTAAAAGGTTAAGGCTAACACAGTTCGATTCTCTCGATCATCAAATCTTCCACATTTCACATTTAAGTAACTATTTGCATTTACACTTTGGCTTTCCAACCTAACAAAACAGACGAAAATGTTCCTTAAAAACGTACGAAGAATATTCGAAGATGAAAACCTCTGTCAAGTCATTCTCATGAGTGTCTCTTTCATGTGCATTTTTACTGCATTTAATACAACGTCGAGCACTGCGGTAAATTTTCCAATATTCATTGACTAATTAACATCATTTTAATTCATTGGATATTTAACTTATAACAGTTCAATATTGAATTATTTAATTTGTAGCAAATAGTATTGGATAGTGTGAAAAAAGAAGATTCGTCATTTACTGGAAACGGCTACACTTCCCTTTGCATTATTTATGCAACATTCGGTCTTTCAACGTGGATTGCTCCATCAGTTCTTGTAATCCTCAAAACAAAGCTGAGTTTGTGCATTTCGTCACTATTTTATGTTCTTTTCATCATTGGATTCATCTACCCATTGAATTGGTTCTTTTACCTCACTTCGGTCCTTCTTGGAGCCGCCGCTGCGCTTCTTTGGACAGCTCATGGAACTTTCATCACGCTCAATAGCAATGACTCAACCATTACGAGAAACTCGGGAATATTTTGGGCAATTAATCAATGCAGGTAAATGAAAAGATATCAATGGAAAAGTTACTATTTGGTAATAATTTAACATTTTATTATTTTAGCTTGTTTTTTGGCAATGCGTTCGTCTTTTGGCAATTTGAAGGGAAGAAGGAAATTGATCAAGGAACGCGGATTTTCGTTTTCGCATTTCTTACTGCTGTAGGAATATGTGGAGTTGTTGGACTCGTTTTTCTTAAGAACAAAGATGACAAGTTTGCTCAATACTATTTCTCACCTTTTCACTTTAATTAATCTACATTTCTGTTTATTTAAAATATGAATAGGTATTATTAACAATTATTTCAGAAAAGCATATGACGTTAAAGGAAGTAGTGAAAGTGAAATAAAAGAGGGAAAAGAGAAGGGATTTCTTACACTTGCTGTAGAAGCCTTGACACAAGCTTTAAAACTTTCCGTGACATCCAATATGCTTCTCCTCTCAATCACTTCAATATACACGGGACTTTTAACTTGCTTTTGGGGTGGTGTTTACGCCAATGCAATTGGTTTTACAGAGAAGTTTGGAGGAGATTCGAAAAAACTCGTTGGGCTCGTAATGATTGGAGCTGGAGTTGGAGAGGTTTTAGGGGGAGGAATTTTTGGACTCTTTGGATCTAAAACAACGAAAAAAGGTTAGCTCATGTTCAAAAAATGTGTTTCATATACAAGTAATGTATTTAATTTTCAAGTTAAACTTAATGATATGGATTAATTTTTTTATTAATGCAGGGAAAAGTCCTATAGTGTTTTTAGGGATGCTGTTTCACGTTGCATCTTTTGTTCTCATATATCTTAACCTCCCTGAAAATTCACCATTTGGACCAACTCAAGGAGTTTCTTATTTTGATCCTCCGCTTCTCTCAATTGCATTAATTGTCTCATTTCTTATTGGTAATTTTTTAAATATTGAGAAATTGAATACTCTTATGATAAATGAGACATAATGTCTAAGGTTTTGGCGACGCGTGCTTTATTACGCAACTCATCTCAGCATTTGCTACGATCTTCTCAGACAAATCCTCGGCTGCTTTTGCTCTATTTCGATTCACACAGTCATTTGCCTCGGCCGGTGCGTTTTTTTACTCACTGCAATTGGGAATTTTACCTCAAATGATAATTTTAACTGTCACATGTGTTGTTGGAACTTTGACATTTTTTATTGTTGAACGAACAACCATGAAAGAAATAAAAAAATAATCAATAAAGTTGAATAAAAAGACTGAAAAAGTTTAATCGTGATTTATTTTATTTATGCGAAAATATCAAATGAATTACACCTACAAAATACAATAAATAAATAGTTTCTTTTATAGGAATGACTTATTTAATAGGCTTGGGACTTGGGTTTTCCTGAAGTCGCCATGTATCGGGCGTAAACTCCCATATCTCTCTTGCTTGGCAGCGATGATCCTTTTATTCCTCTTTTAACGTAATTTCTGTAAATGTCTCTTGATATCTAAATATTTAAACATTTTAAATTAAATTACTTATTAGCCTTGAGTTAAAATGTTACTGTTTCATATTTTATTGTAACACATATTGGATAGAATAGAGAACAGCTTTTTACCCTTGAAACTGTTGGAGGCGTAACATTGAAAGAACTATCTTTTGAAAATACAGTTAAAGGAGGAATTGACAAATTGTTCTTCATTGCATCTTTTTGAGATGAATCAGATAATTGTTGAAAATTCACAAATCTGAAAAAGATAAATCGTTCAATATGCTTACTTTGTAGAAACTATGTCTTTCAACATAAGACAATAATATCTCTGAATTTAAATCTAAAAAATAATATTTTAATAATTAATAAATAACCTTTTATATAATAAAAGATCTGACTTTC
Organism: Neelides sp. FZ-2019; assembly: GCA_009869795.1. NCBI lineage: Eukaryota > Metazoa > Arthropoda > Collembola > Neelipleona > Neelidae > Neelides > Neelides sp. FZ-2019. The sequence continues at coordinate 87,241 of VJMY01000065.1, read as the reverse complement.
TTGGATTTTTCACTTCAACGCCATAGGATTCCTTCATCGGAAGAAAAAAATTGGAAAAATGAAGATGGCTAGACGAACTTTTTCCAATACAAAGACCAATGTTAGAACTTCCTAAACTGCTATTCATTTCTTCACTGCTCGAGTAATCAGTGTCGGAGCTGAAATACAATTTAAGTTAATGTTTTATTAACTTGAACTTGGCATGAATTTATGCATATAACTCGATAAAAATTATACATACTTATTAAATAATATGATACCTTGTAGAGTTTGAGCTTCCTGTCGAACTTAAACCCATAATTGAAGGATTTTTAAATGCGATTTTGGTCTTTTTGCTTGTCTCTTCTTGTCTTTTCCCTGGTCTAATCCGAACTGCAAATGGACTGAAATCCGTCGTGAAATTAGGCATGAAATCTCGAACAGAATGACTGATTTTAAATGCAAAAACATCGCATAGTTGAACAAAATAATGCGGTCTGTAAAAATCCATGAACGTGTCCACATCTCCCATATCTTCACATGGAAAAAGAAAAACTCTTTTCTCGACTTCATGACAAGGGCGAGGAAGTGCGTTGACAACTTCGTCTTTAAATGTCTCCGTTAGCCTGTTTAATTTATTTTAATTATTTTTTCAAAATTAATTATTTAATCTCTTACGGTCTAAGCTCATGGAGCGATCGATTTGTAAATCGAGGATAAACTTTCAAATGCAAATGAATATCCGAATCCAGGGACCATAAAGGACATGTTTCTTTTGAAGGTTGGAAAACTCCCAAAAAAAGATTTATTGCGTTTTGCTTGTCAGCATCTATGAAATGAAACATGAAGCTTGACAATTAAAATCTCTATCCTGAACATCAAAACTTTAACTATAGCATACTAATAAAATATTTATGTTTGATTACCAGAAAATGTATTAGAGTAATAACGAGACATTGTTTGCATAATGTCATTTCCTTGTGATGTCCAAGGAGCCGTTTTCCTATATGTATTAATCCTGTGAACCAATTGGGAACCTCCGTATTGAAGTGCAAGCGTGTCTCCGTGATCCTCGTACAATTCTTCCAACATCCTTGTCACGTCTGTATCGTATTCAAGCTCGAGCTCAGTGTTTAAAACATTAAGAGCTTTTAACTATAGATGGAAAAACAAATAATGTAAATCTCATTTATTTTAGTCGATTATTAATCTTGATTTTATAAATTAATTTCACCTGCAAATCTAAGCCACATTTCCCAATAGCGAATTGAGCCGTGTTTGTTCGATCCAAACAATCAACACAGTTAACCCTCACAAGTCCGGTTTGTCTTTTGCCAATTAATAACTAAAAATTGATAATTCGTTAAAAATCCTTGTAATCACTCAAGCTAATGATATATATATAAATTATTCTAATTACCTTTTCATTTGCATAGTAAGGAATAATTGGATTGAAACTTTGAAAAAATCCTGTTTTGGAAAAGGCCTCTTCAGCAATACTAGCTAATTTGGTCATCACATTCACTTCTTTCCTGTAATTGAGATATCGAGTTATCTTTTACTATTTTTATAATCTTGGTATAAATATAATGAATTTAAAAGTTAGACTTAACATTTTGTTAGTTTTTGCCATATCGAATCCAACGTAATGAATTTTATGCAGATTTGGAAGGAATTGATTCATCGTCCGAATTCCAGCAACGTATTCTTCTGTTAAGATGCTTTCATGTCTTTTTCTTTCACGCTTCTTTACAAGATTTAAGACAAATATTGGACTACCAAAACGATTGAGAAGCTCAGAGAAATGTTTTCCTTTAAATAGAAATTTAATGAGACTTTGAATAAGATGAAAGTAGCTTATGAAAATACCTGATGTTTCTGCAAATGGATCAGGAAGGTCAATGCCAATTGGAGGTTTAGGAACCATTTTTGCCGTATCTTGACTCCAATGAGCAGGAATTGACCCACGCATTTGGACAAATGAAGTGAATCTCCCCCTTTCAAATGATGAAACGCTTCCATCAAATACGATTTGCTCTGTTTCAACTTCATTTGCAACGTTTCCCTATTTGCAAAATTATATTAATTTTCTTAATTCTATTCTTTAGGATTAAGAATAAGTAATTACTTACTTGAAAATTAGCACCACGCTTAAGAAATCTTGTACCAGCGTATTTAGAAGAACGTCTAGCAATTATTGTAAGGTAAATTGGTTTTCCATAAATGCTCAAATTGGATTGTCCAATGAAGCCATGAACTACATTTAAAATCCAGTCAGGATGAATTTTTCCTCGCATTGGTTCAAGTAAATGTCCGTTCCATACAAATTTCATATTTGGTACATTGCTTATTCCATATCCACTGCTACAAAGTATAAAAGAAAAATCTTAATTAGCTAAATAATATGTATATTTAAAAATGGTTAAGTAGTAAAATCACAAATAAATTACTAAAGCTCAGGATTAGAAATATTGTAGCCAGGTGTGGCATGTTTTGGCTCCGCCATGTTATATTGAAGACTGTTAGTTAAATCATAGCTGTAACTGCAAACAAAAATATTTGATTTTATGCAACTCGATTATCTCTCATAATTGTTAACAATTGTGTTTTCAATATGAAATAATTTCAACTTACGCAAAATAAAAATTACTTGACAGATCTAAACTTTGAAACAACTTCACATAACGAATCTCATCTTGATGTTTAGGTGCCCCTTCATTAGGAATGTAAATGCATGCAGTGTCTTCAATCTTGTAAATTGAGTGGAATCCGACTGTAGCTACTTTTCGTCTCTTTGTTATTAGAACTATGTAATAACCTTCGAGAAATCTAATGAATCCTAAGATTCCAAAAGCAGAAACAGTTCTTGCTAATCCACCTGGGGAAGTTCTTCGATTGATCGAGGCGATTGTTGAAAGAAGTTCTTTCATCTCTTTGTTCGAATATCTCGCTTCATCTTCAACAAGAAATTCTCGAGGTTCTGTTCGATCAATTTTCAAAATACGGAATTTGGTTTCACTCTGATTTGACCCAACGAGGAAAAATTTCTAACCGCAAAATAATAAGATCTCAAAAGTTATATCATATTAAAAATTAAATAATATTTTGCATTTAATAGCTTAAATATTTTATTATGAATAGTTTTAATAAATTGATTTACGTTCTTAGTTTCATACAAAACCATTTTTTGAACGCTGATGATGTAAGGTCGAAGTTCATCGATCTTAGCATTTGGTAAAAAGTCCACTTTGCTTGTTAAATAATTCTCTTCTTTCATCATCTTCACTTTTGAACCGCCTTGACTGACAACAAAACGAGGTATCTTTTTATACTAAATGAACGAAATTACTTCTAGACATTTGTATTAAAATTGATACTAAAAAGTATTATTTGATAAATAAGTTGAGCAGATTGACATGTCCCAGAAATAGTAGAAGGTTTACGAATTTCATACCCCACAGTCCCACGTGTGTCATGTGGATGCGAACAATATACGATCCAACTGTTACCCACAGTATACCAAATATTTAGATATTTAATGTTCATTGTTTTTGACATGCCCTAACCCTAACGTAAACAAGTCATTCCGTGTATAACTTTCAATGTGACTTTAATGCAAGGTGTCTGTTTTATTTAGCCTCGTTTATATTATTTTTATCGGGTTATTAATAGTAGCATCGTTTCTGAATTACGACGTTTGATTGCACTATTTTGTTATTAATGAATCTAAATCTAATACTTGTTATTTGATAATAATTTAATTAGATATTAATTTCATTTAAATAGTAATTAAAATTATTGTTAATGATGATTTGATAAGTTATTAGTTCAAATGTGCTTAAAAAATTTATTTATTTGTATTCACATTTAATGGGTTATTATATAAATGTTTAATAGTAGTAAATCTGAATCTGTATTAGTTTTTTAAAATTTAGTCGTTCTCTTCATTCTTTGTCTTAAGAGCATAATTAGGTGTTATAGGCAAATCTTCCACGTACTGGTATTTCATTGCCAAAAATGTGAAGAGAATCATATCGATGATCATGGCAGCACCAAAAGCAAAGTATTCAGAAGATGCAGAATGAGAAAATTTCAATTTGGTTACAATGATGACAATTAAATTTCCGGTCGCATTCGTCAAGTGCCAAACAGATTGGACAAAGCTCTTCAATCTTTCAGGAGCCTTTAGTCATCCGATTAAATAATCAGTATTAACGAATTTAGTTTATTATGTAATTAAATTGAAAGTTATAATTGAGATAATTTATATAAAATTACTTGAGTATAAGCAAATTCCAAGCCAGAAATGATGAAAAGGACTTCAGCAGCAGCCATGAGCTATACAAAATTATGAATATCTCTAACTTCACTGATATTATTAAACGAAAGAATAAAAAACCTTATCTTCTATTTACCACATATTGAGGAATCAGCCAGAGCATGTGAACTTCATTAGGTGGAGTCAATACAATTAAATCCTCCTGTAAATGATTAGAAAAACAATAAGAAAAATTTTGATCAAATTAAGATGTAATTTGAAATTACTTAATTTGTTAATACTTTAAGATCATAAATCGAGGAATTTTGAGAATGTTCCATTATTCCTTTATTGGGGTTATTAGTTAAAAACAAAATATAGTTTCCTCCAGTTTTTAAAAGAATCCATGAAATAAATGCTTTCTCAATTGAAACAGTGCCATTTGAAGTTGTGCTGTTCGCAACAATAATTACTTGATACCTTAATAATTTATAAAAAATATTTAACAAAACCTTCTTGATTTGATTTGATATAAAATTCAATATGTAAACTGCAAAAAGGACAAAATTATTTTTGTCGTTTATAATAGCAAAGATCAATTACAATTTTGGTTCCACTTCTTTAGTAATTTGCGAAGATTTGACTAAAGTTTTATTCGACTGTTTATACACAGGTATATTATGAAAGTGGCCATTTTTATCCATTATTTTAACTTCTAGTGTTGAGTTCTGGTAAATTGAATTATCAATTCCGTCTTTGGATCCTATTACTCTATCAAATAAAGAATAGATATAAGCGTTTGAGTTATGTGGCCTCAAATAGTGTATTGTGAAATATGTATTTGTAAATTGTTTTTTAATGAATTACTTACCTTAATTTAGCATAGCCATCTTTGGACTTTTCAATTTCTTCAGGTATTGAGAAAGATTCAATTTTTATGGCACTTTCTGAATCTAAATTGATTATGGATGTTCGAGTTTCGCTTTTTCCAACGAGAATCGTTCCATTCCATTCCTTGATTTCCGGGCATTTTCCGTCTTTTGTCATTGTCTTTAATGAAAGATTGAGCGATTCTTGATGAATCTCTTTGAGCAAAAATGAAGCTTTTGGTGATAAGATAATACTTTCAAACACACTATCATGAGCAAAAGTCATGTTTAATGAACATGGAAGTGAGTTAAACAGGTTTAATTGTCCATCATCGGTCTTAGGAAGACTTGGATAGTAAAGCTGAAAGAAAATGATTATTTTAGATTCAACATAAAAGATTTATGTATTAATAATAATCTTTTTTGTTTTTATCCTTTTGCATACTTCATTCTGTTTTTCAACAAGGCCTGCAACAATGAACGAAATTGCTGCTAATATGCCACCAACCTAATGATTACATCAAAGCAAAGTAACTTGAATTGGCTGCTTTGCATAGCAATTACATAGCATAAAATCATTTGATAGTCAATTAAATTGTTAATATATATCTATAATTTTAATAAGTATATCCAACGTTTAATGAATTATGGAAATTGAAATAATAAAATAGTGTTCAATAAAAAAAAGCTGATTGTGAGACAAGTATATGTGAACAATGTAATACTAAAGAGTCAAATAGAATGAGTATCTTTACCCCCATTCTTTGGAGAGGTTTCCTCAGAAGATTACATTTTCTGAATAGAGGATACAGGACTAAAATAACAAAATTCTTATTTACATTGCATGAGTAATAATGAGATCATTCTGGTGAAGTGTTATTGTCGTTAGAAATCACCTGTTTCGAAAAATGGAATCAAGATGAACATAAGGATTGGATTTGCCACCTATACAAAAAGGAGAGTTAATGAGGTCTTTTAAAATACCTTTACCATAATTTTCTTTAGTGACGTTATCTCTAAAAGCGCGCACGCCCATTATATATGAGTTTCGAGTTCAAACGACAATTATAATGGTATAACTTCATCACATAAATAACATAAAAATTCGCAAGCAAAAATTCTAGGAGGAAATGCTACGACTTTTTTTAATTTGCTTACCTGCATCTGGTCAGGTTTGATTCTGTAATTAATTGGCTCAATCAATCCTGTCATTCGTTTCGCTTGGAGGGTCCAGCTTGATCCCTTTGTCATAAATAATAAATGTTTAACCAACGTAAATCTTAACATATATTGGAAATTTAATTATCCTTTACAACACAAAAGTTCATTTTAATTATAGCTCGTGAAATTTAAATTTCCAGATATTTCTCTTATATGTTACTTGGTTTCAGTCAACATACAAAAACAAGTGACATGTAAGAAAAATATCTGCAAATTTAAATTTCACTAACTATAGTTAGCTAGATATTTAGTCCATATAGTAAATAACTCGTTGTGAAATAATATGTATTGCAATTAAAATAAGTACACCATAAATCTCACAATTTGTTCGTAAAGAGCCCAAAACATTGGAATAGGAAGATAGTAAACGAGAACCCTTAAAAAACCCTTTGTATCTTCAACAAGCTGTTTTCCATATCTATAAGAATAAAGTCATTGTTCAAAGATTCATTTCATAAATAAACCTACTCATAATTAGATTTTTAATGTTTTGTTACTTTTCTTCTGCACAATCTAACCAATGTACTTTCTCGTCTTTCTTCATCCCGCGTTTTACAATTCCATACTATAAGGTAAATAAATCACAATTGTATTAAAGAAAACAATATTAAGACTCCAAATGACGCATGAAACTCATACATAAATATCATAAATGATTAGTTAAATTACATCGCAAAAGGGCATTAAACTAAGGTCATTGATACTTGATACTTACTTGATACTTATACTTGGCATTGCACATTTATTATTACAAAAGAAAAGATTAATGCGTATTGGTAAATAAATGTAAAGGTAAGTAAAGGTACTGCATATAACTGGAAATAAGCTGACGAGACAGATATTTATGTAGGGTATTTAATTAGTTAGCTTCAGTCATCGCCATTACGAATTACAATAACCTTTGTAGTCAAACATTGTGCAGTATTATAATAAAATAAGTGCGTACCGTAATGCATTTTGTGACTTGAACAATAACATTCGATTCAGGTTTCGAAGTTTTGTACAAGCCTTTGCCAATGACGAACACAACTGTTTCATAATAGGACAAGAACAAATTAAACAATTGATGATCCTGGAGAAGAGTTGTCATAAAAGTTAATTACCGATGGCCACAATCATGAGAGATGCAGGGAAGAAGAAAGCCAAGGCGTAGCAAGTATTTTCTCCAAAACATTTCACATCAGTTCTGAATACTGGAGTAATTACTGTTGAGAGCATCGACCCGACTGTGACAGTGAACATGAAGACGGAGAAAAACTACATGACAAATTCAATGCCCTTAAATCTGGATCAAATTGCCAAAATAAAAGTTTATTTACTTGTTGCTGTTGCTTCTCTTGTTGAGGAACTTGGTATTGCTCGGCTCCAAGTGCTACTACGCATGGTTTAATTCCTCCAGTTCCAAAGCCCATGAGGAACAATGCTATGAGTGCCAACGGTCTGGTTATTTATCAATTAATTAACTACCATATTGTCATTCAATGAACTCATTATTTGTTATTATTAATTTAGTCAACGCACATTTTTGGAAGTTGAAGGACAGGGACGGAGGAAATTGCTAGAATCAGCTCTCCAAATGCGTAAATGATAGAAATGTACAAGATGGTTTTGTATTTTCCGAGAAACGAGTCTGAGATAATCCCGCCGACGATGGGCATTCCATAGCATAAGAGTAAATACACGTGGTAAAACATCCTTGAATTGTCGTCCGAAAAACCCAACGAGTTCGTCATATAGATCGTCAAAACGGCTCTCATCCCATAGTAAGAAAATCTTAAATGATAAGGTTTCAATTGTTAAAATGGTATAATTAATACTAATATTGACTAATTAAAATTCCAACTATTTTTCTTTCAATTTCCATTTCTTATAAAAATACATGCAGTAGGTAATTGAATTCCAAGCTATGGGTTCCAAGAAACTAGCTCCGATTTGCTTTATTTTTTTAATTTGGCTTCTCGGGAGAGGTTTAAGACTCTGACGCATCAGAGTGTAGCCATATCTCCCCCTTTCGGAATATATTTTTTAAACTCGATTTTTTCAAGGCAGAGCATATAGCAATAAGTTATTGATGCTTCTAATCCGAAGAAAGTGATTCCGTCCGAATGGTAAAAGAAATAATAGTTAAAATATTTTGCCTCGGCTGCCGGGTTCGCTTCTTCATAATTACAACTTTTCCCCCATTTTTATCTTAATGAACATTAAGTTTATGACAATAACTATTATTTTATTTTAATATTACATATGCATAATAATTTAAAAGTCATAAATTTTTATATATAAAGAATAAGATATTAAAATTACTTTACGAATAAAATAAGTCAAATAAATTAAATTTTCTGTCGATTGCAAGGGAATTCTTAAATATAATTAAACTTAACTATCAAACGAGATTATTTCTGAAATAACCGAAAGAAAGTCGTCGTATATAAAGTTTATACGATTTTCCAAGATATAATCAATAATAATGATTTTATTGAGGATTGGTTTGACCAAAGCGAAAACGAACCTAGAATGAAAAATGAGGAATGTGATGATGAAGGAAACGTTATTAAAATTCCAAAAGACTGTAAGTAGTCAATATTTAAATCTTAATATTTTATATTAGATATATTACTATGCTATTTATACTAAAATATTAGAATACTATTAAATATTATTTATTATTAAAATGATTAAATAAAAATACAATTTATGATTAATTAATGCTTAAGTAATTGTTAATATTAATTTAATAGTCATACCTGTGGAGAAAAAGAATTAAAAGCTTTACATCCAAAGCCGTCTAAAAAGCATAAAGGTTGGAGTGAACAGCAAATTAGCAGTGTCAGGATGCACTTTTCTCTAAGTTTAAATTTGACAAAGCAAGTTGAACAGGGAGAAACAAAGTTTGAAATTCTACAGGTTATTTCCAAATTTACACATGAAAGGTATATTGAAGAACGTGAAGTTTATTTCAATCCTGTGGCTTCCTTAGATCTTAAAAGGAGGGCTATGCAAAAGTTCTATGAATACCCAACAGCGAATTTCACATTTTAAGCTTCAGACACATGAATTAAACATTTTAAAAAGAAGTATAGAATAGTTACAAGGAAGTTAGAAAAGTACTTCAGTAAATTGGCATTAACGAAGAAGGACAAAATTGAAGAAAATATTGCGAGTTTTCGTGCCAAATTTTAAACTCGCATTTAACAATTTTCTTTCGACCATGTATTGAACACGGACTAGACAGGTTTCAATTATGAAATTCAAACGAAAAAGCCTTGGCGAACAAAGGACAGAATAGGGTAATTGTGAGTTGCAAATCTCCTAAAAACCTAATGACTCATTCCTGTACTGTACAATACGTACTCGCTGCTTCTGGAGATATTTTGAATAAAGTCCTTATATGCTTACAATAGCCTAGCTTGCAAGTATGATCATTGAATGTGAATTGTCTTATTTTTGTTCATTTATCCTATAATTAATATACAAATCAAATAAGTTAACACAATGTATTTTAATCTTTACACCTAGCTATAAGAACACGAAAGTACGCTGATAAAAATGCAATTATTTACTTTTGTCTTACATTAATCAACCCAACCCTATTTTTGAAGGTTAAGAATAATTATAAAAATTGATTTGTTCAATCATATTCAATAGAATAAGTAGCTACCTATATTATATATATATAAATTTTTCAAAAATCCTAGAGCTTACCTTTCACAGAATTCAGTCACGATTATGAAAAAAATGGCCTTTGGATATTTAATTTTTCCAGTATCTTCATTTTCTTCAAAAGACAATTTACCCCTTTTGGAGTGCATGATGAGATTGTGAGATTGAAACCAACGATGGCTCAACACTGAAACTAAAATAAACTTTAAAATAAAACTAAAAAGGAAAAACCAAATTAGATGAAATGGAGATTATCAATAATACCATTATTGGGGGTAAGAAGTTAAGGAGCTTGTAAAGATAAACTGCCATTAACCCTCCTCCCAGAACTGACTGACTGAAGAGTGAGTTTCACTGGGTTTTCCTCATCTCATTTTATGTTTCCTTCTCATTACCATCATCTGTTTGTTCTGTAATTAGAATCCCTAATTATTCATTTTAGTATTATTGAAATCAATTCCTTCTCTTTCCTTTCAGCCTTTCAATACCTTTATCATTCCTTCATAACTGACTTTTAAAGCTTGCTGGTGACAATTAAACATTTATGATATAATTATATACAGCTCATTAACCATTATGATCTTCATGTGATAATGAAATGAAATCAATGCATTTTTCATATATAGTATTTTTAAATTAAATCTTCAATAAAGGATAAAATCTTGAAACTTCAATAAAGTTAATTATAATAAGAATAAAAATCATAACTTATCTGGCCTTCAACTTCACTTTAAATTTTAAGCTGATTATATGCAAAAAATTATACATTTTGACACAATGAGATGATAAATTTCATTGATGCAAATTAACATTTGCGAAAATCTGGCACAAACTTGAAAATTTTATGGAAATGTGTTCAAAATTAAAAAATAGCTATTTTATTGTTAGATATTTAACATTCAGTGATTCTATCAAGTTCTTCACATACAAAAAATAACATTATACAAATTCGTGTGTTTGGATCAAAAAATGACAAGAAAGTGAATACTAGTACATTTTCAGGTAAATCAAATGTAATTAATAGCTTGAGTAAATTGAGTGAATTTCTGGTTGATCGAAAAGTCCATGATTGTAAGAAAATCCATAATGATGAGATGCAGAGACGACAGGTTCATATTGAGAATAAGCGTCGAAAGCTCCAAGAATATAACTGGGCACTGCAGCTAATTGAGCGAATCTTTGATGGGGAATTGCAGCATTTCCATGAGCTTGAACGGCATGTGGGGCGCATTGAGCAGCATGAGCTATTGGGGCATATTGAGCAACTTGTGCAACCTTAGCGTATTGAGCATCCTGAGCAACTACTGGAGAGTATTGAGTAGCTTGGACGTGATGACCATGTACAGCGTAGGTGACAGGACCGTTAACTCCGAAAGTTGAGTTCTCATAGGAAGTGTATTGAGTGTTGTAGACGACAGGAGCAACACGATCATGACCAGTGGCCGAATGAGCATATCCTATATTAGATCAAAATGTCATTTTATTAAATACAAACTTTTTCTCATCATAAACATAATTTCATATGATTATTTGCGTTTAATGTATAAAATATTTTAGCTTAAGTATTAAATACAAAGATAATGATTCTTTTTATTGTAATTTAGCACCTTGAACGTGTCCGAGCGAAATGGCTGGTTCAGAATGAGTTTGATGCGTCGTAGTCTTTGTAATGACTGGAGTTATTGTTTTGGTCACTGAGACGTTCTCAACGTTCCTAATGGCAGCCTTGTGAACACCATGTGAATATTCATGTGGTTGTTGATGAACAACTCAAGCGTAGGAAGTAGCTGTAAGCACAAAAGCGAGCGAAATTTTGAATGATTACAAAAATATTTTACAAAGAAATATTGGTTGAATGGTTCGAACCTAAGAGAGATATTAAAATGGTGATTTTCATATTGAAAAAATAAGTTAATGGAAATGAAATTTTTCTCGTAGTTTAAGATGAGTTGTGAGATGAAAAACGAGGTGTTCACTTTATATATGAACTTGTAGGACATGGGGAGGGTCTACCCAATTTCATTGCAATGTCTTCGGCATGAAAAAAAATCTTCATATTTACATCTGCAAGCTACATGCATATACTTATTTAGGTGTGTATTCAATTATTCAATCAAAAAGTGTAATGAAATAAGGAATTCTCGCCACTCTTCATTTCCATCGAAAGAATCATTTGAACTTTTCATTAAATAACCTACCTGTCTGTGTTCGTTAAATATTCTTGATTGAGTCCAAGTGAGTTTAGTTATAACTTGATTATTGTAACGTTAGTGTTATTCACTAGTCAATAATGTAGCAATAAGCGCTCAATAAATTTAATTCATTAACTAATTTTCAATTCATTTTTATTTATGGGCTAATACTAAAGACAATGTGCGTGTTTCTGCCTGTAATCATAATTGTTATTCATATAAAAACTTAAATCTTGTATATAATGGTTAACAATGGAATAAAGATCTTATTTTAGTTCCAAACAAAAGCATACAATAGAAAATGGAAGTATTGCTCCAATAGATACCCCGGATCTTAAAGTTATCCGATCATGAAAGGTATCCGGGGGTCCGGGTTGAGAATTTAAAAGGTATCCAGGGGAGCATTCTTTCGACTTGGAATTCCGGTCCCGAAAACCGAGTCCTAAAATACCTGAGGAATCCAAATTCGGTTTTCGAAACGCTTTATCAAACAATTTACCTCAATCCGAGATTGAGACAAATTCCTCGGAGAATTCCCGAGTTTTCTTGTGCAATATTTGAATTACTATTGATTAATTTTATTTTTTAATCAAATGTCTCTCTGGGACAATCGCTCATTAGTAATTTTCATCAATAATAATTGACTGAGCGAGGGGAGAACTTGTGAATGAAGTACATATATTGAGGAAATGCAATATATATAATTATTGTTGATATTCTAATAAAGATAAGGAAATTCAGTTATGGCTAAAATTTTACATCAAAGTGCTTAAGTTAATTAATAAATGATTCTCGGAGAAATTTATGCAGTTTGGTTTCTACTCCTATTCCGATAATCCGATAATGAAACTATGGTAGAACGAAACGGAAATTTCGTTCTTTTTCACTTCAATAATCCCTTGCTGATTCCGATGCCGAAATCCGACTTTGATCACACCGAATTCCGAGTTTATGTCAGAAATTTCCTAGGATACCCGGTTTCAGGGACCGGTTTCGGTTTTAAGAGTTGAAAGAATGCCCCACGGGGTCTAAAACGATGCCCGGGTCTAATCGATGAGCAATCTTATATGTACCTAAAATTAAATAGTTTATTCTTTCATTTGTTCTTGGCTTTCATCTTAATTTCTATTTAAAATGCCGAGAAGGCAATTTAATAATAGCCTTTGTAACTTAAAATTTTAAAATAGACTGAAACCCATATCAAGTGGACAAAATACTGCCAAGTCTTTGACGTTGATATTTATTTAATCCTATCCGGGTCCCGAAAGTTACCCGGACGCGTAATATATCTGGGGGTCGGAGTAAAAAATTTAAAGATGTCCCGTGAAATTTTCCAGATAAAAACCAATGTATATAAATGATCCATGAAAAAGGTCATTCTGGAAAATTTTCATAAAAAATAAATGTTAAAAATTTAATAAGCATTTTTCTATTTAATTTATAAACTAACAGAGATATCAGCAAACAGAATTCGAGATAAGCTTACATTAATTTTGGCATTAGTAATTTACTCATTTAATCAGTTATTAAAAGAACTGACTCATGGAATTTGTTACCCCTTCAAAATAAACTATATAAGCAAAATAAAAATAAGAAAATTAGAATGGTATATGATAAATAATTCCAAAAATTAACAGAATGCCAGATAAGCTGACACTTATTTTGGTATCAGCAATTTACTGACAATAAAATCAGTTAAGAACTGACTCGTAGAATTTTTTTATATTATTGTTATTCCTTTTCAAAAGAAACGATATAAAGAAAATGTAAATAAGGAAATTCAATTAGCATGATAAATAATTCTAATGTTAAGACCATGTTTATCAGCATGCCTATTATTTACAAATAACTGATCAAAGACAAACTTTGTTTGTCATTAAAGTTATTTTTATTCTATGAGAAAACACAAAGATTATCCTCTTCTTTAATGAGAAAAAAGTCTCCAATATAGTTTTTTTTACACGTTCTACGCATTGCGCAGACAACTTCCAGCTTAAATTTAAGCCAATTGAAAACCTCCTAATGGCTCTAATGGTTATTTAATGAGGGTTCGAGGAAAGACAGGAAATTCCTTGGCTCACACTCGGCTTTAAACAAGTTATCTTGAGAATAAAAGTCCTTGAGCAAGCGTTCCCAGTCTGGGCTTTCCCAAACAAGAATTAAGGGCATGACTCACAGACAGATGTGAAAGTTTTTGTGCCAGCCAAGTGGGGACAAGCTCTAAAGAATTCGATCTCACAGGGATGTGAATGGCAAGAGGAAAAGGTCTTCGTCCAGAGCCAATTCCCCCTGTGCAGTTAGTAAATGGTCGGATGGGAGGGGTGCTTGGGTGCGGTGTGAGATAGATCAATGATCATTGCGTAGCAACTTAACATTGGGCATGAGGGTTCGAATTACATTGGTGGCATAGGAAAGAGAGAGAATTCCTCCCCAGGGATAAAGAGATTAGGATCCCCCTTGAAGCATGACATGCATTGGAAGGGGGAGAGCGAGAACAGAGATGGGTAGGAGAACTGAAGTGGATTCTTCACTCGACCCATGCGCTTCCCTTAAAAAGTTTGAACCCGTTTCATCTGAGGAAGAGGGAAAGATATTCACAGATTCAGATGAAAACACTACATTCACTTCGGCACCCCTACACACATAAGTTCGAACTCATACTCGATCTCAACTACTTAAAGTCTTTTACTTTTTTGCTGAAATAAATTATTGAAGGTTTATGAATAAATTAAATAATAATTTGGTTCATTTTGTGCGAAAATATACCAATTTAATGTATTGCTTACTGTTTGCGAGCTTTTGTGCTTGCTACGTGGACAATGTGTGAAAGTTAATATTACCTTTTCTCAATACAGGTATTTCAATTGAATACATACCTCATCTGCATGGATTGCAATTTACAATTTGACAAGTTACTTCTGAGTTCGTAGAAAACTTCAGTGTTTGCAAAATCTAAGCTAGAACTAAACATAAGTCAATCAAGGAAGTGAAAATATCAAATGACAAATGGTGCTTGCAAGAACAAATAGGAAAAAACTACAAGAAATGAAAAGTATAGGTACATACGATTATGTATTCATACGATTTACATAAGTTAAGTATATGGGGGACGATCGAAATAAAATAGAAATGTTTTTACACTAATTCTAGCGTGGCTATCATAAAATAACAGAGTTATGAACATTTAAAGTTAAGTATTTTAAGCCATAAGCTCTAATCCATCATAAAATTTTGTCAATCTCACCTGTTATTTATTTTGTTTATTTATGTTGAATTATGTTAAGAAGCTAGAGATCATGTCAAACTTTTAACTACGATCTATCCACTACTTGTGATAAAGCTAAAGGAAAGTAAGAACCGGGTTAATGAATTTACTATGCATTCCTATGCTAATACTTTTTAACTTTTAATATACCTTAACGTCATTTTATGAGAGAGACTGACTTCAGATTCGGAATCAGCACATTCGAATTAGCGTAAAACATAAAAAATTTATTTTATTTGACCTTCCCCATATTTCTTCACTAAAACTTATTCTCTTCATACAATAAATATACATAAATTTTTTTTTAATGTATTAAATGAAAAATGTCTCATTTCTAAAAAAAAAATATTAATCTTTTAAAGATCAATGACATGAGGCCTTATGGAGATAATTCTTTAAGCTGTCTTTAACAAAAACTTATAGTCAACCCCTAATGTTTAATCCAAACATTTTCCTATGGGCTAGGGTTAAAAATTTAGTCACAATGACACAAACAACGATTTCTTTCAACAAAACTTAAAAATCTTAAAATGTACACAAAAATAATAATGAAATATTTTTTGTAGGTAAAGATAATGTCCAGTCTGAGTCAGAACCAAAATCGGAACCCACCGTAGTCAATCAATGCAATATATGCTTAGAGAATTTTGCCGAATGTCGCGATTTCAATTATCATATGGTTGAAAATCATGCTGCAGAATTTCCTTCAGCTTGCCGCGTATGTTTCTTACGATTCGCCAATCTCGGAGAACTTGGATCTCACATTAAATCGACGCATTCGAACAAATCTTCTTCGCCTCAAAATGAAGTACCACTTGAATATGCAAGATTTGTTCAAGTTCCGTCTCCTGCAAGACCGGCTATGGAAACGTCCAGGAAATCATCCGCGGGGACATCTCAGTCAAAGGGGACTGGCAAGAACAGTGAAAAGACAAAACCGTCGGCTAAGACACCAACCATTCAAGTAGTAGATGAAGAAAGGTTGAAAAATTATTGTTACCGTTGTCGCATCTCTTTCTCAGATTACGATAATTGGAGGCGACACGTGGCTTTCCAACATGTCCTCGCCAAGAAACCTTATCCCATAGTAGAGATGAATTACGTAGACTTAAACACTGTCAGAAAGGCTTCGAAGGCCGGCTCTGAGACTCCAATTTCAACATCGTCAAATGACTCTCAAGGAAGGCCGAATATCATAAAACTCTCTTTTTGCAAAAGCAAAGGATGTTACATTATTAAAGCCCCTGAAACTGGAGGAGGAACGACTGGCGCCTCCGATGTCCCTAATTCTTCAAACGCTGATAAGCAAAGCGCCAGAAAACAAAGTACTGATTCAGATTCTAACGAAAAAGAAAACAAGTCTTCCAAAGAAGGCCTGAATAAGGAGAGAATAAGAGACGAAATGAACAAGAAAAGTATTAATCCAAAAGTTCCTTCAACTACTTCATCGGATGTTAAGGTTCCAATTAAAAAGCCGACGGGATCAGGACGAGTTGTTTTTGGTGAAGGTTCATCAGAAACAGAAAAGGCGCTTGATGAATCAAGCAATTCCAACATGGTTATAATTCAAAATGACATTATCAGAAATGATAGTCGAGAAGAGAGAGGAAACCATCAAGCGCAGAGTTCTGAGAAATCGACCTTGTTGATAAATCCAAGAAGTGAGACAATTGACCACGTAAGTTTTATTCACCTTTGTCATTATTAAATACTTTAATTGATAGCATAAAACATATTAACTTTTTACTTTTTAGAATACCAATACTTCATTTTAAATATTGATAAAATTAATTTCTATTATTATTATTTGGATTGCGTATTTTTTCATTAAATGAAAAATACACTGTAATTTAATATTCAAGCAGCTTTTATTATTAATAATTATAAGTTTGTATTAATAATCATGTTACATAATGTATAAAATACATTCTTTTATTATTTATATTTCATTCAATTAAATATTGAGTGACGGTACTTGATAAATTCACGCAGAAAATGCAATAATGCAACATCAAGTGTTCAAATTCTTTTTATAAAAATTCAAAAATAATATTTCATACTGTTGTATTATAAATTCTACTAATTGTAAATAGTACAAATATTCCTCACGAATTATAGAACATTTTTTATTCAGATATGATACAATTGATTTTAAATAAAAAACGAAATAGAAATAAATTTACATTAATTTTTTAATTAAATTTTTTTATTATATTACAGGTGCCTGATAAATCTAACAAATCTTCAGATGATCTTCAGATTAGTAGCTATAAAAATAACAAGGATTCTTCTTCAATAGAAACGAATGTCTCAAAAGAAGCTTCTGAATCTCAAAATACACTCATAAATGAGAAAATTGGTGGAAGGGTAGTCCAACTTGAAACTCATCCCCAAGTTCCTCTCCTACGAAGTCTAATTTCACCAAGATCTGATAGCGAAAGGCTAGTTGAAGAGTTGCTAGGATCTCCAAGCAATTTGGAAGAAGAAATTTTAATTGACAATTCACAAGTTCCAACTGACATTGCTGACCCACTTGACATGGGAGATAAATCCGATTTCCAATGTGGAGTCTGTAAACAGATTTTCAATTCTGACCTCGAAGTCCAAACTCACTTCACTGAAGAGCATTTCGGAATTCGGAATAACATCTTAGAACCTGAAAGTCCCTTTCCGGCCACTCCATTAATCGAATATGATGAAGAGGCTAATGACACATTCAATGAAGGAAACGTCAACCAAGAACACTTGATAAGAGCCCCTATCGCCAATATCCCTTCGACCCTTAAACAGATAAGGCACTCGACTACCCAAATCAATCAGACCCAAACTCAGCAATATCCCAATATGTATCAACAGCTAACTCAAGGAGCCAGAATAAATTCACTTCAGGGTAAACACCCACCTTCTCTAATCTTAATAAATTTTTAAACTCGAGTATTCATATGACACTAATCAAGAGGTCAAGACACAATTATCATTATTACCTAGTTATTTATTTATATATTATATTTTTTATAAGGCCAACAGGTTCGAGTTCCAAATCAATTTAATCAATATGCTGCTCAACGTCCATATACAATCACATCCTCAGCGGGTTATTTAATGACTTCATCAATTTCTCAAGCTCAAATTCGGCAAACCAATCCGAATGTAGTATATGAAGGAATGAGAACTATAGGATCCTACGGAGCTTGCATGGCTGGAAGACCGAGACTAACTGAGTCCGAAGCGCAGATAATGGTGCAACAACAGCAGCAACAGCAACAACAACAACAACAACAACAACAAATGCACCAACTGATTCAAAGACAACAAGTCCAAGGAATTCCAACTTCCTTGCAAAACGCAATAATCAGATCTCAACAAACAGCTTCGATGAGCCAGCTTTCTTCAAATCCAAGATTCGTACAGCAACTGCGTATGCGAGCCATGCTACGACAACAACAACAACAGCAACCACAACAGCATCAACAACAACACCAACTTCAACAACTTCAGCAACAAATGCATTCTCAAGGACAACGTCAATCACTGCTAAGTGAGCAATTGAGATTGAGACAACCTGCTCCACAGCAAACATTCTCGCAGCGTCCTGCTGTTCCACAACTGACTATTACAAATATTCGGGGAGCCGTTCATTCACCCACTCAAGATAGTCACTTGCAAGTCAAAAGAACTTCATCTGTAGATGAGTTGGATTCCTCATCCAAAATTCCTAGATTGGAAGGGCAAACTCAGGTTCATCATGAGCAGATTTTAGAAAGAAGAAATAGCAACAGTCCGGGAGGAACACACCGAATCATTCCAGACGACAGAGCATCTAATTCTCTAGTCAATTCACACAGATTTGGACCAGGAATCACCGTCAGCGTTACTCCAACTGATCCAGCCCAAATAAGCCCAAATCAAAGAAATTCTCCCACTTCACCTCACAATCCTCCGCTCCCAACGCTCGCATATAGGGGAATCACCCTGACTCCAACTTCTCCAGTAAATAATTCTGAGCAACAAAGGAAGAGCCCAACAATTGGAAATGCTCAAATTACTAACATCCAATCAGTAATTCAGAGACTCGATCGATCAAGCCCAACAATAAGAACACAAAGTCCTCCAAGCATTCCTTCAATATATCCCATCACGAATCTCGCCAATGCAATGACAAATGTTCCAGCCGCCTCTTCGTCGTCGACGGCTCACCAATTTGCTGTTCCAAGAGCTCCAATGAGCAAAACTCAAACTCAAACGACGGACGTAGGTCGACCAGAAAGACCTCCAACAGTAGACTTGACTGATGAGTTGGAAGCAACAAATCATTCCATTCCAAATCTAAACACACGGCCTGCTGTTTGTCCAATTTGCAACCACGTCTTTGCTTCTTCTCTACAAATGGAATATCACAAACGAGAGATTCATTTCGATTGTTTGAATCCTGCCCAAAGGATTGTTCAAGGTCAAAGTCAAATAAGATCACTTATTGCTCCACAATCAACTCAACAACAGCAGCACCAACCACGTATCCAAGTAACGCGACCCCAAGGAGGTCAAAACCAGAATGGAAATCATAAATATCTTTATATTCCGTTGCTTGATATGACCAAATTGACTCCGAACAAAATGAAGCAGTTGGAAGACATTGGCATTTCCAACTTTGTTCCTCTCAGTGGCAATGAACGAATGTCGGGACACTTGGGAATTCCAATATTAGCCCTTCGAAATGATATACATAATAGCAATACAGGATTCTGGGCTGACAATTTCATACCATGTGGTCCAGTTCAGTCACCTACGCAAGTCGCCCAGGCCGCACTTTCAATTCCGCGAACTCAATGAGCTTGGGAAATCGAATCGAACAAAGTTTTGCTTTATTTATCTTTGTTCTCGCTAGCAAGAACATAATTAATGATTTTACCATTGAAATAACAAAAACCTTTTTGTATTATTGTTGATAATTTGAGAATGTTTATACGTGTTTATATTTATATTATATTTATTATAAAATAGTTGTGTATTTATGTTTGAAAACGACATAAGCAAACTTGTGCTTAAGCATTTACTCTCCATTAATATGAATTACCTTGTTTAAGTTACATCAAAATATTAATAAAATGTTATTGAATTTTTATTATTATAAGTGCGTTAATTAATAAAATAATACCGATTACCATTGAGATTTTAAAATTGTATTTATTCTTATATGCATTGATTTAAAAACACACCTTAATATTACGCGATTGTTCATTTTCTTATCAATTTAAAATTGATAGATAATACTTAACTTTTTCTCACTATTTTTGCACAGAAGTTTAACATTTATTATAACGCTCAAGAATGAATATTATGAATTTAATTTGGTATGTAAGATTATCTTACTGGGCGTGGCATTAGCTTAATAAAAGTTAATAAATATAGATTTTAGCAGATAAGTTCACTTAAAGACATTCTAATTTTTCATAATTTCATTAACACCTTTCAATTCATTATGCACACTTTGTGGACTGATGAAATAAAATGACATACTGCATATATTAATGCAGGTGAAGCTAACCATTCGCCATGCCTCTATAACATGATCATATTGCTTATCATGAGTAAATTGATTGAAGCTGAAAATTAGGCATCCAAATATGAATATTTGAAATTCCTTCGGTGTTTGCAAATTTGAGGAGGATTGGGTGAATTGAGCAGAGAAATTATTCCATGGACGAGTCATGATGAAAGAACGTTTAATTGAATTGAGGGAGTCAAAGCTTAATTGTATCCTCTTTTTCACGGCTCTATTCTTACATAATGGTTTCCCCAACCTAGTGAAAACGGCTCAGGTTTATTATGGTGAGTTTCGTACATGTATAGTAAGTAGGAAGATTTTTTTATCACTTATGCTATTATTCGTGTGAAGGATCGGCTTCTGCCACTATATCCCATATCCACAAGACCTTGTTACCGGTGACATAGTGAGGAGTAACGGGAATCTTTGGTTCTAAAGGGAAACTCAATGCGGGTGTTTGTAGTTTATCTTCCTTCTAATCACTGCTTCCTCTTCATTACTTCCCTCTGTATTATGTATTCATTCCTACGTAATTTAGTTAATCTGTAACACGGAGCACAACATACTTGCAAATGAAATTAGCGAGGAAAGAATCATAATAAATGAGGAATATATGAGGAACACCTTAATTGTAATGTATTCATATATTCTTTATTCTTCCTTTTTGCAAACCCTGTAATTTTACTTTTCCCGATATCACACAATGAAGACTACAATGGGTTTGGAAAAAGGAAATTGCTACGTATTTTAAGTTCTTACATAATGTTAAAATTGGAGTATACTTAAACAATGAGCAGAAAAACGAGAATAATTCCAATATCATGAGTATTATAATGTTCAATTATGCTAATATTTAAAATAATTTAACTAGCAGAGAAACTTTGAGAAATAAAAAATCTATTAGCAATTTTGAAATTATGTATGTAAATTAAAATAATGAATACTGCAAGTACCAGCATATAATTTTATCCCATTCGGAAGCCTCGAAAAATACAGGGTGGTTCATATTAAATGTTACACTTTCAGATGTATTTCATATATAATTGTGATATTTCTTATCAAGGACCCTGTACATTCCTAATTATTGTTATGATTTATTTCCATTTTACGCTCGACGCTCTTTGAGGATTCATAAAAAGATAAGATGGATATTGAGCAGACATAGAGCCGATGGCTTCCGTTAGAAACAAAAGTCCTCCTGTCATCTCATCTTTACTATTATAAGGAGGACATTTTTTAAAGAATATCATAAAGACATTCTAAAAGGTTTCATTCTAGATTAAGTTTCGCGAGAACATTCAAACATTATTTAGCTAGAACAAAACATTGGGGCAGGGTTGTGCTCGAAGCGAATACTCAATCAAGTAGTTGTTATTAAATCATTTAGACAAATGAAATGTATAACAATCCATAAAAAGAACAAAAGATTAAGTAAATCAAAACAAGGACTACCTGAAATTTAGGATGTTACGTGTATCAACCTGAATAAAATTTGCAACTAATGAACATATAATAAAAATGAAAATGGGTTAATATATAAAGTATATTCCTTATATCCATACTTTGCTAAATTTTTAAAGGAAGCATATGGAAATGAGGATTTAATTGGATGTCAGAAATATGGGAAGTGAGCAGAATGAGCCGAAAGGGCAAAGCCGAGATGATTCTGTGAGATTTGGGATACCGTCAAAAAACTTCAAGTGGCGAGACGTGAAGAATCTCTGAGCTTCCTTTACGAGATTCCATTATTACACTATGAGAAATTCGTTGAATCCATTATGATTGCGTTCATATATGAGACGAATAAGCGTCATTTTATGATCTCAATATATCTTCATCAATGTGAGTGAGATAAGAGAAACATTTTATACTTTCTTAAGCAAAGGCAAGGAGAATCATAACGCATCTAAAATTGCATATGATGAGACATGAGAGCTGGGAGGGACATGTGGGGAATAAAGTTGGGAAAATAGGAGCAGTGGGAAGTGTGTAGACGCGTAATAAACTAAAAGCTCCTTAAAGTAAATTCATCAGCTCTTTTCTCTCAGTCGGATGAAAAATGGGCATTTAACCTACTTCTGTTTTGTAACCACATTAAGGTTTAAGAGCAATTGGGATCGCTTTTTGTGGATTTTAATAATCCATAGCCAAGCGTAGCTACTTTTGTGCCATTTCCCTTATTCTTAACCTTGTCTTTAGCTATTTGACATTTAGGTAAGCACATTACCTACTCTACATAAATACTTAAGGTTTGTCCGGAAAGCGAAGGCTTAACTAACGACAAGGAATTTTTCATCTGTTTTCTTGAATTTTAATTGAAATGGGCATTTTAACTTTTCTTTTGGGATTTAAAAATTAAGGCATTTGAGCCAATAAAACGTTATAAATACTCAACATGTTTGAATGATAAATATTCTTCATTTTCATTACTCAATTAATTACCATAAAAGTTCGAACAGCTGAATCAAAATAATATGCTATATAATATGTAGTACTTATAATAAGTTATAAACCTATACTTTAAAGCTTAGATAATTTTATAAGCATAAACCAATCAACTTTCATTTCACAATAGGAAGTCTTTTTATTGTATAAAAACATGTGTAAAGATTTAATGTTTAAATTAACGAATGCTTGTTAGTCAAGTTTCTCACATGTTTAAAAAAGTATGACTGATACAGATGGTTCTTGTTCTCTTTTTTATGTATTAACTTTCCGCAATTAATATCTAATTGTTCTTTTGCTTTTCATTAGTTCTATCCACGAATTTGCATTAAAAGATGATCAATTAAACAATTCTTAAGCAATATCCTCCAGCTAACAGTTGCCCTTCCTTATGCATAGGGACATTTCCTTTGTCAGTTCTGAGTTCTCATGATTCATTTGGATTGGATGAGAAAATTAAGCCCATTATTTTTAATGAACGTATTTTTAATTGCATCAATTCAAGAAATTGAGATTAGCTATTATTGGCAGCAAAAATCATGTCATATTTACTAATACGTCAATCTGTATATTTGCATCCATTGCTGCAGTGCATGGGTGCAGTGCATCGGTACAGTCTTTTCTGCAAATTTCTGCAAAATTATGAGAAAAGTAAACAAAATAAACGAAAGCTTAATCGTGTTTATAAGTAGCAATTGTATGACAAATCTTGTCTTGTGTTGTAGTATTTTGTTCTTAAATTGCTTTCGGAAGTCGTATGATGTAATTTGCTCTCATATATTCTAAGTAATTGGTAATTGCCGTAATTGAGAAAGGCGACGGTATTTCTGTGTAAAGATTAGTAACAGTAGTCCTCAAGTTCCTCAAGATCTTCAAGGGGAGTAGGTGACAATTCTGACAATCTAAAAGTAAATTCGCGATCTAATTGTCTCATTATCAGTATTATGTAGAAAATAAAAGGTTGCGGATCAAAACCTGTCAACTTGGCACCTTGAGGTGAGTTTGGAATGGAAACGCCTTGTGATTAAGCAAATTGTTCTACTACCCGTGTGTATTACTTAAATTGGGCAGATTTAGGCAAATCAAGTGGGGGAGTCCCGACCAAGAATCCTCAACGAGGTCGCACAGATCTCAACTGGGTCCTCGGCAGGATGAGACAATAAATTTTGTGTCAAGGAGGATTCCTTCGAGTACATTTGTCGGATGGACAAAAGATGGTCATTCAAGCGGAATCGGAACTAAAGGAGCAATTCCAATGTAAAACCCCTTTATTTACATCTTCCATTCATTCTTTCTTCCTCCTGCAACTTATTCGTGTTAGTATACCTAAGTCGCTAATGGCCTGATCGTAGCATATGTGAAGGGTTTTTGAGCATAAAAAATCAGCAACACACTCTCGTGTATTCTTGTTGACTATCATTGGACTTTCCAATTTA
The DNA here is from genome assembly GCA_009869795.1 of Neelides sp. FZ-2019. Taxonomy (NCBI): domain Eukaryota; kingdom Metazoa; phylum Arthropoda; class Collembola; order Neelipleona; family Neelidae; genus Neelides; species Neelides sp. FZ-2019. The sequence continues at coordinate 62,371 of VJMY01000065.1, read as the reverse complement.
CTCCTTTGCATTTGAAGATGAAGTGACTAGTTTGAAGCACTGTGGCTCTGTGGATATTTCTTTTGAAGTCCAATCTTGGCTTGTGGTCTTATGCGAAGTGAGCATTTGTTTTCCACCTCATGATTTGGTTTTCGTTCCTTCCCGAGGAAGATAAGGTGAGCACCGTTTCCCCTTCTGACTTTCTCACACGCTCAACTCCTATCCATTCCTTACCAGTAGCTTCAGTCTTTAATCCGATCTCGTGCAGAGCGGTTCAACAAATTTGTATTCCTATATATTAATATTCTTTAATTGAGTGTATTTTTCATTTGTCGACTTGATTAATTTGTCAATACGAAATAAATAGTGTGAATGTATTTTATTTTTAAATATGTTCATGGAAGAGGAGTATATTAGATAAAATATGAAGGAGGCCAAAATCAGCCAAAGAAAAGTTCTTGTAACATTCATTTAAATGAGTTTTGAATAAAAGTGAGTTTGAGACATTGAGAATTTTGTGAAGCCATGGAGGGTCGCCATCATCATCATTCTCTTCATAGCTGTCATCATAAGAATCGTACCACTGGACAAGGGCCTACTGGAGGCTTTGAAAGGGTAATTTTAATATTTTCTACATTAATTTAATAACATGCGTAGGTATAGAATAAAAAGTCTTGAACTTAAAAAAATTAATTATGAAGCATGAATAACATGAGGAATAGTTAATAATATAATTAGTTCAATTTTTAATGTCCTCTCTGATCAAGATTTGATTAACTAACGCGTAAGTTAGAGTTCAAGAGGTGTTTTCCTACACGAAAATACAAACAAACATGTTCATTCTATTGTGTTAGAATTTATTCAAAGATATTCTTCAGTGCTATTCTTCATACTTAAAACTCAAAGGTGGAAATCAGTGTTTGAGAGAGAAGCAATTAAAAATTACATACAAGCAGGAGCGTCAGAATTCTGTAGATTTTCAAAGGAAATAAATCTGATTATTGCAGATTGAGGTCAAGAGATAAGGTTAATTCTACTGATTCTTTCAGTTAAAGACTGATCTTTTATTCTCCATTTTTCTTCAAATGAGATCAAACCATAAAACCAAGTTTACTCCTTTCCAATTATTAGAATGAGAATTATTAGAGAATTTAACATGTATTGTGTGGCTCTAACGCGTGCAAGTTTAAGTATATTCACCTTTCATTTAATCTACAATTGAAATTTAATATTTATGAACTTAACTGCTTAGCTTTAACGTTTTGGTACTTTTTTAGTTAATATAAGTAATACAATTATATCAATAGTGTCGGCCGCCTCCTCAATTTGTAAAAAAGATGCGTGAGAAGCCGATATATACGTGTTTAACAAATGAGTAACGTTAAACGCTTTACGTACAGATGCACGTTTTTTGTTGAGTTAAGGTTGAATGAAAAAGGAAGGCGAATTATTTCGTTAGTGAATAATACTTTTGTTTAAGTATCGTGCCCATTTAGAAGGATCCGCTTATTGAATAATTAGCTCAATGAGAGAATCTTTTGCTTTAAGATTCCTACAATTTTAAAGTAAATCATTGAAAGGGAGGATCTCTTAATTATTATCCCTCTTATCATTTTTGGCAAAGGTTTTGAAATGAACAAGTGAGAATCTCGTTTACTTGAAAGCATAATTTGATGTGCTTACCCATTTTATATACAATGGCAAGCAGGGAGCGTAATATGTACGTAATAACATGTATAATTTAAAAGAGATGAGATTTAAAGACCATGAAATTGAAAAGCGTTCACTTAATTGAACTGACTTTGACATTCTGTTTCTTATTTCTTGCCTACCGAACGCTCTGCGTCAACTTCATGGCTATTCTTCACATATTCATTATAAATATAAAAGGTGCACATAAACCCTTGATATCAAAAGTGGAAATGAGAGTCGGTAAAGTAAAAGTAAGAAAACGAGGAGTGGCGGCTAACGAGATGATTCGTATTAAGCCAAAATTAGATCGTCGAGCTTTAATTTGTCTCTTTTCCACTTTCAAAATCTCTCAAAAAGAGAAATGCAATTAACATACCGGGATGAATAAACTGTATCGAACAAGAATGGGGATTTTATTAATAAATATTAACAATTCTACCTCATACAAATGAATGACAACTACTTTTTCCATTTCATTATTTAAATAATTAAATATATTTTACTTTAATTAAAGACAAAATGGAGATTAAACACTTACTTCATGTGTTAAGATTTAGCTTATAAATTAAACAATATATCTAATTATGATCTCATATTTATCATGAACTGTAGTTTAAATATAAATACTTCACTGGAGCATCGTTTATGTAAGTTGTAACCTATTTATTTGTAAATACATTTGTTACTGTTAATACTTTGAATTCAGATAGTCAAATTGTAGAGTAAAATTTACTCTGTTTATAATGCGAATCTGACAATTGAAGAATCATTCGATAAAGTTGTTGTAGGAAGGATTGATGATGAGTTGATGAGGTTTATGTCGAAATAAACAATGATAAAATGGGAGTTATAGATCCTTGAAGTCACGACGTCTTTGGATCCCTCGTTACCTGTCATTAAACAACCCTTATGTCACTCATTGAAAAAGCTAGTCAAATTCACTCAAACCATTTTACTGTTACGCATTTGTAAGGTAAAGACTGATTAAAGTTTTTTGCAAACACACTCACATGCAGCCCATCACATCCTCATTTGTCAATTGGGGAAAAATGAGGGTTAATTTGAATTGAAAATGAGGAATTGTGCCATATGCGTATCAATCGTTTCTTCCATCGCATCGCGGCAGAGAGAATTTGGGATTCACGGATGAGGGAGTTCTCCTACTTACGACTCCCACAAGTTCTTCACCTCCTCACTCATTCCGTCCAACATGGAGTTGACGAGATTTACAAAGCATATATGGAGGAAACTTTCTCGAAAAATGTTATTCTTATGAACAATTTACTTACTCTAATAAGCTTGGAATTTTCTGCGAAATTCACTAGCCAATGCTTTGAACATTAATACAAAAGGTGATATATAAGTAATAAGGCTATAAAATTGAGGAGTTCGTACACAGAAACGCACTTGAGAAGTTCTCGCATCTCACTCATCGCATACACGTAGTACACATTAGGACATATCAACGAGAACTCAAATGAGATTTGCTATATTTACTAAAGGGAATCACTCCTTCCCACTTCAGAATCTCTTCCTATTCAAGGATTTATCGAGAGGAAATGTATATTTGCTCTCAATCTTATTAGGAATATAAGTTCTAAGGTGTGCTACCTCTTCTCTTCCTCTCACTAAAAGATACCTTAGATCCGTAGAATTGAGTTGTTGATATTATGGTGGAACAAATGAGCACATTTGGCAATTCAAAGCATTTTTATTTGATTCATCTTTCTCGAAACTTCTTTTTTGTCGAATTAAGGAAATGTCTATTCAATATTCATGAATGAATGAAAATTTATACTTTTTCTTATCTTTTTCTTTTCTCAGACAAAAGCAGTTCTCACTTTGAGTTAAATTGAATTTGAGTAACAAGCAATAATTGATTAACAAAAGTAGATACCCAGCTACATTTTTATCACATTTTGATAATTCAATAAGTAACCAATGTTCAATGTCTAGCTCCAAAGTTAGGTTAGGTAATTTTTTTGTTAGTTTTGCGAATTTTTTTTACAACGGAAATAATTTCCCAATTTATACATAATGAATTAGAAAAATCCACAACTATATTTGATAGAATATCTAATAAATAGGTCAACAAATTAAAATTTTATGTTGTATAACAATAGAAAATATTGGATATACCCAATTTAAAAAACTACTACATCCCAATCCTCAGATCCTACTAAAGTCTACATTTACTGATACATTATTTTGAATACATAACATTCATCCAAGTTGCATCTTACATTACAACCAACGGCACCAAGTTGCAAAAATAGCTAAATGGAAATAGAAGATTTAACATCTTACCTCAAATCTTTAAATCGGACAATGATGAGCTGAGATTACAATAATAGAATTTGAGCTCAGCGAAGGAAGTTAAAGACTTGAGTGAAGTAAACCTAAAAATTAATGTAGTGAGATGAGTTCTCATTATAGCATTTATAAGTAACGGGGAGTGGATGCTACCGCAGGAACCTTCACCTTAACTCTCTGTGGCTTTTAATTAATTTTTTCTACCCTCAAATGAAGCCAAGGAATTGAGGAAAAACCATAAAATCTCCTACTTCTTGGAACTACATTCACCAAAATGGATTTCTCCTTCTTTCGGCTTCACCTGGTCTGGAATGCATTGTCACTAGACGCATTTCTTTCAATCCGCCAGACCGACCGGCCACAAGACGAAACCCAAAGAGAACACAAATAAAGAAAGAGTTAATAATAGTGAATTGTCTCAAGGAAAGGATGGATTGAATGTGTTTAATTCAAACCTCACCTCCGTTTCGCCTCTTGCACCTTCAAACCATTTACGGTCAAAAAAGAAACTTGGGGCTTTTGATGAGTTTTTAATAACGCTTTTCTGCAATCTCAAAAATAGCCCATAGAATTTAGATCTAATGAAAGATTTGAGAGATTATTCTAGTCACAAGTTGCATACATATTCCTGCAATAATACACCATTTATTATGAATAACAAGGCATTGTTTTACCTAACTATAAATCTTATACTTGACCCTGATTAATTTTTTTAAATTAAGTATTAGGCGTTGGCCTCTATTTGTTTAAATTGAATTTTAATACATCCTTAATTGGCGTATAATTCCGATTAGATTCGCATTAAGGAAAATTACATGTAAACAAGAAGTCTCAAACCGCCTTGAGGATGAGCTTATAAAGTCCAATGACATAGTTTGGGTAAATTCTTCGGTTGAGAAGCTCAAGATTGAGTTTACTGTGCGAAGAAACAATTTTATTCCTCTTGTACTTCTAATTTCATTAACGTGTGGCATTAACTATCCCTTCATCATCCCAATAGTGAGACATGACATATGTCAGCCGTTTTATCTCCATTCTCTTCATTCCCTCTTTTATTTCTCATCCTCACTTAGAATTCTAGGTAGACTAGTGCAATGAGACGAAAAGCTATAAGGAAAGAATGTCACAAAGTTAGAGGAATTTAACACGCGAGATCCGTGTAGATCGTAGTGCAGTAGTGTTTTTCCATTGAGATCTTCAAATAATGTCTTTTTCATCATGACATCCTTATATGTAAAAACAGAAGGCATCTTAAGTTTGATGATGATAACCATTTAAAGACTCCATTGAGACAATAATTTCCTTAACATTTTTAATTATCAAAATGTATACTTATATTTAGTAAGTAAGTAAAAGTCTCATTTAAATTACCTACAACTTATGAACTTATAGGAGAAAATGCAAATTATACATACACATTCTGAACACCTTCAAGGTGTAGCAAATGAAACTTGTTTCCTTAAAATTTTAAACATCCGTATTTGAAAAAAGTAGAGGAAGGAAGTCAGGACATTTGAAATGTGAAATGACAACTCAGAGTTTAAGTGAAAAAGTCGGTCTCGGAAGAGACTGCTAGTGCCATTAATTTCTTTCATTCTTTTATCTGTAATTAAGACTCCCATAACGTCCTAATCTATGTCTTTTTTCACCGTGTAATTAAAATATCATTCGTTCATAGGTGCATACCGAGTTTTTCTCTCTTTTCTGTTTTCACAAGTCGATGAGATTTTTCTTGTTGTCGCATAGGATCATATAGCTTTAATTAGCTCATCCGCGAATCTCCCATTTGGTTCTTCGAGAGGAAGGAGTTTCTCTCTTAAGTTTAAACCATAGGACTTCCTCCTTTTTTATCATTTCATGTCATAAATTATAAGTTTATAAGGAGTGGATTAAAAATTCGAATCAGGGCATCTCATTACAATAATATAAGAACCCATTGCACTTTCACTTCAAGCATCTTTTGCCTCTTTTACGACGCTTTTTATAGATTACACAAGGAAGTGTTATACAATTAATTTGATTTTTTAATCGATTCCTTTCCTTTCACAGACGTAATAAGAATTGTTTGTTTACTCCAGCCTATCAATGAAATCACTTCCTAGTCAATGAAGTCATAACTCACTAATAAGGAATTTCTCTTGGAATAATGGTAATTAATATGAACATTGAAAAAAGTAGAGCCCATATTTCTTCATCTTCAATTCGAGCAATCTGAATAAAGTGGGAGAGGCAGGGAAGAATAAAAGAATTTCCTAATCATGTCAATTTCTCTCTCCATCATTTACTACTTGGCAGATCTTCATTCAATTTCACTCGTGTCTCCATTGGGAAATTGTAAAAGCTTATGCTTCCAAGTATTATTCTACTACGAGTAAAAAGGAAATCAAGCTGTGAAAAGCCCATTTTGTTTCTATTTAAGAAATCTTCGTGTCGTGTACTTCCTAACAAAGTCTATTCTCATTGTACATTTTTGTTTACATACCAAGTTGACTAACATTTTCCTAATTGTATGTTTAACAATGAATTAATAATCAACTATTATACCAATGTCAAATAATCTGAGCTAACAATAAATGCATCTATAACATTTATTAACATTTTTTCTTCAAAATTATCACGTAAAGTTTTCAGAACACGATATGATTAAGATATTCTGAAATTCATAAAAGTACAAAATGGCTATTTTCACAATATTCATTATTTTGTAGCATAATTATAATTTTGCTGATGGTGCAAAGTTCTAAAGACTTGTTAAAGCTTAATGACTCATTCCATAACAATTTTTAATGTTAGCATCTTAAACAAGTCTAGTCATTCTAATGAATATAAAATTTCCTCAACGAGAATTTCTTTAAATAACACTTACACATGTATTTTGATACTTATAATTACACTATTGCTTACTTAAACTACTATAGCTGTTTAGTGATTTTGATGATGATACCTTGATCAACAATAGCAATCAACTTACGTATGTATATGCATAATTTGAAGATGAAAGATTATATGCCAAAACTTTTAATTTTAGCATATATTTTTGCCTTATACGGAAAAAAATATATATAAGTTATCCAAACATTCTAAAGATCATCAAATAGTATTTATTATGTTTGAAGTAATGTATAATAGAATAATCAGAAAATTAATTAAAATTTTTCGTCCATCGCACTATTTTTACTAAGAGGTTTAGACAACATCAGCATCACGGAAGGAACCTCAATTTAATTCTAAAAATTCTTACCATATTATTTAATAACCAAGTTCATTCATTTGAGCCAAATGTTTATTTATTAGAGTGAATACGGTTGTTTGAGGAAGTCAGTTCTACCGGATATAGTAAACAATGTTAACAGTCTCCTGTGCCTAATTCATCTGCACATTGTTGAATCTTATCATTATTATATAAAAAAAATTTTTATCACAATCAATTTTGGTAATTTTTAGCGTAAATATGTATTTTAAAGTTAGTTAGGTAAGTAAGATATTTGTTTTTGACTTTGACATATCGTTTTAATTCGTAAAAAAACTACCCAATTTGCCTATATAGGATTAACCTTATTATTATATGTACATACAATTAGTAATAACTAGTCTTTAACTCTTACTTATTATGATATTGCTTGGTTTCTTACTTTTAGATAATACAGACATGATACGCTCAAAATGATATTTTGATAAAATAAAAAAATTATTATCCTTGATAGTAAATTAGGCTGAGAAGTGAAGGTATAGGAGATGAGCCCTGATAAACGATAGGAATGATACGCTTCACTAAAGTCCCCACCTATATAGAATAAAGTTTACCTCCGTTTAAAGGATGATTAATTGGAGAGCTCAAGTTTTCCCCTTGATTCAAAGAAACTCTCTTCATGTGTAAAGCATATAAGTCTAGGCAGAATGTTTGCTGGGATAATAAAATTATTTGGTTCTTGGAATTTGCCAGTTGACCTCCTTATGAGAAAGAGGGTATTAATGCAAAAAATGACAATGCCACGTAAATCGGATGTAATAGGATAGAGAGTTACGGTTCGGTGAGAAATTCTTCTCATTACTCCTTACACGTTCCTTCCCTTTTTACGCATTTCTTCAAACGCTCCCTTGACTCGACCTCATGTCGGAATTATCAGACTCTTACCGCATTATTTCTAAACACAAACAAATATCAAAATGATATTACACCAATGATTCGATAATCTCCAAACATTTGATTCAAGATATAAGGAAATTCTCTCTCATTGTGTCAGTTGGTTCTCGTCATATTTGAGAATTAGAGGAATCGAGATCAAAATTGAATAAGAAAAAAATAAACCTCTTTTGCCTTTTTTATACTTTTTTGCACGAAATGAATTGAGAGTATGAATAGCACATGATGTGTGGAATTCAGAGGGTAAGTATTTGTGACTGCTCTACATATTCTTAGCGGGTTTTGACTTTACATGCTTGTTTTTGTATGGTATATGAGTATACGATGGTTTAAAACTCTTTTGAAAACTCTTTTGAAAACTCTTTTAGCAGTGCGTTTGTTATGTATTTATATTATGTGTATTAGTGGAGCTCTAGTATAGGTATACGGCTCTAGAGGAACTCAAGGGAAGAATTAAATACGATTATACAACTCCACTTCCCTTAATCCTATCCACAAAGTACAATGTGTTTGGGATTGTTGAGAATCAGCGATAAATGGTGGGAGCTAGACTTCAAAACAGTTCCTTTGTTTTGGAAACACCACACGGGTTCTGAACATTGTTCACAGTGAGGATGAACATTGGTAGAAAAAAGAAGTTTTGTCTAGGACTAGGAATACCCTTTTAAAAGGAAACATTAAAAGCATTTTAATTAGTTTAAAGATTTATAAGCTCCCCTTCCATCTCAAACATTTAATTATGCATTAAGTATGATGCCATGCACATTCATTGTCAGTCACCCTGCAGCAAATTCTCAATATCTTTCTATTAAACTTGCGCCATATTTTCTTCCAACGTTCTCAGCTCTAACAATAAGGTGAATTACCTGAGTTTCCTGCTGGGATTAATCTAATGTGAACCAAATATTTGAAAGACGCTAGGATTAGAGTGATTAATGGCTTTATATTTTAATTATTCATTTGGATTTTAAAGTAAAAAAAAGCACACAATTGACTCACGAAGTATGAATAAACGTTGCTAGAATGAATACATTATGAAACATTTTGAAACCATTTAGATGAACGGAATGAGGAAGATAAATTTATTTGTAAATCCGAGTCAAATTGGTGAGAATGATGAAAGAATTCAATTCCATCTTAAGGAATTTACTATTATTATGTTTAGAAAAGCTTCAAGGCGCGATTCGTGTGTGGGCGAGTCGAGCTTCATGAATTCATGACATAGTTTTAATTAATGTAATTTTATTCACCGTTTAGTCATCCTTTATCTCGACTTCAACCTGATTTCACTTTTTTTTAAACGGAGATGATCAACTGTGAACTTATCAAGTATGAGAAAGTAAAGCACTTTAATTTAACAATTGCATCTCATTATCAGGCTAAACTCCATACATATCAACGGAAGTGAAGCAAAGGAAGGAGATTCTTTTATTTTTGTTATCATACAATAACACTACCTGTTTCATCTGAATGATTTATTTTATTAATCGAAAGCTTCCCTGAGACACGCGTTCTTCTCAACTTCTTTATAATGTCATTCACTCGACATGCAACAATAGATCAGTGTTCTTCATTTAGAAAAATTCAAATGCATGCACGATTTTCTTCTCAAGTTATTGAAAATTGTCACCTTACTTTGTTGATTGTTGAATACACGAGACATAATTTCGTAAAGTAAACATTACTAGTGCATGCGAGTAAAATCATTATATAGAAATGCGCTCACATAATTATATTTTTTCAAGAACTTGTGAACAGAGTCGAATATTTGAAAAAACGATATAATTATAGTTTTTAAAAATGAGTGTGAATTTTGAAAAAATAAAAATTCTTCTTGATGTTGACAATGTTGTGTAAAGAAACTTTCTTCTTTTTATTACACATCTCTACTAACAAGCAATGAAACAAAACAAATGATAATTACAGAGAAAATAGGAACATTTTGTTAACAATGCATGATATGTTTGTACTTAAGACACAAAGTGAAAGAAAGTGAACGAGTCACGAAGTGTGACAATTTATGCTTCAAATTTTCATTATCCCCTCTTAATTTACTTTTAATTAATAATTAATAATAAATGTTATTATTATCATTTTAGTATGGTGGATTTCCTCAACTAAGCAGAATTTTTCCACCAATCTCGTCTTCAAGTTCCACGTCCTCCACAGATTCAGATATTCATGTTTCAAGCAAATTTCGTTTTCATCGCAAATGGTAAAGTAAAATATAAATAAAAGAAATAAAGGCAAAAAAACTATTCCGATTTATTTATTTGTTTAAATGTGTATTTTCACAATAAATAGTTAAATTATTTTTGAATTCAAAATCCGTGTTTTGGTTTAAACTTATTTTAAAGTATGTTGAAATTAATTAAAATTTTCATTCAATTCTAGGTGTGCCTGTGTATTGATTGCTGTTCTTTTCGTTGGATTAGGAGCTGCTGCTGGTATATACTTTGGATGTAGGTTTTCACAAAAACTTAATGAATTAACTATAAATCACAAAGAAATTACTAAAAATTCTGAGTTGGTTTTACGTTTTACATAATGAATAAAATTCTAATTTATTTAAATTTTGCATTTTGTTTTTGTGTTAATAGATCAGTTCCTTAGTTTGACCCCTGCCATGGAACAAGTGTTTCGTGGGTCTCTTACAGTCACAAAAGGTGACACTTTCCACGAAGACCTCACAGACCCAAACTCTCTTCTCTTCAAAGAAAGAGCTTCAATGTACAAAGGAATCATTGATTCTCTCTATTCTCAGAGCGTCGTCAAGAATGCCTTTCTTGGAACGGAGATTCTTGCATTTGATGGGTATGGAATGGTTTAATTAACATTAACACTAAGCTGTTAAAATCATTTCTTTTATCTTTCTTCGTTTAATTTTTGCTTCAAATTTATTTAGAGTCGAGAAGGGACCAGTCACTGTATTTTTTAACGTCCATGTCGACACTCACCGAATTCGTGTTGACGCAGGAGATCTTTTCATAACCCTCGCTGACACAATTAGAAATTCGAAGGGTATTCTAAAAGGCAACATCACAGTAGACCAAGACTCACTAGAAATACAAGGTTCTTAAAATAACTTAATAATAAATTAAAAGACTCAATTCATTGTAATTTAAATTTTATTTTGTACTATAAAGAGAGAAGCATGGCGTTTCTCTATCTTCCTTCAACAGAGAGAACCTACGTTGTCGTGAACAATGGAAGTAGCAAGCCTTTGGGAAGCACGCCCGAGACTCCCAGCGTCCCAAAACCTCAACCTTCCCATCCTACAAACAAAGTGCAGAAAGTCGGGACTACCAAAAGACCTGCGATTGAATACCAGACGGAAATCTACCGAGAACAAGAGCTCGTGACAGAAGACCCTGGTCCAGAAACATGCATCCCAATGAACGTCAATTTTTGTGCCAATGTGACATCCTCAAAGATGCAACGAACCCTGGACGAATCAACACTCTCAGCTTTGTCTGGAGTTGTGGACTCTCAATGTTATCCATTTGCTGCTCATTTCCTTTGTTCTTGGGCCGTAGGCTGTAAAGATGAGAGTGGAGCCACTGGGCTTAAAATACATCAAAAGTCTCTCAAGCCTTGTAGGGATTATTGTGATGAATTTATGGCCAATTGTGGACATAAACTCCCGCATAGCATCAAAGTCAAAATTAATTGCGGCGGAGAATGGAAAGGCGAAGGGTCGTGTGCTCCGAAACCTGGTTGTGTTGAAAGTCTTTATGCCACCGGACAAGGACATAGAATATGCGATGGAGTAATGGATTGTATTGATTTTTCGGGTAAATTCAAGTTTGTTTTTAAGATATTTAATTTCAATTAAATGAAAAATGTTTGAAATTGATTTTTTGATGAATTTATACAGATGAACTTCATTGTCCTTACTGTCCTCCTGGGAACTTTCACTGTGGTGCTGGCAAAGAGTGCATTCCGCCAGAGAAGAAGTGCGATGGACAAATTGATTGTGTTAACGGGTATATAAACTTTTAAAGAGACTCACTTATTTAATATCTAAATAAAATATTAAAATCTAACATTAATTGTAATTAATTTAACAATAATTTTAATCAACAGATCTGATGAGCATTGCTTAACACTTGCCCCTTCGTCTGAAGCTGCTGGCTATGTTCATCAATACTTCAACGAAGGATATCTCTTTGTTCATGATCAAGTAATATTTGCAAATTTTTTATTATATAGTCTTCTATGAAGTCGAAAGAAAAACAACTATTATATCCTAGTTAAAATATGAAAATTGTTATGTTTTCTTTAAAAAGAATCATTGGAGCTTAAATGTGTTTTTCAATAGGGAAAACTAGGCAAGTTGTGCGTTGAAAGAAATGACAGCTCAATCAAATCCATTTGGCAGCCCGAGTCTCAACTTTTATTAGACAATATCGGCCACTCGGCCTGTGAATTACTCGGCTTCAGAAAAGTTGCTTTTGTCCGTGTGCAACCAGACACAGAATCCGGAACTGGCGAGCAAAATCCGGCTTCGGCCACGACATATGTTCGAATTCAAGAACCAGGCTCAAACTCCGAAGTAACTTTCACTGGAGGAAGATGCCCATCAAAGAAAGTTCTCTATGTTGGCTGCAATCATTTAGGTAATAATACTTCATGACAAAATAAAAGGTACAAGGGCCATTATAATTATTATAATTCTTTTGGTAGAATGTGGACAACGTCCGTCTCATCAGCGTAAATCAAAAGGAAAAGTGGGACATGGAGACTGGCCATGGCATGCTGCATTATTAAGAGACAATAAACACGTGTGCGATGCGTCGCTTGTCACATCCCAGTGGCTTCTGACTTCTGACCAATGTTTCACAGGACAAACCAAAGCTCGGTGGACGGTTCATTTTGGTCGAGTGAGGATGTCAACGACTTCCCCGTGGCAGCAGGAAAGAAGAGTCGTTGGAATGGTCAAGTCCCCATTAGGAGATAACCTCGTTCTTATAAAAATGGCCTCTCCTATCATATTCTCCGACTTTGCAAGGCATATTTGTCTCCCTGAAGAAGCGGACAGGAGAAATGGAATTTCATATCCATCTTGGGAACGTTACACGGGGAAATGCATTCGACTTGGATGGAGCAAACAAGGTTAGGGATATTTTTAATTGAAAGTCTTTTAAGGTCATTTAAAATTTGCGATTGTTGTAATTGAAGTATGAATTATTAAATTTTACAGAAGAGCTGATGGAAACACCAATGGTTCAAGTGGCGACTGAAGCGTGTTCGAGCAGCTTCATCGGAAACGGAACAAAATCGGCACTCTGTTTTGAAAACGAGTCAACTGGTCGAGATTGCTTAAGAGAATTGAAGATCTTTGCTGGCGGTCCAATCTTCTGTCAAAATGAAGAAAGCAAAGAATGGGCCCTAGCCGGCATTGCTCCTAGTGATTCGAGGCCAAAATGTGGTATTGAAAGGTATAGGGTTGCCGCCATTGGCATGAGCACTGAATGGATCCTAAAAACTATTGAAGCACTGTCGACTGAACCTTAATTATATTTTTAATGCATATTAGGATATATTTTCAAATTTTATTATGTAGGTATTAATTTTAATAGATATATTTTGTATTACATATACATTTAATATACCAATTTATACTTATTCAATAATAAATGTATAGATTAGTAAACTTTAAATTTTTACACTCTTAAAGATTGCAATAAAGTAATTCAATTCAACTAATATTATTTAAATATTTAAAAAAAATATATTTAACGATGGAACATTTATATAATTTAATATAATATATCATTTTACTATCTATGTGTATTTTTGTACCTTTAAATGAAAAATAGAATCAATGTAATTGGCAAAAACTTTGTCAAAAATTTATAATTCATTTCATTATTCTACATTTTTATAATTTACTTGTGATTATAGTGTTGACGAATAATTTAATATAGTATAATATTAATGTTGTGTATCATATTTTCTTAGATTAAGAACGGTTTGGTTTTTATATATATTGGCATTTTAGATTGTAAATACATTAAATTATAGAGTAGTCAGCTTAATTAAAATCTTACCTAATTATAAATATTATATAAAAACTTTTAACAATAAGCCATTAAATAAATTAAGAACCAAATAAATGTCAAATAATGATGAAACTTCTTTTTCAAATTATCAAGAAGGGCAAATGCAAATTTGGTTCAAATCCTTTATTTTTTAAACATTTTATATCCCTCAACTTATTTAAAATGTAAAATATGCTATTTTACTTTAATTGCGAAGATTGTGATTTAAAAATCTGTTATTCATATAATCGATAAAATAATAAAAAATAATTCTCAACAATTTAAATCTTATTTATTTTTCATTATCATTTATTTAAACATAATAAATAAATTTTTCTTAAAGTTAAAAAAATCTTTAATTAATAAATTATTTAATTAATAAAATGGCATTCTACTTGATATTAAACATCATTAAAAAAGATTTGTTTTCAATCCACATTCAATAGATGTACTGAGAAGCCGAGATGTGCCCATAGTAGTTAATGTCTAACTATGCCCCAAATTCTAGTAGATAGCAGACAAAGCGAAATGAAGTAACTTTTTAAGTTAGATAAAACGTTAGTGCTACAATTCCTACATTACATCCTATTAAATAATCAACTCATTAACTTTTTAATAGGTATCTAGTTTTTTTAATATCATTTTATTCAATAGCAATTAGTCAATAATTACGAGATAAAATATATTTTAAAAAACCGAATAAACTTTATGAAAAAGTGTAAAATCTACCAAACTGTATGCATATTTCCTTTTAAAATAACTGGCTTTGAAAAGCTATCTAAATTAATACAACAATGCGAGAAAGTCATTAAGATTTAAATTAAATAAAGATCTCATTGGATGAGAAAAATGAAAAATGTATGTTTTACGCTTTGCATGAGGGTTGAGACAGACAATGAGAGAAATACAAGAGACTTGTGTAGTTGAAGAGCCGAAGTGTTGTATTGGGATAGGGAGCTAGCATTTAACGGGGGAAGAGTTCTTCATTGCGAGTAGTAAGGGAACGCTCGTGCTTTTCCTCCTCAGTCGCTGTCTGTCGAGCTAACCGAGAGCACAACATTTTCTCTCTCAGAAACCAAATGTGATTTTCCTATTTTCATTTTCTTCTTCTTTTCTGTTCAAGTTTGACTTTAACTGCTCCTCAACACTCTTGTTATCATTAGCAAAACGAACATTTTACAGACATTCTGCTCTTATCAAGAGTTAAACAAGGTTGAACAATTAAAGATATTAAACTGAGAAGCGTGAGAAAAAATTGCATTCAAAAATTCATCTCCATTGTTTGTGTAGTGGGAATTGGAAACTTAATCATTTAATTGCGCTCGATCACAACAAGTGAATGTTGTAATAAAGAAAAAGTCTGAACGTCATTTTCTAATAAGAATTAAGAAAAATTGAGGTTTGTAACTTAAGTCCAATTTTGTTCTTGTGCGGAGTTTTGAAAAGAAGAACAAAGGGTTGATAATCAAGTGAGTTGGTCGAAATTGAGTAAGATTAAGAATTAATTGGTCAACTTGTTAAGAGACGAGTTTGAGAGGAGACACATTCTATCTAACAGTGTGTGGGGTTTGGTGGATGGTTGTTGTATATGGTTAAGTCGGCTAATCGGTCCCTTATTAATTCCTCCACTCCGCCAAGAGTCGTCAATGGAGCCAAGTGGAAGTGAAAACAATGAATGGTGAAGGAGTTGCTGGCTTGGATAGAGAAAAACGAAGACTTGTCACATCCGCTTATCGCCCCAGCTGATCAGACCTCCAAGGTACGTGGGTCTGATGTTCGAACAATCATCCCCCATCCCCCTCATAATAACAAACAAGGCACGAAGTACAGTGACCTCTTGACCAATTTACAAATTCAAATCTTCTATTACTTTCCTATCTCCTGTCAGGTGGAAGGTGCCAAAGGAAAGATAGGAAGACAATTTTTGCATTCAGACGACCGTAATTGTTTGAATGGTCGTGCTTAATGTTTTGGAAAATGAAAAGAATGTTTTCTACTATAATTTTTATATCGAAATTCATGAGGCCGCGAGTTAACTTTCTTTATACTACAAACTACGTGTAGTACACTCAAGTGCATTGAAGTCAATGAAATAAGATGCAAAGTTAATTTGAATAATGTAAATATTTATGGTATTTATCAAATTAGATTCATGTTTTAAATGACCATTAGTAAAATATTTATTATATGTTATAGTATAATTAGCAGTTAAGTTCGAGGTTCAAGTTCCTGATAAGAATTGAATCTCTCATTAAAATTCAAAGCCGGCATTTCTTTCCAAGTTCATAAAGGCAGTTGAGGGAAGATAAGGAAAGAAAGCGTAATATGTGTCAACATTTAATGGTAAAGTCAATATGAGATTGTGAACATGTTCATGTAACACTATTACAAATTGACGAACAAAGGTCTCATTTATATTTCGTATCCATAAATATAATGTCCTTTGGCTCACATTCAGTCAGTTTTGGTCCAAGAAGGTTAGGTGGGGGAAAGGAAAATCGAGGTTTGGGAAAAAAATGTGAATGGATTTGAAGTCCTCTTGGAAAAGGAGAGGGATAAAATACATTCATCTGATGGGCTTAAGTAGGATTTTATCTAATAACTTCATTTCGGCCTTTCAAAGAAGAAACCCATATTTATAGCCGAATAGTAATTCCTATGAAACTATCATCCTTTCAAATCCTGAGATTTTTTCGTCTAGGAAAAAATAAAAGGAGTTGAAAGCTATTGAGTATCAATTGGATTGAATTCCTATTACCATTGCATTTCCTTCTCACACCATGATGCTAACATGCACTTCACTTGTACATTTTTATATATCGTACAAGCGTGGGGACTTTAAACGTCTCTTCTGCTGATTTGAATTATGCGACACATCCCATAAAGTGACATTGAGTGGGAAGTTGGAATGATGACGAGAGAGAGTCCAAAGAGTCTTCCTCAATCATTCAATTCTCCCCAATCTGACAAATCTAGTTTGGATCCAAGATGGTTAAGTAGTTTCCATTGTTAGGGCATAATATGCTTAAAAGATCGCTTACCTTCTGTTCCTTCATCCAACCACGACCATCCGACTTCGAGCTCTTCTGCTCATCAATACTTCATTGGAGCATTAATATTCGTACTTGCTCTTCTCCAGTTCCTTACCCTCTCATTCTTCATCATTTAATAGATCCTTAGGCAAATATTCTTCATTCGACCACCGTACCTTCTTCTTGTAACTTGCATTTAATGGAGCTCTCCACATTTAACCTACCATTTTACCGACATTTGCATTCCACCTGGCGCTCTGGCCAGAAAATAATGATTCCTATAAGAAACCCTGTGCATTGGGCCAATTGCCAGAGTCTTTATGGAAAAAGTAGAATATTGGGGTTTGTACTTAGCATTTTCTTATGAATTTCTTACAACTACAAGTTGTAAACTTGAGAAAGATTACAGATTGCATTTTGTACATAACTTTTGTAGTTCTCAATTATTAAGGGGTCATAAGACCGTCATATTGTGCATTATTTAAGAAATTAAGCTTCATTATTGTATGTTTATTGTTATATATGACTCCGAGTCCGAGAATTTCACTGTTTAAATACTTAAATGCACGCTTAAATAAGAGATTGAAAAGTGCTGGAGAAACGCGAAGCACTAAGAAATTCTGCATTATTTATGTAAGTACTTACAAGTTTTTAAAAGAAAAGTTTATTTTTGCAAGAAACTTCAAGTGTTGCGAATTTAAGAAGAAAAAGAATGTCAATGTGTGATATATAACATCCACAATATCGACCATAAAGCATGTTTCTTCGTATAAATCATCTCCACCCGCCGGTTTTATATCAATGATTCTTCGAATATATGAAAGCCTTGGATCATTCAAAATACTATTAAGTTGGTCATATTGGTTCTTGGGCCATATAGTTTCAATTTTGTTAGAGAAAAGTTTAAAAAAGGACGAGGATTCAATTACACGTTGCACTCACAGTAGGAAGTTGGTCATAGATCGCGTAAGCTCGCGAGTGTCTTCGACGACTCGACGTCCATGTAATGCATTTTGCATGGAGTCCGTTTACCCCCTTTGGTATGTATTCTTTTCCTTGGGAGACCAGAAGGGTTTCGACCATGTACAGTAGAACCTATTGATCGAGCCAGACAGAGGTGAGGGAACGAGGGAAAGCTTTCCGGGAAAGCATGCGCTCCGTTCCCTACCAACTCGTCCTCATCGTCTCCTCCACAATGCCTTTTCTCTTGTTCGACCAAGTTCCAATGAATTTCCTTTCTTACTATATACTACTACGTCTCCCATTATAAACCGAATGTCCCGATAAAGAATTATTATTTGATGAGAGCTGGAGTCTTCTTCCTACTTAGTTTTTCACTTTCTTAAATGGCAAGACGGAGGTCTTTCAATTTTATTTTATTGTGTCGTTGAAAGGGCAAGGAAAATCATGAACTCTCTCACCTTTATAATACGTAAGATATGAGAGCAAATACTTATGTGCAGGTTCGGATTCAAAATCACTCTGCACTACTCGGAAATAATGGAAATAATGTAATAAGGCTGGAAAAGACCTTCTACTTTAATTTTATGACTTGGCTCTTCTTCACTCCTTTTCATTCCCTGTCCATTCTTTGGTGAGGCGGCCGACGACGGAGCCGCCACAGTCAATTATAGTCTACATGGACTCTGCATCAAACGCTTCTTCCATTAGAGTTCACCAGACCAGGAGGCACAATAGTGGAAGGCGAATTGCTTTTTTACGAGACGTCAGCTACTACTTACTCTTCCAATTTCAGAGTCCAAGAGAGACGTCGCTCATAAAGATATTTTTTAAAAGAAATAAGCTTCTTTATATCTTCCGCCTTTTTAGATAATGAACCTCGCGAAAAGGATTAGGAATACGACTTGAAATTTTTCGCTAACCTTTCTCATCTCATCTAATTCTCATCTCACGGAGGGTTTGAGTGAGTTTTTATTAAATAAACTCTTGTGCATGATGAAAAGCATGTTATGTATACATAAATTTTGGAGAAATCGGAATAATTTCATATCTCGGAATTGCCATACATGCCATTTCGGACCCAATCCGGATTGATGAGTGGAAGAGATGTAGAGGAAATCTTTTTTCGAATTCTCAATTCCCCTTGGCTCTCTACTTATAGAGCATGCGATGAGGTTATGAAAAGCTCCTTAAGGCACCTCCTTGAAGATGAGACGATAAGAGGCGGAGAGCAAGAAAGAAATTTCTGCCTCTGGCTCTACATTTCATCTTCAGCGTCCCTCATCCGAGAATGATCACACAAGAGCTTCCATCGGCTCCTCCACCTGTCTCTTACAATACGAGAACTATTCCCTCAGAGTGCATTGAGGGTATGTAAGGAGATGAGTTTTACAAATTCCGAAATTCCAGGGAACATTCTTTAAAAGCATCCTCGTCTCCATACTAAGGGCTCCTGTCCAATAAAGCACTTTCCTGAACGTGATCTCTTCACCACCACTTTATTTTTCAAACCACATTTCCCATCTTCATCAAGCCGCTTTAGTCTGAATGTGAATGCGAGAAATAAATAGGATGCGTTTAGCACGTATTTAATTTGAATAATATTCCCATTTCAACCTGGCTTGTTTAGAATTTATAAAAACCTCTCTATAAAATGTAGAGTACAATTTGTTTACATTATTACCAATTACTTAAATAGAACAGAAGGCTCTCGGAAGAACGTGTGCATTTGATCACTCAATGCTTTTTTCTGATGAAATGATCCTGGTGAGTTGAGGGGTCGAGATCAAGATCAATATTTTGGTGTAAACTCCTTAGTGAAATACGAGGGTTGTTTCCAATTTGTTAAGTCGGCGTCTCTGAGTCTCCGCATCGAATGAGATTGTGAGGATAGGAAGGGAAGCCATAAGGTTTAAGGTCTGAACTCAGCATCTCCTTATCTCGTCCCTTACCTTCGCCTTAATTAGGGAGACCGTTCGGTGGGCTACATATATTTTTATGACACGATTGAAGAATTCAGGTCTGAGTCTGCATTCATTTTAAGGAAAAAACGGATCTGTGTGCATTTTCAATAGAGATATGCGTTCAAGTCTTACTTAAGTAGTGCTATATTAGATGTATGTATTCCCTTTGAGGTAATGATGCATTTTAATTTTTTTCGCTCGTTACGAGCTGATAAATACACCACATTCGTTGTCAGCATGCTTTGAGAGATCCAATAAGGATAATGGCGAACATTATATTAAACTTCTTATTAGGAGATTGTATAGGAGATCCACTGGGATTGTATCCATCATCAATAATAAGAGAATATAAACTCGTCTTTGAGGCTTTGAACGATCTATTAGATTCCCAATCTTAATGATTCAATGACACTGTACTAAGGGCTTATTTTTTAAAAAGTTGATTATTTCTTGAATGAGATGGGATGGGAAATTGTGTTCGACTCTCTATTATAATGCCCATATTTGCATATTTATCAATTTTCTTGTCAAACTTTCTCACTAAAGGTCGTTTGGGAAGTGTTAAAACCCATAGTGCATTTAAATTGTATAGGAATTCGATTCATTCTTCTTCATTCGATTCAATGTATTCGTTTGGGGAGGGATTGTGAGTTCCTCGCGTGATAAAGATAATCATGTTTCAATGTTCTCTAACACATTCCATATTCGTGAAATTCATCTCGTTGAGACAACTAACCATGAGGTAATGAAATGGTCTGAGAGATTTAATACCAGATTTTAACCTGCGTTGAAAAAAGGAGATTCAATCTTGATCTTGAGCAATTGGTCTTGGCAGGACTTGGCTTGAACGCTGCATTTTATTATGCAGTTTTATACGAAGAAATTGACGTGATGTCAATAAAGATTTCATCCATGCTTATGCACACACGTGTATCTTTTACCACCACTTATGTATAAATGAAAGAATTTTGCAAGAAATAATGAAACAAATTCCACTTAGGAATTAGAATTTATGTGTATGTCACAAAGATATTCAACATGGTGTGCAATTGGAATGAATGAAACTTTCACAGTAAATGTGTATCATGTTAAAAAAAAGTACGAAAAAAGCCTTAATGGGGTTCTAATAGCTACCTACTATATTTGTTCAACGTTCTTAATCCTCAAGGTTTATTGGTTCATAAATGGGGAAAAGTACGGCTATAAAATTAATCTGAGATTGAGAAATCAAATTGAAAGTACGATGCTCAAAGAGTTTACCGCAAGCCGAAAGCCTTTTTATTCAGTAATAATACGAAATAATCTAACAAGGTATTAAAGTAAACTAGCCTATTACTTCCAAATTAACGTAAATTAAGAATAGAGGTGAAAAGGCTCACGATATTTACGCCAGCAGCACGATCTTTTTCGGCTCAAATTAACAATTTCAATATTTATATGCCTCTGACTGAGTTTTCTCAACTCCTTGTAGGCAATGTGAATCTATAGCGTTAAGTAATAATGAGACCCAATGTGCAAAAATTTTGGAGGAGGAAAATTAGGTTAAAATTTGAAATTCATCAATGAGAATTGATTAGAGTGGAAGTTTGTAAAAGCTCCTTATGATTCCGTTTTTGGTCGTGAACTCAACTTTCTAGTTTGTTCTTTATTGAGATGAACTGAGAATGGGAGGGATAATAAATATGTAGCAGGGTACAAATATGGTATAACTTCACAAATCTTTGCAAAGTATCACTTACAAAGGAAGATAATATTAATGAGAATTTTCCGAGCTGTCAAGAGATCGTGAGAAACATTATATCTTTAAGAGAGATTCATTTTCTCTTAAGAATCCTCTAAATGAGGAGACGCCGTTTATATGGCTTTGTATCCTCTTATTGTCTCCTTTGCAGATATTCGTTTGCTTTACTTACTTTTGTTACACATCTTTTCTCAGTTCCAGTTCCCAAATAATAAAATGCACATTGCACCTAATTTTTAGCCAAACAAATCGAAGGTTCCTGGAAAAAAACCAGTAAGTACGGAGTAATAATATAATAGATCCTTTGACCTTTTTCTCACTGTGACCAGAACAATTCGTTCTTAAAAGCTAAACATTGTATTCAACATTCTATTAGCTCCATCTCACACCAACCCTAACCTGAAATTCGGGGTGGCCCAGTGACATATAACACGAAGCATATGAAAAATAAGGTCGAGTAGTTGTATAAGTCAATGCGTAATGCGCATTAGGTGTCCTTAGAAGGTTTTATATAAATTGAAGGAGGCAAGGAGGTATAATAGGTAGTAAGCAAAGAGTAAGTGATAAGTGGGAGTCAATTGTACACTATGTTCCAAGGAACCTGAACCAGGATTCCCATCCGCAGGTAATGGTGGATGTAAATGGTAATTCACTTCTGCTAAGATGGCAAAGGTAAGGAACACGTTTAGTCTATTGACCCAGGGAGGTTCACACTTCTATTCTGTTGAACAGCAAGAGTTGTTTACCATTTCCTCATCTCTCAGAGATTCCCCACAGGTTCGACCCTAAGGTGTGGTGACAATAATGAACTCTCAAAGACTCTCTGAAGGAAAGTTGAAAATTTGAGCAGGGAGGAAAATATACCTAGGCTATCTCCAGACGCCACTCAAAACCCTCCCTAACTCCCAATAACGTGATAAACAGGGAGGGAGACCTGAGCTTGAATAATATTCTTTTATATAATATCCGTATAGGAAACATCCAGCTCCCGTCACTTTCCGTCCTCAACCTCCGGCTCATTATTGAGACTTGCCACAGTCATTATGCCTTGCGTAATGGGATTCGATCCGTGATCGCCCATGTGGAGTGCCTTCTTCGACTCCTTCCACTACTCAATCTCTTTTCCATATGTTTGTCCCAACCACTTTTGTATTAGGACCAACTAACGAATCCACAACCCTTTAATTCCCTAATCATAAAATGGTTGGGGAAACGTCCCCTTGCTTATTATCTTCCTCTACCTTTCCAATGAAGCTCCTCCTGCGTGTAGGAAGTAAATGTATGTAATATTAGCATTAATCTCTTTCATGTTTAAAATCAACCAGGATGGACCCCCTAGCCGCCGAATCACGTTATTTATTCCCATTGTTTCCATCCGTCGTCCATTTCTCTTAAAAGAGGATGGTGAGGAGTTACGGCATCGAGAGTTTTTCACGTATATTATCAGTTATTTTCTATCCATTGTGCCCGACCTTTTCACTATGAATTGAAAGGTGAAGGATTTTCAAATACTACAGATGTTTCACAATGATGAGTTGAGGGATACGGGATTAAGAGTGAGCGGTATTCATAATATTATATCAAGTAGGCATTCATGATTGTCTTCGGAGGGAAAGCCGAGTCAGGGGAACATTGTTCAATAATTCGTCGAGATGATACGGGATTGATGTGATGATGGGAGACACATAATACACTTTATGTCTACCTTTATTATTATATCGAGGCATTTATTAGAAAGTGAAGGAAGCGGGATTGAATTGTAAATGATGGTGACTTTTGTTCTCATCATCATTTCATCATCATTGGCATGTCATGTCATCGTGGTGTCCATCCTCGGACTCTCTTTTTGTTTGAAACTAGAGGGGATGACAAGAGCGGCTTTGTGAGGTGAAAAAACAGATAGCGTAGAGCATCCAATATTTAAACAATGCTTTCAATTCCATTGCTCCTCATTTTCCTTTATGATCTGAGGAAGATGGTGACTCTCCAGTCGCATATTATTATGCCTTTGCTAGCTGATCACTCTCATCATAGAAACATCCCGAGGCGAGGTGAAGTGTGAAGAAGTCTAAAAAGCTTCTGCTCAAACACTGCATGGAAGCAGTTGATGGCTTTTAAACCACGTCCACGCTGTTAAACAGTTATCTTTCCCCTAAACTCACTTCCATCTGCATACTTAAGTGCATGTCCTTTCAATTATGATTCATTTACAAGGGAGTATTTACATCCACACCCTTATTGCCTATTTTATAATATTATGATAATGGAGTAATATACCTGTGCCAAATATAAAGCATATACTGAATAATGGACTAATCGCTACGGTTGCTTCGTTAATCGTTATACACATCTGGAGTAAGGTGTTTGTGCTCTATTCGTTTTGTTTGTGATATATTAAGGACATATTGTTTGTTGAACCCAAAAGAGAGCGATGGGTGAGAGTTAAAAGAAGTATTAGGAAATTAATAGAGATTAATAGAGCAGCGGCTCATTGCCTTTTTCACGAACGCATGTGTTCTGTGCAGACATAGTGGGTTATGAATGTATCTAATTTATTTTTATAAGGGTTACGTCTCGATGAAACTGAGCCTCCTGAGGCGTAAGGACTCTTCACACGATGGCTCCTTTGGATGTGACGTGGACGTGGGCAGTTAAGCCTCGTTGAGATAGATTGCATGTATTGAGAATTGTTACACAAGATGCAAAAACTCCACGTCTGCCACTATAGGAATAAAAGTAGGCTTGTGGTCAAATAAAACTTGGGCCCTAGTTAGTTCCTTGTTCCCGAAACTCTGAGTCGGTCAGACTTGATTTTCTTTAAAGTCCTCGAGGCTCTTGAGACTTTTTGGAGCAATTGGAAGATAAGAGGATTCATCAACTGATTCTACACTCTCATACCCTTTCTCACTCATTTGTTTTCAAATTGAAGAGGAAGAGCGTGATGGCTTCCCATTCCATACCTAAATATTTCCATTTTTTATTAGGGCCAATTATGAATTATAGTTCATTTCACTAATATTCGGTGGTATAAACTTATGGATGGCTCTCCACATAGAAATCGTCTTATTTCCCGACTTTCAATGTTCCACTACTCCAGTGTTCCAAACTGCATGGATTCCGTGACTTGGATTCGAGAGATATAGGTTTTATAGGGATCTGTCTTCCAGTGTATAGCCCACCTTCGCACGATGTGAATGTGTGGAAGTTCTTTTATGCGAAGGGAAGTACGTGATACTCGCTATCTCCGAGGATCTTCATTTGTAAAGAGGAGCAGAATGGTCCAAACCCCAGGACGAGCTCTTCTCCCACACCAGCTCCCAGAATTAAAAGTTCCGCATGAGTTGGGCTCAAATATTTTATTTAACTTTTTTACTTTCCACTCCATGCTAAAAAGGAGCCCTGCAGAGTGATTTACATCGACCCAACTTATATTTTGATTTATAAAGCTTGCCAGGATCTCCTTAAAATGCGTATTTCAGTGGTGAAAAACAATCCGCAAGCGAAATTGAACTCGAACTTATCAAACAACTCATTTTGTCATTTTTCCTGGTTGATGGAAATTTTATATAAAAAAGATATTTTATAAAAGGATACCATATATTTATGTTCAAGGAAGATTTTCACGACTGCGAATTTTATTATTAGGTACCCATGAAGGTTTTTCAAAAATGATATCATATTATACGATCGCGTATACATAATAATAAATTAGATTAAATGTAGAGCAATTCCATTGAGCTTGATTTTGAATAACGAATCGAACTATTCTTACACCTTTTCCTCTTCGTTGACCCACAAAATGACATTCGTGATGGCCTCTATTTATGAATATTATAATTTCCATTTTTCCTGTCATTCAAACAGTCTGAACATGAGCCGAACTTAGGCATTCGAAGTGAACATCAACCCTCGACCTACATTGATCGGCCAGACAAAACGCGATTATTCTATCTCAATGTCATGTCATCACTTTCGTCGCAATCTAGAACATTAGCTTATTAAATGAAAATGGTTAAACTCATTTACTTGTTAATTCCCTCCGTGCCCTCGAATCTTCCCTCTTCTATTTATTTTCTGATTTAATCTAGCGTGTGAGTTTAATTTATATTTCTCTTTTATGGTTCGCTGGTATGTAAAGAAAGGCAATTACAAGTGTTTGAAAAGTGATTCGCAAGTGTTATTAAAACTTAATACTTTTACATTAAAAATTTTTTATCTGCCATTTCAATTTAATACCCAAAGAATTCTCGTGAGATATAGCGATTACATTAAATAAAGAGTAGTTTGTCATAAGTCATTCTAGGAATTTCCAAACAAACATGCAAATAATAATATCATCAAGTATTGATACAGAATCTTCATACGAAATTCCATTTACTAATTGTAAGTTAATGTGGTGGTAAAATTTTATTATTTTAACGATTGCTTCTTTTACAACTTCTGGTTGGACGAAATAAAGGAATGAAAGAAAGGGGCTCGAATATTTCAAAACTTCAAAAGTTTACTTTTGATCATGATTCCATTTATATGCGAATTTCCAACTTGAGCGAATGGTTGTTTTTAAACAGAATTTCTTCACTTCATTGTTCCTTTGTTCGAGTTATTCGAGAGCTATGAGTGTTTAAAAGATTTTAGAGATGAAACAGAGGCGTTGTGAATTGGAGATGAAATAATGGAATCATTAAGGACAAGGCACAGTTTAACAAAATGAAGAGATAGGCTTGAATGAAAACTTGTGGAAAATTATATTATCATCCTTAATGTATAAATACCCTCAAAAGTCTCTTCGCCAATTCCCTTGAGTTCCACTGAGCTTTTAATATAATGGGACGTTGAATGTGAGACTCGCGGGGATTCTCTTAAAAGATTTTTCGGTCAATGAGACTCAGCGAAGTCATCCATGTTATGGTCATACGTGAAGAGGACCAACACATGTGGAGGAGTGAAGCGGAAGACTCATGGCATATAAGACCTAGGTAGTAGCTCCGCTATTGAAGGACACATAATGAAACCACATAGAAAAGTCAACCCACTGGCATCATTCTCAATCTCACTCTGAGCATAAAACATCGAATCCCAACAATCCGCTGTGACATTTAAAAGAAGGAAGAGGACATGTAGAAATAAATAGAGTAATTGATGAACCACGGGACAATGGGAATCCACACGTTGGTGGTGGGCCTCGTGGGACAACAATCATCATAATACAATCCTTTTATTTATAATGTAAGAATGAGATTGTGAGTGTATGAAAAGCCTCATTGCGGTAGTACAATTAGTGAGCCCATGCATTCCGCCTCATCGCACCAACTCACTTCAATTGAGACTTTGAGTGATGTGACTTGACGGTGAAGGGCGTTAAATTGGAGTTTATCCCGAACGTTCCTCTCTGTAGCAAATGTGCAAGGCAGCGCACAGGTGTTCTGAATCCATTTCCTCAATAAACTAAAATGTGTGTGTATTTACAGTGGTCAATTGACCATCGGTCCACTGATGGTCCAACAACCCTGCAGCGTCTCTCACTTGGAAGCCGAGCGGAAGCGAAGGAAGAGGAATGACAACAACGTCGCTCTTTCCACACAAGCCTCCTCTCAAGACGAGGAATCCCGTGTTCCTCCGATCAACCTACTATGGCTCCGTAGGGAGACCCTCGTCTGGTGAATGTAAGTTCTCTTTTCCCTTTTACAAAAGCTAGATATACATTTTTTCAAAAGAATGGTTCATATTTCATCTGGAGACGTAAGGGGGGAGATTAAATTAAATTCATATAAGGGAATTGATCCCCAATTCTCCCTTTCATCTCAACAGAGAGATTGAGGGAGAGTATCGCACTTTATACATCGATGCCTGCATTCAGCTCGAGTACAATTCTGATTCTCAAGTAAAATTGGATTAGGAGACGAGGATCCAATTTCGCTATATATGATCATAAATGCTCATTCATATCTTATGCACATATCGAATTCACGAAAGCTCCAAGTTTCCCGATGTTGATTCTTTATTTATATTTCGCTATCTTTGATATTCCAAGGCAAATACCTTACATTTCTAGAACTATTGAATGAAGGAATAGAAAGATGAAAGTTTGGGGATTGTAAAGAATTCTCCAACCTTGCCCTTTAGAAAATTATAATTTCTATTCAATTGCTTTTAGTTTGTTTGTAAAGGGTGGGTCTCTTTTTCTCGATTTACTTCCTATCCTTCGTTGTAACTTGAAACTATTTGCAAACATCCCGTGTTGATACAATTATAAATATTGAATAATTGAATAATCCTTTCATGTCCCAGCTTCATTCGTATACATAAGTCAAATAACAATATCATATTCGCTTTCTCAAATGAATATAAACAAACAAATTTTTAGCATTAGGTTTAGGTTACATAAAACTCGTGGAAGTTTATTTGATACAAAAGTAAAAGTGTATTAAACACTCGCTACCTTTCGTCTTGTTTATTTAAAGAAAAATTTATTGTATGTGAACTTCTTTATGTGAGTGTTTTTGAGTGATGTGGTTGTGTGTGTGTGTGCTTTCATCCTTCGACTCGTTCGCGAAAATAGGGCAAAATAATTCTCAGAGTTTGGGATTTTTCTCTCGAGTGTCGGAAGAAAAAAATTCTTTTCACTATTTAGCACCTTCAATTCAAGAGAGTTCCTTTAAAAAGCTTTTTCCAATTTATCCATTTGACAAGGGTAAGACGCGGAATATGAATAATCCTATATCCAATAGGAATTGAAATAGAAAGGAGTTCGTATGATGGAAAATATATGAGGATTACTGTATTTAGTTCATCTCTATTTATCTTTCAAAGAAGTGAAACTCTTTTCTTCGATCCCTGAATTATTGGATAAATTTTTATACGAATTTTATTCAGTCTTCGATTAGTATTGGAGGAGAGCCAAGCCGATATGGCTATACATGGACTTCCATTCCTCTTGATACCCTTTTTAGAATGAATACACCAAAGAATTAGATTTACACTGGCGCCTGACCCCCCTCGAATACAATTATATGTTTGATCCTAGAGAGAAGAAAGACAACACGTGTATTTTCAAACCCTTCTCCGACCAACTTCAGGTTTTTACGAATCCAGAGGACGAGGAGTTTTTGTGTATACCAATACACTCCAGCCTCAACTAACACTCCTTGTTCATTAAATAAAGTTAGGAACTTTTATTTTCACAAAGGAGACGAGTTTATAAAAGAAATATAAATAGAAGCCGTGTGGTTGGAAATTGGTAAAGTTGAAGGATCTTTGTATAAAGACTTGAACCCAACACCGGTTTGGATCCCCCAAAAGACATACACATTCTTTTGCTGTATAAATAGTTTTTATAAATATAAAGATCATCATTCACACCAAGAAAAAGAAAACCTCTTGAATCGGACGACGCGGACATGTGAATCGGAGTATTAAGAAGAATACTATTTAGTAAAGGAAAAACCTCAGAAAATTTCATCTACTCCTCTAATGGAGACCAGTGAGAATAAAATATTTGAGGCGATTTTTCCTTGGCAGTAAAAGCTCATCCTGCGTCGAAGCTCTTCTCTATACTTCTCTCTCCCATTACATCCACTTTCCGTTCGCACACTCTCTGCGACAAGATATTTATGCAGAAGGAGGGTCATAAAAATGGGGCTCTCCATTTGTTCACCAGCTTGGGACAAAAGATCCTCACATGAGTGTAGAGACGTGGTCTTAATAAATTCGTGGGAGTGTGTGGAGAGAGGAATCCTCTCTCCTTTTTATTGTCTGAGAGTACGGATTTAGCTTTCCACCCTCGTCCCTACCGCACTCTGCCCAACACGAGCCTTTTTTCATCCACATCCCCAGCTTGGATGATTAGAAGGGAAGCATATGGGTTAGGAGGGATGTTTGTATAGAAAGTATGAGCAGCCCGGCTTTCAGGACCATTATGATGGACTGAGCCTTCAAAAGAACCGGTGGTAAGAAAACCCTCATTCTTCACTTAAAGGACTCTTTTTCATCTTTGAAAAGTGAAATTCACTCTGCTCGTTCACACTCTATTCGAAAATAGTCATAATGTCTTGACTCAATGGGACCTTTAAATACATTCTTACGCTTTTATGTATTCCTCTCTCGCTCTCGAATGATAAATTCATCGTTCAAAATAATCCTATTGGATATACAGGAAACCGAAGCATTTGAGTGAAATTTTCCTCCTATTATCTTTCCTATAATCCCATCTTCTTGAGAATAGGAAACCAATGAGTTGGACAATAAAGGAACATCAGGACTCGTTTAGTTCGTTTCGACTCGACTTCCTCGTCCACCGAGCAATTCTGATAATAATTCATATTTATTCCCATTCAGCCATTTCTTCCACTTGGAGTCTCTTTGCTTTATTATTATGTAAAAAGGAAGATCTGAGGAGGAAAGACAGGAATTAATTTTGCAATAATCTATCGAGTCGCCTGTTGACTTCACTCAGGTTTCAAATCTTGAGACATTCTATACCGAGGAAGCGCTTACAGTTATTTATTAATTTTTATTACACACGTTCGACCGGAGAGGAAAGAATAAAGGTACTTTATGCTTATGCCATTCCTATTCATATTATTTGAATCTCATGTGCAGTTTAATAATTTTTTCTCTTCTTCTCTATCTTCCATACACACGCGTATGGGCAAACGGGGATTTTGACTAATGAGAAAATATTTATGATCTAAGGAATAATGACGGCTCTTATGGCCCCTAATTTTTTTACAGCCCTCTTGTCATGTTTGAAGTAAATAGACGTTCTATTCCCTTTATGTGCAGTTGTGTCCTAAATGTAAAAAAAATGAATATATATTCATACGTGAGCATGGGAAAGAATGCGTTTTGCTTACACAAATATACAACAGTGGATGGCTGGTTCTTTTATTAAGCCTCGATCTTGTTTGTATGAAAGAAGGTGAATGAAGTGGCTAGGGTTGCTCATGTATACACGCATACATGTGAGAATAGGCTTTAAAAGTCTAGACCCCTTGTTACGAGAGAGGAATTCAAGGAACTTGGGAGATCTTCTCTCAAAGTTAAAGGGAGAGACAAAGAGGCCTTCAAAAGCAATCTTAAGAAATGGACAGAATATCGGGGAGAGAGAGAGGAACTGGGTTCTTAACAAGGCAAGGGAGAAGGCTCTCGCCAGGGGAAGGGCTCCCTGTCATTGCCTCAAGGAGTTTCGTGTCTGCTTACTCGTCCCTTCTATCTAAATTCATACGTATTAGTTATGTTCCATTGAAAGGTTCATCTGAAAGAGATTTCTTATTGTAGGCTCATTATTATTACTTTATTTATTGTTACACTTCATCAACACTTTGTTCTTATTTATAGTAAATGAGGGGCTGAGGCCTTTGAGTTCTCCGCCAGATTGGAAAAAGAGTTACAAAGAAATTCCACAGTTGTAAACCATATAGATACTTGATCCATGCTGGGAGAAAAAAAGAAGGAAGATGGATATGTAAGAAGGCTCTTAATTAGGTGTAATGTTTATTAATCATGAAGAGGGAAGGGCAGAGGAGAAGACAAGTTGAGAGAAGACTCTGCGTGTTTTATAACCACCAGGGACAAGGAAACGCACTGGATGTAAATGCTCGTTTGAAAGGGACAATAATCTCTCTTTTGTTTTTAATTCTCCTTCCTTCAAAGTGGTTTTATCGGAGAGGAATCTCTCCAATGTTGGATGAAAAGAAAGATTGATTTAGAGATAGGATTTGTGGAAATGGCCTGAGCCTCGGGGAGTCACACAGTTGGTGAGGAATGGGACTTGAAACGCGACTTAAGGTAATACTCTTGAGGCACAGTGTGAGAAATCCAGAGTGACATTTTACTAACCGACTTTTCCTTCATAGGATCTTTATTCATCAAGGCATAATAAATTAGAGAAATTGGAGAGCTGAGCCGAGCATACAAAGGTTCGATAATCATCGCTCTCAGCTTTTTTGAGCAACCAACTTCGTTCCCATAAACCCACTCTCAAAGAAATTTTTCGCATTGTGAGAAGACGATGGCTAATGTATGGAGGAACTTTGGAACACATAGTGAGTAAGCCAATACTCATTTCCCACAGGAGAAGCCAAGGAGGAGGAATGCAGTCAAAGACGATTCAATCTCCTTCATCCTCGTTCAATTTATTTTTTTAATGTTGCTAACAGAGGTATTTCCTCATATTTTCTTTTTTAAATTCCCTTTGTTCTGGAATCTTAGAAAGTTCCGAAGTGTTTTTTCCACAGTTGAAATCATTTTCATTTCCAATTTGTCAGTGAAAGAAATAAAAAGAGAAAAGAAAAAATTGTGTTCTTTGCCATCCATTAGCATGCACGGAGGAAGTATAATTATTTAAAACAATAAAAGGAAACAATAAAAAAAACTCACACATTGCTTAAAGTTACATACTGCATTTCTCGTCGAGTAAAAGTATTAATTATTGAAATACTTTTGTTTTTCAAAATTAGATTGTACATATTATATTGCAAAATGAATTTCATTTCTAATTTCCTATTTAAGTCTACTATGTTTTAATGAGCATAATAGGTAATGAAAGGTTTAATACATTTTACTTTTGAGTTAGACTCATGATTGGCAATCTCAAAATTTGCTTACGGTTAATTGATTTCGAATACAATTCAATCAGCCTCAAAGTGCCTTTGAACATGATGAAAACGAAATGAGTTTGAAGGAACAAATAGCTATGATAGGATCTAATAAGGATTTCTAACAGTAATAATAAAGCATTTGTTATGTTATGTTATGGATCGAAATCCCGGTAGTGGTAAAAGGCTCAAATGAGGACTTGATGATAATGACTAGACTCTCTGACGTCAGTATCATTAGCGGGAAGACGAGGACTGTTGAAAGAAGATAAAAGGAGCTTTATCCTCCTATTGATTAGAAATTATGGGCTCTGACTCCAAATGCCCATTATTAATGCATAGGAGTCAATTTGGCCAATATTCCTCAACTCTGCGAAGAAGAGCTAGGAAGAGGTCGAATGAATTTGGGCTTTATTATTATTAACGAATGGCGACGTTCGTCGGAAGAATGAAACGGCAAAGTTTTTTCCTCCTTTGGAGTCAAATAGGCCAACGGAGCCCACACTCTCACCATCTCTTCAACTTCCAATTCATTGTTGGGGCTGTTGTGGGTTGTGAGCGAAGAAGAGTAAAAAAGCATTTACCAGCCCCCCTCATGAATTGGTGAATATTAAGGTCAGGAGAGGGACAAGTGGACCCATGAATAGGTCAACCTCCGATCCCTCTCAGTTCCATTATTCAAAATGATTGAGGGGAAGGTAAAAAGAGAAACGTGCCGAGGAGTTGAGACCTGAGAATTACATTTGATTGCTTCTTTCATCCAGCTGCTGCGGCTTCCATCCAATTCAACTCACACCCTCTGGTCAATCCAGCTAGAGAGTCTTTTGCCCTCTTCGTTTGTCCAATTCCCGACCATTTGGCCTCGATTTGAGGAGGATGGGAGCATTGGGAGTTCAACTGCTGTGTTTGTGAGAATGACGACCAAAGTTCCTGGTGAGTGAGCGAGATAAGGCAAAGGCATCGGAAAACGAATGTATCGGAGAGATCATTTGATGAGATCATTTGATCAACAAGAAGCGAGCGCTTGTGTGTGAGGGAGTGATAAGGTTTAAGAGGATGCACAATAATCATAATTTCTTCTCTCTCTCTCTCTCTCTCTCTCTTCTCTCTTCTTTTCCGCGTAGCTGTAACATTTGGATATTTTATTGTGTCACGTAAAATATGCTGTCCGTGCCGATATGTTGTTTTGAACAAAATGGGAAGGAGGCTCGAGATGAATCCAGACAGTTATGACAGAAAATTGAGTCTCGTCGTTTCTGGGCTCGGCTGGGCCTTTTATGGTCATCAGTCTTCATTAGCCACCAAAGAGAAGAAAAATGAGGAAGAGATGGATGTGGCTTCGAATGAGAATAGACGTAAAGGAAGATGTAATATATGAAACTTGCAAAGTTCTACGACGCATTCGCGAGTTTAATCAAAGATTCTCAAATTTATAGTGTCTGTAAAGAGAGAAGTAAGCGAAAATTTATGCTGTATAGCTCGTGAGGGAGAACTTTGGATAAACTTGAATTCCCCCATTATGAATGTAATAAACCCGAATTTAACAAGAGTGTATTATTTTGTTTTAAATTTCGAATGAGTCGTTTGTACTCTTTTTCACCTACTGAATCTCCAAGTTCTCGAGTGGTCATTCCATTAATTTAAAGGTTAAACGTAATTTGTTATAACAGCTTTTTGGCACTTGCTCTATAGTTTATCGGCCTTTTGTATATCCCCCATTGCCTTGCTGATTTGAGTAAAAAATTGAATGGTAGAGATGTAGAGCACGAAGTTGTGTGCTGGATTCAAAACCCTCATTTTCGCTATCTCTGCGTCTTCTATACTATTACATTCCCCAATATCTCCGATTCGTTTCGACTCATGACTTTTGACCTATGGAGCTCAAATGCTCATTGAAATAACTGACTTGAGAGATTTCGCGATATGAGAACCCAACTTGTATTCCGACACCCACTCGCCAATTCTCACAAGGATCACTATGAGTTTATTCGACTTTATTGCCGATCGTAACGAATGACTTTTATGGAACTGCGAGTCAATCTTATATGGAGGGCTTTAATATTACATAATAATAATTGCACATAATATGCGATTTCCGTCTACATCTTGGTGTGGAATATCGTCGCAAGGTCTTTAATATGCGGAACTCCCATTTAGAAATTCACTTAATCCGACCCTAATGTACGTGAGAATGACGCAGTTTACACCGAAGTTTAAATTTTTCAAACATATTAAAAACTCGTCAAATTCCGTATGAATCTTGTAAATTCGTGAATCTTCGGAGAGTTAATATTTTACTAAGATGACGTTGTGATCATCTATCACTTGGGCTTCAAGTATTATAGTATGCGATTAACGTTGGGCTTAAGCTAGAGAAACTCATTTGGCAATTAGCGATTAAGTCTTATTCGTCATGAGAGGTAAACTATCAAGATTCGCGGCCAAGCCCATGTATGCAAAAGGAGTCCTTGAACCAAGACACAATAATGTACCCATTATACGCTGGACGTCGCAAAGAGCCGTGATTAAAAAATAGCCATTAAGAAATGAATTATAAAAAGGTTGAGACAATTAAGCCTTATAACCTGCCGTAACAAGTGCATGTGCGTGCATTTCATTAAACGGTTTTTAGTTGAGAGGCAAAACGAGCCGTGAGGATGATAGGGAATAAATACGCTCAAGCTCCTCTTCTTCTGTCAAGAGGAGATTCCTTCATTAAAAAACATAGTAAAACCGCTTCTTGCAAATGTTTTCCTACTCTCTTCACTTCTTCACTTAAGGGATGAATTCAACCACTGTTGCACACTTACAGAAATTAAATATGCAAAGAAGGAAGCCACTGTTGGACATGTGAGTACAACCTCACGTGCTAGACCCATTAGTCAAAACGACAAAAAATTCTTAAATGGAAAAATGAGAAATCTCGAGATTTAAATATTAATACTTAAAAGTGCACAATGCAGATCGGATGTCGGAGCTTTTCCATGAAAAATCCTCCTGAGGATTAAATCTTGTTGAATTTCCCTGGGTTTGAGATTATAACGTTCTGATCTAAAATTTACATTTTCATTTCTGCTTCTCCTCGAGCGTACAACTTATCAAAAGTTCACATTTGTCATCTTTATTTACAGGCAAATGTAAACGTATAAAAATTTGACGTTGGTTGATAAGAACATATGAATTTTTTGAGAATAAACATAAGCGTAATATTTTACCGTCCAGACAGAAGTGACTGACCTTTGCATTCAGATTTTATTAATTTTACTCTAGAATTAATTAATATTAAATTTATAAAATAACACTGCAAAATTATAAAAATTGAAAATGGCTGATTACGGCTAAGTTCGGTTTAAGTGAATCCATTTAAATGTGAAAAAAATTTCGGAATTTGGATGGAAGATTAAAGCGTGTAAGTTGGAGTGAATGATTCTCGAGATTGAAGAAGGTTCTGTGAGCGAGGGGAGGACACTTTAGCCAATGGCTTGAAACCTCCAGCGGCTCAATAGCGATTTCCATTAAGGATAAGAGTCTGTGCGTGAGAAAGTGGATGAAGTGGAGCTGAAGTCGGGAAATCGGATGAAGAGGTTTTATTATACAACGGGAGAAAACAAGAGTGAAGGATACTGTTATACTGAGATACGAGGGAGAAGGATTATCCTGGAGAAACCACTAGACCATATCCAACCCATCTTAAGAGAGAAGTCAAAGGGGAGGTCTAAGGGCTTCTAAGAGAAGAAAACAAGATGAGTTGGAGAAAATGAGAAGAAAGAGCTTCAAATAATTAAATGGTCATGTATACCTTTGCCACCATTACTTGACACGTCCCTATTTTGGTGATTTGAGCCATCTTTGTTTTCTCAATTCTACGGGTATTTAAAATGACTCTTTAATTTAAACAAGGTAAAATGTGAGTGTAAAAAATTTAACACAATGGCGAGTCAAATTTAAATCCCCAAGTTGCATGCACTTATTTTTTTCTCTCTCAAGACTCTCAACCCTTCCATTTTGGGTTAATCATCATTTAAGTTTGAAGGAGGTGGGTTCCTAATTGTTTTATTATGCTTGTAATAAATTCTTTAATGACTTTGAAGAATTGCTTGTTTGATTTAGCTCTCATAACTCATTTCTTTTCTCCTTTCGCAGAGATTTAAAATTGAATTGAAAGGAAATTTAATTAAACCTTCGACTCACATTGAATTTTAAATTTCTCATTAAATTCATATAATGGATCTCTTAAAAGAAGGAATTAAAAAGGGATTTCATTAAAGAACTTGAAGTAAAGAAATTGAACCTTTTAACGTTTGAAGAAAAAGAGCGAGCGATAAAGATTCATTTTATTGGAACATTTCACAGTTGACGAGATTCCTCGTAGTTTTAAATTGGAGAAAATGCCAGAGGTTGTGGAATTCATTTCCCTCGCTGCTTAAAGTGGCTTCTGATCCCGGGCACGTCTCTTCAGTTCGTCAAATGCTCTCTGTGATGAATTATTTAATTTGTGGTTTCATCCGAGTTTGACTCATGAATTCCTCACCATTTGAAATTTATGAAAAAAATAAGTGAAAATGAATAGAAAAATATAAAAAATAGATAATAGCATTTGATTTGTTCGTAATGCGAACTTCGTATATGCCATAATAAGTATAATGATGCATAATACAATAGAAAGATCTCCAACAGTGAGATTTTTTCGCTCTCAGAGAGATTAAGTTCTTACAATGGAAGTCGAGGCGCAGTGGAGTTGTATTTAAACTCACAGTCAGTGTCTCATCAGAATTGTCTTCTGCCTTGTCACAAAAAAATGAATTGTTTATTTCTCATTCCTTAACGCTTCGGCTTTTGGGGGTTTGAGCATGTAACCCATTTACATCTCTCTCCATCTCTCGATTGTTCCTCCTCCTCACTGTTCTCGTTGAGATTATGTAGACAAGTGCTGGGTCTGATTGGCATGAATCTCGCTTCTTTTCCGAATTAAATGTCAATGGTGAATTGGAATAGACCTTGAAAAGGAGAAAGAGTGACGAGGAAGACTCGGTGGGTTTAGTGCCCCAAACTCTTACATTTTCCATTCAATTCAAATTTGAGGTGAGTAGGAGAGTTGAACTCAGAGAGACTTTTCAACTCAAAAGGAGAATCCCGCATCGGATATTTAACCTTTTTACATAGGGAATCTCAACCTTACACCTGTCGGACTCTTTGTTATAACGATTTCCACATTCACGGCTTGGCTTGAATGAGGTTTTGGATGGAGTTGGAGATTTTTTCCTCTCTGACACATGCGAATAAATTGTAATAAAAATCTCCATGTTTGCCTTTCATCTTCAAAGTCATTGATTCCCCACAATGACCGCGCGCTGGCTTTCTCTTCTCATTAAAATAATGGAAATTGCATACAATTCTTAATGTGCTAATCAGGTTCTCCTGCCTTGTTGATTTACTCAAAGGAGGAATTTTCTGCATAAACTATATATGAAATTCAAATATGAAATGATAGACATTTTTATTTGACTAACATAAGTCTTTCTTAAAAGCCGTAAATTATTTCAACGTAAGACGTTTTTCCTTTGAATGCAAAAGAAGCTCAAAGTTTAAAACAGGTAAATCAAGAATAGAGATGCACATGGTGTGTTTAGTGGTGTTACATTTCAGGATTTGATTAGGTCGTTGATTTGTAATTTACATTTACCTAGCATTTTGCATAATGGAGTGAGTTCAGCATGGACAAGTTTAAAAAAATCAGATTACGCATTTACTTCTAGGAAAAACATTCATTTAATGTTCAAATCTTGTCTTTCTGCCACTAGTCATTAGCGATTAAAATATTTCTCCTTATTTATGATGGGATAAGTAGTGATTTACTTTGAAGGAGGAGTAAAGATAATAAAGAAATATCAGCTTCGTCGACGTCACTGGATTTGTAAGTAGTAAAAAAT
The DNA here is from genome assembly GCA_009869795.1 of Neelides sp. FZ-2019. NCBI lineage: Eukaryota > Metazoa > Arthropoda > Collembola > Neelipleona > Neelidae > Neelides > Neelides sp. FZ-2019. The sequence goes on along the minus strand of VJMY01000065.1, from coordinate 23,977 downwards.
TAAGAAGATTACAAGGGAGAGACAGATAAGGCGCTTTTATCTAAATTGACTCCAAGGCTTCTTCCCATTCCACGCTCTTTTAATATGTTGAACATACATTATCACTCAGGACAGTCAAGCTCTTGCTACTGTGAGATAAGCGTAAGAAAAAGAGTCGGAGACACAAATTATTTATTTCCATTATATGAAGGCGTGAGATGGTGAGTTTCATTTCCTTCCTCAATGACAGAGTTGGAAAAAGGAGGCTTGGCTAATTAGCATGGAATTGTGTAAAAGAAGGAGTCGGAGTGGAGAAGTCGAGGCTCATCCTCCCTGCCGCTTCTTTCACTTCGCGTCATCCAACTGATCTGTGTCGACAGGCCCATGGATTTATTCACTCTTAATTCATTTAAAAAAGGACAGATCGGCATGGAACTCGTTCAATCTAATGAGCTAATGAGTCCAATGGAGAAGAGACAGAACAAGCTTGTTTGGACTTGTTAAATTTTGTGTCTTCGCTCCCCAACGAGACTCATTAGATTCGTTTATTTGCCAAAAGAGTTTTGGACGCCAAAGGCTGGAGATTCTGTGCCAAAAAATATGGAAAAAATACAAGGCTTGATTTTACCCTCATTTTATTCTTAAAGAGCATGCTGAGTAGTTTCGGAAATATGGTACACTATATTTATATGTTCAAACATTGCTCATATTTGGAAGTTTTTTCACATACATGTCTCTTACGTTCGCATATGGTATATATGAATGGTTGGTGAAGCCGCAGAGTTGCTAGTATGAAAAAGTGCGGAAAGGAGATATAGGATGAAAAGGAATTTTGCAAACTCAATTCAAAGGCCATCTCCTTAATTAACGACATTTTTCCTCTGCTATCTAATGAAGCCCGAGTTCAAGTCTTTAGAAAAATTGGATATTCACTATACAAGTTATTAAAGATATGCTCTCTTTGTCCTTACAAAGTGAACTTTGAATAAAAGGTTCGCTGAAAGGGAATTGGAGTATAGAACGCCACAAGGAACTAATCAGTCCTTCAAAAATTTTCTTAATGAGCTAAATTCCTTTTTTCATTCACGTTCTTTTTAATTAACTTTTAATGAAGGAAGGTAATGAGGGTCGAGCTGAATACAAAAGTTTGAATGCACAGTCAATTGAATAAACTAAATAAGTAAATTACCCTGTTAGTCTTCGGACTTGTAATTAAATACATTATGCCAATATGCGTGTTTATTTCATCAGAGTATGGCATGGCATATTATGGCATTAGCTTTTATAGAAAAATATTTGAATATCACATTACACATAAGATTATTACATTTTGCCTCTAATTAGGATTTTTATCTGATCCAAACTAGCACGATTTTGCTCTGTTCTACTAGACCAATTGCTAATTCTCATTAATTAGCTTAAATGAAAAATCAATGCTTTTTAATGCATTTCAATGCATGAATAATTCAAGAGATAGTGAAAGAAGCATTATTACATTATGCGATATTTAACAGTATTTAATAAATTAATATCAGATTTTTAAAATGTTTAATTCAAGTTGTATTATATTTTAATGGGACGAAGAGGAACATTAAAAGGCTTTCTTTAATGACAAGCGGAGACATTCAGCGTCGTTGCCGAAATCAATTTCCTTTTAGGTTCTTGTTCGTGACATTTGGTTTCCTCTCCTAATAAGTAGGCATTGGGCATTGGTTCGAGAATGTGTCAATGTGTAATTTAGTCTTGATTCCGGAAATTGCTCGCCGTCGACACACTCGATCATTTAGAAGCGAAGAGACAGTCGGTTCCTTGGATTATTGACTCCTTGACATTCTCTTTTCTTCTCCGCTCAATAAATCAATCCTCGAATTTCTTCTGTGACGTCAGGAGGATTTGATGTAAAGAAATCAGATACTGGAAGGAGATCTGCCAAACTTGGATTTTCTCAAGAGATTATAATTCTCCATTATGTAGCCCATAAATAAGAGTAATGATATCCTCGATCAATACACTTATGTATATCTCTCGTGCCCTCGCCCGTCAGAATCCAATTGATTTTATATAAGAGAATGCGCCATTTACTTAATCTTTATGGATTTCCTCCTCTCCAGGATATGTGATTTTGAAGAGAATATGAGCGATTGTTCTTGCTTTCAAGTCCAAAGCGCGTTTTCGAGTCTTTCCATCGCCATTTTCTTATTTGTTAAATGGATCCTTGGCTCATATCGAATGCAGTTGTGGCTTAACATAAAATTGAGGTATCCAATAGACGGCGATCGAACTTTATGAATTCCTTCATACTTAAAAACTTTTGAATGGGATCTTATTGGAGGTAACATAGGCGGAATTGGAAATATAAATGGGAATTAATGAGAAAAGACAATGAGTATGTTGTGTGTTTGGAAGTTGAGGTCGTGTGTATAAAATAAGGAAGAGGAATAATGGAAAAGTTTTTTAGGACTCCTCATATATTTATTCTCTCATGAAAGTGTGGTGGGAGTGAAGCAGTTGGCTCAACTTGAATTGGAGAAAGTGAATTTCAAAGAATCGATTCCTTTTCTCCATTTCTTCTTTTATAATAGGGGAATTCCATGGGTATGTTATTTGAACTTCTGCACCTGCTTCAACACTTGCGGTTTTATTTAATTTAACGATGTTCCATTTGCCCTCTTTTCTAATTCCGCTTACTTTCTATGCTCCGTTTCACCGTAAGATTTATTCTTAATTGGATTTCGGAGTCCCAGTAGCTCAATTAATGTATGATATAAATACACAAGATAACATAATTTTAAATGTTTGTCTTCATAATTTATAGTCTCATACATTAATTAAGACATGAATTAATGATCTTGTATTCCCATAAAATTTAATAACTGTAATTAATCTGTATAAGATTCAATTTAGCGGAACGCTATTTTAAATGGAAAATTATTAAGATCTTGTATATTTTCCTATTTCCCATTACTATATAGCTCTTCTTCGATAAATGAAAAGAGCAAGAATGGAGGAATTGTTTTGAGTCTCTGGAAATTTGTAAATTGTTTATCAATTTTCGATCGATTCAGTGCTTAAGATTTATTTTTAGATGATGTAATTGAGCAATGAACAGTATTTGATGTGTTTAACCTGTTTAAATATTAAAATAGCAGTATTTTATTGTTCAACATTTCATTTTATGAGAAACATGTGTGTTTTGATTAATAAAGAACCGTAAGACCGGAAGTGTATTTTGCACAAACGTTAGAATACGAGAACCATGTGCATAATCTAACTTTCCATTTTCTGCGTAAAAAAGTTAAAAATGGAGTAAAATAATTATAGAGATTTGATACTCTGATATCTCACGGAGTTGAATAATATTGAGAGAGTTCGTAGGCTCTCAAGTGGAAATTGCATAATATATCTTCATATCTCCACTCGGCTCCTTCGTATCGTTCAAGATGATCTAAAGTGTAATTTAAGTGAAGGTGGCTAAAAAAGGATTATTTTACAGATAATGCGCCCATGAGCTTTTCTTTGGCGGAACGTTCAATTCACCTCCCATAAATAGCGAAAAGAAGGCTGAGATTAAAAATCTATTGTTTGCTCAAAAGGAAGGGGGAGGGAGGGGAAATTTCCTTTTCATCTCTCCCATCTCATTACTATTGCGGATTCAATTGAAATTGAACAATCTCCACCAGTTCATGACATTCAAGTTGGGCTCTGGGGAGGAACAAAGCACAAAACACCTCTTTCGATGACATTGATAGCTAAAGTGTGAGGCTCTTGAAGATACGCTTTATAAAAATCCCAATATGCACCTTCCTCTATAGATTGAGTTCCTAATAATTCCTTTTATACTTGTACTTAAGCATAAACATGAGAGGTACATGATGCAATGCAATGATATTATTCACATAACACTACTTTTGCGGGTATAATAAAGATGTAATAAAACTACTCGTTCTTTAGTTCAACCACAATTCCCTTTTCAACTCGAAAAATAAAAATAAGAGAGTGTAATTTCCAAAATTTGAAACTGTGAAGAGTTGATTTAAGAAAATCATAATATTCAAATTAGGATGGTATTTTAAAGTTTCATGAGGTTTATTCAAACTGTCCACGACGTTTCCTTTATATTCCTATATAAAGTTCCCTTCTTTCAGCTTCAATTGGGAGTTGTTTTCCTGAAGTTTGGTCTAATTTATTTAACAGGGTTTGTGTAGATGAAGGGATCTTGAAGTATTTGTTGGGATCCTTAGAGGCTCATCTTCAAAGCAATTTCTATGTAAATGAACTTGGAATCTAAATAAGCGTCCTCCTTCTAGAGTCAAGTACGAAGACCAGAGAACAGAAGCCCAAGCTCATACCATCTTCCCTTTTAAAGTTCCTTTCAAATTCAGTTATTTCAAACAGGATGAGATGAGGAGGAATGACGAGAAATGGCGCATTATATGAATTGTAGTTTAGCAAATAATTCTTCAACATAGTTCAGCAGCATATTCACCCACAGTTTAGCCATCCTCAGTTTATCTACTCTGTAGAAGAAAATGCGAATTTACTATTTTTTAACTCAACATCTTATAGATTTTCTTTTTTAAAAAAGGCTTCAAATAATCATAAAAGTAATGTTAGGTTCATGGAAAAAGCAAAAGACGTTGTATTGTTGAACAAACTCGTTATGTTTGAGCATTAGTTTAAATGAAGTATTACAGGCAACAAATGAGTTTTAAAAAGTGGAAGTTTCTAGTTTAGTTTCAAATTAGAAGTTAAAGTTCAAGTTTAGATTTAGAATGGTTCTAATGTTTAGAGCATTATTTGTAATAGTGCTTGAAGGATCAAACTTGAAAATGAGAAAATAAAAGAAAACTTTCGATATCCATTATGATTATTGTTAAGATGAGAAAACTAATTGTACACAGAGCATTAAATTTATTAGGTAGTCCAAAGGCAGTAAAGGAAGGAAGTAGGAAAAACTCACTGCAATACTCGTTTTACGCTTCAAGGCTTTTTAACTCTACTCACCGTTCAACGAGTTTTTCTCAATTGGACGATAAAGCAATGATCTCAAATGTCATTTTCTTTAATCCTCAGCAGCTCTAAACCTTCTACGGTTACAATTTTTTGACCAATTTGTATCACTGCACGGGAAGTTGAATATTTCACCATTTCTTCTCATAATATAATGTATCACTTAAAAAAGATCCCTTGTAAACTGATGGTCTCTTAGCTCTTTTAATATAGGGACAATGTTTTGTTCTTAACGAAGAGAGTCATAAGATTTGTACAGTGAGCTGAGTTATTGACTCCGTTTGGATTTAGTGTCTGAAATTATGTCTGAAAGTCGAGGATTTCGTGAAGTTGTGGGAAAGGAAAATCATTCAGCTCACCACAAATCGATTCATGAGAATTTCCCAACCCCTCCACTTATCTTTTAAAAACAATAGCTCAAGTTGTGATTTCGCAGCATCTTCAAATCTATTTTCTCTTATTTTTAATACATCCGTCTCTCTCAGATTCCCACATCTGCTGCTGCAGTTAAGTGCAGCGAATGGAAAGTTTAGCATGCAAGTTTTTGAATTTATGACTCAAAGAGCCCATGAGATGAGCTTGTAAGGAGAAGGAATAATTAATTGCATTGGGGTGAAATATCAATTTTCTCCTTTCAATAGACGGAGTATAATTGAAAGCCTTTGTGCATTCGGACAAGGATTCGCATATTGAACAAAGAGTCTTTTGAGAAACGTGTTGGGCTTCTACAGTGAGTTTCCTACGAGTAGTTTATGTGTCTCGCCTCTCATTTACTTCTCTCCTTTCAAGAAGTCAGTTCAATTAACCTGCGGCCCGTTGGTTTTGCCAGTGTGACCGCCGGGCAAACTTTCAGTCCTGCTTCATGCACTTTTTTATTCATTAGTGAGAGCGAGGATCGATCCTCTCGGGCCTGGATATATACTCCATAGTGCTGAAGTAATGATACGGATGAAATAACCTCCATGAGGCTTAGAGTCATCCAAAGATCAAATGTCTGTCCTAATCCAGAGTTTTGATCATTGCTTATCTCTTATTCGAAACTTGGTATAGTAATCCTTTACTTTTTGTTTTACGCGAGTATTATACACACGAGGATTATATTATTCTACTTTTTACATGATACTTGAAACAACGTTGTAAAGATCAAATATTTACAATAGTCCTGTAATGAAATAAAATCGGATAAAGTCTTGGAGACTCTGTGGGAGTTAATTCATATTCTCGAATCACTTTTTAACTCAATGACAGAAACATAAATTCAAGTACGCGTATGTATATGTAATACTGATATAAATACAACAATATACTATAGTATTTGTATTGTAATACATAATTCGCCCGTCCAAAACCTTGTTCTATTTTTATTAATTATAAACTTTAGATTAATATATAACCAAATGTATTATTAACTTAATAATACAATGACACCAATGATGAAATATATTTATTCATTAAATTATAACATATTATAAATCACAGTTCTTTAGTTTTTGATTAGATTACTCAAATAGGTATTAGGAAGTTCAACTCTAACTTTTTAAAGAATATTAACTTTGATTGTTCACTATTTGTATTTATTTACGCACTATAGGGGTTTAAGGAGTATAGGTGGTTTTTTGTTTAATCGACTTGAAAAGAAGGAACTGATGCAACACTTGATACTCAATTGATTCCACCTCCTCAATGAATACTCCAATTTACGAACAACCCCCGCTTAGTTCAATAGCTGACTCGAATGCTTAAACGCAGTCGGAATAATTCGGACATGAGCATTCTCTCCTTGTTGTCTCTCTTCATGAATCTTAAATGATCAGATGTTTAAGAGGAAGGATTGTTTTTATATGTAGAGCAAAAATAAGTTACCTTATCTCATCATTAGTATTCACATCAAATAGGCGTCCAATAAGGAGATGTGAGTTTCACAGTAACAATTATTCAATCTTAAAGATGGACACAATAAATAATGTTTGAGGTCATATGGAATTTAGTTCTTTAAAGTTTGAGCATGTTCCTCCAGCTCCTCTATTAGCAGAGGCAATTCGGTCACCCTTTTGATGATTTTGTCCTGCTACCATACTTGCAAACCGTGTTGAAAGTATTTAAATTGTAATGGCAGAAAAGCATCCATTTACCTTAAAGGATCTTTCCTATCAATTACGATGTGTCTTTTTATGGTCTCAAGACACTCAAGAGTCATCTCAACCTTCTACTCCAGAACACTACAACACTTGCAAAGATATACTCATTGACGAACCAATTCGTCTCGATTACAGTTATTAAAACATTTATACTAGAAAAGGAGCTCAGTCAGCAGAACTTCGTGAACTCCAATATGATACATTCGATTAGGAAAAGACAATATTTACTTTATTGGGTAATTATTTTGATTTCATCTCTATCTCATAAATGGCGAATAAATGACTTATTCTTTAAATTTCATTTGAAATGGTTCTAAATTAGGATTTTGTACCGTTCGTTTATTCCATATTAAACTATTACGCGCCAGTTTTGTTCTCTTCATGGACTTGGGCCATTTATAATAATGGGCAAGCGTATTCACTTAACTTTTTAAATCCATACAAGTAAAGATCGACTCCTTTATCTCACTTGCTTACCAACACAAAACAGAATCAGTAAACGCACTCACCAACATGAACTTGCTCATACCGATGGGATTCTAACACGTGTTTTACCATAAGTGTGAGGTATGCACAAGTTGACCTATAGTGTTTATTCTGAAGCAAATGAGAACTTTTGAGTCGTTTCCTTAATGGAATCACCAAGAACGGAGGCTCACAGTCTTGGGCCGTGTGGTGAGTGTCGTATTTACTTCGGCTCATTGAATAAACATTGGTGCTGAAAGAGAAAAAAAACAAATTGGAATCCCTTATTTATTCTTTGAAAAAGAAAGATTTCGCCTCTCGAGTCTTTCTTTTATCTCTTACGCATTCAGCCCTACTTGAAGACTTGTATTCAGTTTACGAGCTTTTGGAAACAGATTAAAGTAGTGTACATGTTGGACCAGAAATTTACGATAAGTTATGTTATGGAAAGTGTAGGTAAAGCTTTTGTCAAGTGGCAAGTGCCATCCACAGAACGATAAAACTTTTATGGTGTCGTAAGGAGCGACGAATCCTCACAACACTTACCATGTTGCAGGGCTCAACTTATTCCTTCACGTTTAGGGGAACAAGTCGAAATATAATGTAATGCATATAAAGTATTGGGCTATCGAAGAGGATCTGAAAAGTGCGTGTGTTGGATGCCTAAATTTGCATATTGGGTGATATAGACGTCATATATGGATTCTCATCAATTTCTTCACTCGTCGTCACTCCTTCCCTATTGATCTATTGACTCAATTTATTACCCAACTCTCTCATTTGAAGAATTAGACTTTCAAATCAAGAAGTCTGAGGAGAGGAAATAATTAAATCTGCCTAAAAGGTTCCCTTTACCACGCTCCTCTCTTCATAATTAACATTCTCATGAAGAACAGTTGAAAAAGAGGCGTTTCTTTCATATCTCCCTCACTAAAAAATATTCATTCATTTGCATAAATTTCAAAATTACTTGAGCTAATGATCAAAATATGCACATTGAAAGTTAATTGGATTAAGATGTAAGAAGTGAACTTTTATATTTAAATAATAAAGCTATTTAAAATTAAAGTAATGGGCTAGGGGTGATATAGGATATTAAGTCATTTTCTCATTTCAAACGAATTTTTTGCTTGAAATAAATGCGGAAAAGTGGAAGGTTGGCTTAATTGTATGATGGAGATTTTTAGTTTGGCCTTTATTGTCACTTTAAAACCCATGTTGTCAGGTCTGTGATTATCTCGGCAGAATCTTGGTTGACATTGATGAATGAATAATATCATGACTGCAAATGACAGTAAAGTTCAACTCGTCTCATTCAAACTCATTCATAATGCTATGGTTGGTGTATTGTAAATTATTAATAAGAATGGCTCGTGACATGTCGTATTAGCCTAGTTAGTCTATGTCAATTTTCAAGTTAATTTGGCGAAAGTTTCACACAACATGCCACGTCAGTTCAAAAGTTAAATGAAATATCACAGGGCAGAATTATCTGATTAATCTTTTTCGCTTTCCTTCACACCAGCTTAAATTTACATTATAGTTACTTTAAAGTTAATGTTAATGTGCAATTAAAGTTCCTAAATTTTTTAAACAATGCAAGTTGTAAATATACGAGATTCTGTACTCAAATTCAGATTGCTAGACAAATAAACAAAGTCAAAGAGAGAATATCAAATTACTGAGATTTTTCTTAATATTTACTCATCAACCATATTGAAATTCCGAAGCCGCATTACTCTTGCCCGTTCAACTTTTATTTTTGTAATATTTACATTGTAAATTGACTACAAAAGAAAATGATAAAAAGGAAACGAGAAAAGAAATTTCCTAAAGAGCCCCAAAGACTCGCCCCTTGTCATTGTTGTTTTCCTTGTTGAAACTGAGTATTTTGTAAATAAAGGCAAATGTCATTTTGGAACCGGAAGGATGCAATGTTTCATAACTCAACTTTGTATGCGCTCCTTGGAATTCCAAGCCTTTTGAAAAATGGCCTTTTCGATTCTAGTTCAAATTGGGCGTAACCCGACATTCTCTTTTATTATTCTCTTTACTTCAAAAAACGGATATTGGAAAGAAGGCAATTTGTCATCTTGCCCTACTCTGCCATTTAAGGATAAACAAACTTCGATTAACATATTTGATAAATAACGACACTCAAAACAAATCCTCACTGATACTGTGAAATAAAATTCCTTCATTCAAATAAATTAATGTATTCAAAGGAGCTTATACAGCTTTTGAAAAGACTTTTAAGATGATTCATACCTAATATGTTCACGAATGAAATGCTATTTTATATGGTGTAGCGTAGCGGCATGCTTTTAATAAAATATGCATTTGCACATTAGTGCATACATTTGTTGAGTTCGGAAAGAGAGTCTGAGAGTGATGATTAGGATGAGGCATTTTCTCTATGGAGAATTATTAAGAGTGATGAGGAGATGAAGGAGCGACGTTAATATTTTCGCCCACGTTGAATACTTTCTTACTCCAATTTATCACCGGGTGGGGCCATTAGTGTCTGTCATCATTCGAGTTCCTTCAGTGCTGACTGGGGAGTCTGTTTGCAATAAAACCTTTTACCAAGTAAATACACATGTGCACCAGCCAAGTGTCGAAGGGCCGACTTATAGTTGAGAAGGGGAAAGTAAATGAGAGAATCCAGAGAAATATCTTCATTTCTTCTCAAGAATCCCCCCTTTTAGCTTTTGTCACTCTAATGGGCCGCTTGGGAAGTTGTGGAAGAGTTGCAATTTTTAATGCCTTCAAACTCTCATCTAACGACTCAAAACTTGCACTTTTACATTATGCTCAATACATTAAATTTCGAGCTTTGCTATATATACTCTCAAGTAGTCTCTAAAGGGTCATTCATTATTATTATTATTATTATTATTATTTTTATTATTATTATTATGAAAAAAGTTCTATTTAATGGAAACTCATGTTCATATTTTCTTTATAACCATCAAACATTCTACTTAAGTTCAATCATAGCAGATGAACACAATCATGAATTCAGAGAATTGGAAAATGATTATCTTTATAATATGAGAAAAATGGAGAGAACTGAAGTGATAATAAACATTAGTGTTGAGAACGAATGACTAATTGTAATTTTTTGATGGATTCCAGGGAGGAGGAAGAGTGCCGTTGAGCTGTTGCAGGAGTCAAAAGCCTTCTATGTCAAGTCTGAGAGTGTGCTTGACACGAAGCAGGAGCTGAAGAATGCCGACCACCTTCACGTTCGCTCTCCTACTCTTGACGTATCCGGGATGCGGGGAGACAAAGGTGGCGGGTTTCCCTTTCATGTCGTCTGCCCTTGCCCACCATACCCACACTCTCACTTTGAACATCATGGCTACGGGAGTCAGTCCAATGACTACTACAACATCCAACCTCTCCCGAATCCTCCGCCGTTGAACAACAAGGAAGCATCACGCGGCGGGAAGCAGAAAAGGGGAACTGGCGGCCATTCCCGACGTTCGGTTCCCCCGCCGGCCTCTTTGCCGCTCCATCTACATATGAACATGATACAATTGGATAGCAAAGAGGGAGGGCGATTCTTTGGACTTCCGCTTCCATTCCCTCTTGGACAAATCTCGTCGTCTCTTCCGAGGAATATGGAGAAGCACATTGGATCCCAGCCTGTTGTCATTACGTCTTGGGGTGGAAGTTCTGGAAATCCTCCTCCTGTTCCTAATCAAGGTAAAAGCTTATTAATGTCCCTTTCAATCCGCCTCTGGTTTAAACTCTCATTTTAATTAAATCTTTCTTCTGTCTTGCTCATTCAAACTTGTTCCTGGGGTTTGACATAGTTAGAAAGTAGAACTTGAATCACATAGTCATACATTAATGATTTTAATTTGTTTTATTCTTTCAAATCATATTTATGGGTTCAGGGAATCCATCCTACTCATCCTACAGTAGTCTCACAATAAGATCATTAAATGCTTTAATGAATAAATGGGCATGAGATGGGGCAAATTAAGGCATGAAATTACTTATTAGGGTTCCTTGTTCCTTTTATCACTAAATCAATCTTTGACTTCACAGTAAGTAGGTACATCACAATTGAATACATTCTTTAAAAGTAATAAGCATAAATACTAATCAGGTTTTACTCACACTAATGCAAGGTGCGTTATGCACGTATGCATAACTATGTAGGTGTACAATCGTTAGAATATGTATAATTAATTGTAAGGTTTAACAATTAATTTGAGCACATTTTTTTTATTCCTTTCGGTCTCAGCTTCTTACCAATGGGTTGGAGATTTTGGTGTATAATTAACTTGATTAGTATACCTTAAACTAACTTTTGCTTCCGAATGTACTAACTCTGCTAACAATATGTTAGTAGGAGACTTTATCATTAAATCTATTGAGGAACTTTTGAAAAGTTGAGTGGTTTACTAACGAGGTTCCTAGAAATTTGTTTCTTTCTTCTGTGATGTTCAGACTCATTTGTAGATATTTTAATAGAAGAATGCAATTCATCCGAAAGGAAGAGGAAACGAAACTTTATACTTTTACTTCCTAATGTTCCTAATTGTTAAGCTCAATTGGGTGTGTAAGTCAAGCATTATCAGGCTAATTGGGACATTACAAGAATTTTTATTATGCTGACCATATCACATACGCTCATACGCATATAATAGTGGAACTCATTATTATTCCTGATAAGAATAGGTCTCAAGTTGATATGAGCCAGAATGATTTGATCATTCAGGAGAAATATGAAAGTGAAAAGTTAGAAATTAGTCCTATTGTATTTCTCTCATAGCTTAAAGGTTCTTGGGCCAATATTAGTTTTCTGTTTTTACATGATCAAGAATGTGGACTAAGGATGCTGGAAAAGTTCCCTGACTGACTGAATGTGAGCTCGAGTAATTCATTTGGTCGGCTCATTGCACTTTAATGGCTCAATTGAATGGATACTTGTAAAAATATCAAATGGAGATTTATTATTCAATGCTTCATCATTTTCATTTGAGTTGAAATCTCTTCATCGCGAAGTCTTCAATTAAATTCTTCTAATTCTCCTTCAATCACTCGAACTACGTAGGAGGCGGAGTTTTTCTCTCCAAAGTATAAATGCTCAACGCGTGATTCTTCTCTTCTCTATCAATTTCCCACAATCTTCTCCTTTTTATTTCTCCTCCAGTTCAATTCATCATTTGTTCCAAGAGGCGTGTTTGCTATTTTCTTCCCTCTGGCTCATCCATGCTTTCGCTTTACCTTTCGATGCAGATAATAAGTGGATGATGAAAGCCAACCGAGTGGAATTCGTGCTGGCTGGGTCTTATGTATACCCAATTTGCTCACCGGCTTCCTCCTATTTGCTTAACCGCCTTCCACTTTATCTCACAAACTTTTATCTTTCTTCGCTCGTAAAGCACTATGGTAGAGACTCTATAGAGAAATTTGAAATTATTTGCTTATTAGTTTTTATTTATATGAGTTCTAATCCTCTTTGCATTTGTGATCAAGATGAAAGGCGCTTAAATAAAAATCAAGTTCTTTCTTCCAGCCATTTTTCTTTGCTTAGTTGGAATTTCTAATTTTGCACATCCGGAGGCTCCACTCAATCTCTTGTCATAAATCAAATTTCCATTTTTACAAAATATCTTCCAACTCCTTTTTGAGAGGACACAGAGCGAGTGGAGGTCTCAACATCATTTTTGGTGTTCAGGTCCAGAGGGATGATTTCACATACCCTTTTAATATATGCATAAATTAGACGCAAATGTATAAATATTCTAAGGTCTTCTCACACACGAGATCTTAAGTCGAGTCGTTTCCATATTTGAATTTGGTATAATGATTGCGGGATTAGATGAGCCGTAATGGTCATCTGTCCGTATCCTGTTTCCATATAAAAAAGATATCCTCAAAATGGAGATTCTCACAAATCAACCTTCCCAACTTGGAGAGAAATTGATCTTAATCCAATTAAGTCTTCTGGTTTCAAATTTTATGTTCATTTTTATTTATGCCTAAGAGAATTGACTATTATTTTTTAAATAAAATACTATTTTTTATAAATATTCAAGAATGTGTATTTAAACAAAAATGTATTCAAATATAGTAATATAGGTAATTAAGACTACAATTATAAAGGTAACGGAGTCACAATAAAAAGGATTGTCTAACCCACGAGAAAATGTTTAGCTATAACATTAAACTTGTATGTAAAATGCTCAACTTGGAGTATATGAGCTTTATCTGCGATTATTTAGTGGGTTTAATATTTATACAGTAAGCAGGTTGTGCCTCGTATATTAGGATGCCTATTTAGTATATGAGATTCTTATGAAGTGGATCCTCCTCCTCCGGTACTTGCAAATTTATTAGATCGACGAAGACCCGGAGGTAAAATTAGAGCAACGGTTCGTTTCCGCCACTAATAGGAAATGGAGCCTCAAATTTAGGCAAATTGTATCCAAAATGAGAAGAATCCTTTACAATTCTCCCCAAATGCTCCCCTCACCTCTCTTCCTTTTGACAATCAATGTTAATGCTTAGCCAGGTTCCTTTTTTATTTGTAATAATCTATTGTATCAGGGTAGTAGTAGTTATTATTATTCAGAATATGCAGCGTGTGCTACTGTGCGTCGTTGTTATAATCCAAGACCAATTGTATTGTTGGAAGTTGTTATTTTCCTCCATTTTTTCCTTTGTGGAGTCGTCCTTAGGTCCATTTGTAACAAATGGGTGTGCCTTTAATGAGATCGTTTTATTGCTGAAAAGAGCAACGGGGAAGCAGCGATCGCAGATTAACTTTTATATCCCTCCTACTCACAACTTAACTCAATAAAGCTGATAGGATTACCCATAAATAACCCATTTGTTCTCTCTCGCTGCTCTCCACGTTCACTCTACATCATTTATTTGACATGACGTAGAGTTCATTTCAATTGAAGCCCAAGACCTTTATACCTTCAAGTGAAGAATTATGCAAATCATCATTTTTTAATTCTATTTTCACGAAAGTCCAATTTGAGCTTTCCATGACGGATTTTAATTTTTTCCATTCGGAAGTCACATTTATCATAAATAATAATAGATGGGTTTTCATTTATCCTTTAAATATTCATATGTCGGATTTAAAAATAAAATATCTCAATACTCGGACAAAACCAAAAGTTTACATTACATATTTGAGAAATTGAGCTTAAGGATGCCAATTTTTTAGTTGTTTTATAAGTTGTAGTATTAATGTACATACAATAATCCTTTATAGATTTAAAAGAAATATCCTTACTCGTCTATGTTTTTATAAGCAGAATAAACATACATTAATCGAAAGTTGGAGATTGTGCTTGTACTTTGTACAAGTACTTGTGAGTGTAATAGGTAGAGAGCAGAAAATTTAAAAAGCCATTTTTTATTGTTTGGACATTTCAAAGGAATTTTTTTGACTTCAAAGTTAGTCGTTTTTATAATAATAATGTAGAAAATAATGTGTTTGGCTCTTCCCGTTTCCTGATTAAATCAAAAGTGTTCGGATGGGCATTTATGCATTGTTATAAAAAGGGTCGGCTCGTAATGACAATAAAAAATACGTAATTTGCGTGCAGAGCGATTGAGTCAAAAATCTCTTTTGAATCTTTCCTCTGTCGGCCGGTCAATGGCCATTTGGGACTCTTTTTCCACCGGAGACTCCAAGAGTTAGAGATGGAAAGTTGAATAAGATTAAATTAAAATTGATGATTAATGATATGGAAGGTTGTGGGAGGATGGCGGCTCCTTATTTTCCAACAATTCCATTCACATACAATTCTCATTCCCATTATTCATCATTTCTTGCAATTTGGTCCTTTTCCCTCATAAGGATCTTATAATTCGTACAAACGAATGGAATTTCGAACGAGTCATGTTACAGTTGAAATTTCATATTTTCATGAGACCACTAAATATAATGTTTTATTTGACAGGTAACGGAGAGCGAGATGAAGAAAGTCCACCGCCGCTTCCTCCAAAGAGTCCCCGAACGACCTCCAAGCCCGTTCGTCCTCACGATTTTCCCCAACGTCTGAATCCAAGTAATAGTGAGGAAGTCTCACAACATCCCAAAATCCCACCATCTCCTCCCAGAAGAACCGTGAGTCGGGGCGAGAGTTGTAATAATGGGGAAATGGGACAAAATGGGCATCCGAAGCTCCGCCGGCTTTTCAAAATGGAAAAACCGACTTCGACCGTCAAGCCGGGATTAGACCCATCCCTTCCCATTACCCTTCCGTCTCCGATCCTTCCGCCAACTCCGCCGCCGGACGTTGTAATGGAGTCTCCCATGTCAGACAGCGGGCCGATAATTAGTCCTCCGCCCGCCTTCTCAACTCCTGTCACTCCCATGCTGGATCGCCAAAACTCCTCTGCGTCTGAGAAGGCGAGCCTTCGTCACTCGGCCTCGCTTCCACCGCAGCCCCTCAATTTCCCTGGACTTAATGCCGCTGGTCTCTTTGGTCCTTTTCCGCCGCCGCGGAAGAATGTGAAGTCAATTCCGGATCTCTCTCATGACATGTCAAAGTATTCTCCGCCAATGTCGCTTTCTATTTCGACGTCGAGTCCAAGCCCGATCTCTGTGGATGAGTCCAGGAGGGGAGGCGGCGGAGATGAAGAGGCCGATAGAGATGGGGACGAAGAGGACGACGAGTCAAGCGGAATGGACGGGGGGTTTAAAGGGAGGAACAAAGTCTTGAAGAAAATTCCTCTTATCCCTAAATCCATTACGGAGAATGTTCTTTGCAAAGTGAGCGGTTTGTATGAGGAGAAAGAACCTTCGTCGACGTCTAATCATCACCAACATCATCGACCGCTGCCACACGCGAATGAAGGTAAATTTCTCATTTCCTATCCTCGTCAATCTAAAGCCTTTATCTTTCTTATCGTATAATCCAATAAATAATGCTTTTCCAAAGAAATGTCTTTAGAGAACAACTTTAACGTGACATTTTTCCCACTAAAAAAATGTTTTGGTATTATGACTTCCTTTCATTTTTCGCTTTATCTCACTCAGTTTTTCTACATCACCTCCGAGAACCTCTCATTTTTTATATACAATAAAGGAGTAAATTGTTTTAAATGAGTTTAGAAGAAAGTTTCTCATTAGTTTGGTTTTTTTCTAGTTTCTCCTGTTCGAAGACCAATTCTTCGATCAAAGTCTGATTTGAGTCATCGTTACTTGAAAGCCAGAAGCAGCGCGAATTTAACAAGCGGCTTCACGCTGGTCCATGTTGACTTGGGGTTAATTGGTCCGCCGCTGCCTGCTCATCAAAATGGGCGGAAAGAGGGAGATGAACGACGAGTGTCAAGGTCATCGAGTGAGCTCGAGAAGTTTTTTGATCATCTTGGTCTTGAGCATCTGAATGAGTCAATTCCTCCACCGCTGCCTCTCTCTGCTGTTCCTTCGAAGGAAGCTGTTCATCGATCCGCTCCCCGGTCCACTGACTCTTCTCCTGTTTTCTTCTCGAGTGTTTCTTCCATTGACTCTCTTCCCCGAAAGGGTGGGAGTGTGGATAGCGGAGACTCCCCGGTTGGGCTCAAAATTGGTTCGAGGACTGTTGGTGGCGGAGGTTACAACTCATCTCAGAGTTCTGTCATCGTTGTTCAGCATGGAGAGCCTTCCATTGTGGAGCGAAATGCTCGTGTCATCAAATGGCTATTCAATTGTAGAAAAGCTGTGGAGAATCGGTGATTTTGGTCATGGATTTTTTAAGATCTCTGGTTGAGTCAAAGAATACGCAAATTCAATAATACGTCTAAAGTATATTATTAATGTAAGTAGCTACTTATGTATTACAATTGCGGTTATAACAGTCGGTAAAGTAAATTGTTATTAGGCAGCAGCGGATAAAACTATATAAATACCTTTTTTTAAATTAGATTCAAGAGCTTATATGCTAATTAATTGATTAGAGAATTCCTTAAATTAGTGAAAATATTATTAGGCGAGTGTGTAATATTACTAAATAGAGGTATAAAAGTAAGTTATGAAAATCTAAGTTATGATTCACAATAGTATTAAAATTACATGAAGATGTAAAAGATTTTAAAGAGCATATTTAATTGCTTTCACCCGATTGATCCTTGTAGTTCAAAGTAAATTTAACTTTTAGGATGTTAAATAAAAATTTGTTAAAAATTTTAAGCTCTAACTGATAAATAAATTGGAATTGAAAATATTTTAGCTTAAAGAGACGAATTCCAAATCTCTCCTCTTCGCGTCCACCCTTACCTGATCATATCTCGTAATTCTTGTACATGTGAACTGTTGATTCAAGTTTAGCTTAAACACATAACTTTCCTGATAATCTTTTAAATATATACTTTCGCCAAAAAGAAAAATAATCTTCATCTTCCGCAGCTTTTTTTTAGATCAAAACGTTTTCAGATAGAAAAATAGTGCTGTTAAATAACTGGTTAATACGAGTAATCACGTAATTAACATTCAATCAATTAGTAATTATTCTAATTATGTATATCAACTAACATTATAATCTCTGGTAATAATCCGAAAGTAATTTGTTAAGATTAAAAGAAGTCTAAATTCATATTAAAATCAAAAATGTCGAAAATTAAGTCGCAATCGAAATTGTCTACGAAATGAAATCACAAATATGAAATATATAACGTTATCAAAAGTTAAATATATACCTAGATTAAATAGACAATACAACATGGATATTCATACATACTGTACATTATACGAAACAAATACCTCTATTCACTTAATTACTAGATTGATGTTACATAATATTTATTTCTTACAATTTGAAAGGATTTATAAACTAAATTTTTAGCTAAATGTAAGTTAAGCTAGTATTAATGATGTAGAAATACTTATAAAAATCTCTCACAGGCTTTAGCTATGAATACTTTCTTGATGAATAACCTCATATAGTTAGTAAGAAATTGACATTCCGGGAGTTGGGTGTAAAATTTGTTTGAGTATTGAAGTGTGTGTTACTTTGTTCAATGAAATTCTATGTTTTTGCAACGGCAACTTTTGCATAGAGCAGAGTAGAATTCATTCAGAGTGGAATTAAAAACAAAGGTGAGAATCATCGAACGTGAGGCGTGAAGCCATGCAAAGTCCGAAAATAGTATGTAGATGAAATGAAGAGGAAGAGGAAAGGGTGCGAAGAAGAAAGTGTAACTTTAAAGGATATGAAAATGACAATAACATGGACACACCCGATTCAGATTAGGAAATTCTGTCGTCGGAATTAGAGTAGAAGAGTTTAAGGAGGTGAGGCATCCTAAACTTGTGGTTCTTCATCAGATTAAGTTTTTGTAGTGAAAATCCTACCTAAATAGAACGGATCAAATTCATTTCCTCTTTCAAGAAACACAAAGCTTATAATTTAAGAACTGATCACAAAAGTTTAACCGTTTATGAATCGATTATTATGTAACATCAATTGACAAGAAAAAAGATATATAAAAGAAAATCACATTTTCAAATAAAACGTTTGTTGTATCAATATAGTTAGGACATATTAAAATCAAACTTCATTTAAATTTGTTTCTTCCTGAACTCAAGAACAAATTAAGTATTTAAATAAAATTATCAAGAAAGTGGGAAATTATAAAAACGTCTTTATGAAAAAGAACGTGCCATTCAATCAATTAGATTCAATCACTTTGAAAAATGCCCAAAATATCCTTACAGGCCATTGAAATAAAATAACAATTTATAAGTTTTAGTTTGGAAGAGGAACAAGATTTTACATTTAACAGACAATACTATATTGTAATTATTAAAGGTACATAAAGTGTTAATTATTAAATTATATACAAATGAAAATATTAATTAATTCGTTTTTTAGATCTTTTTGTTATTTATTAATCTAAAATACATTATAAAAATTAGCAATTAGAAAATGCTAAAGAGATTTCAGAATAATTTGTCTATTGCTCATACTTTTCTCGTGCGTACATAAATATTTAATAAATAATATTTAATAGGTAAAAATCTCTTTAAGAAAGTCAAGAAAAATCATGAGTGTAATTCTAAATGAGAAAAAAATTGTTGAATTGAGATCAGAGGTTAAAGTCGGAGGTTAGAGTTTGAATAGATGAGTCTCATAGGTGCGATAATTGCTAGTCAAAAACAAACAGGCTGAGTTGAAATAATGAGCAAAAGGGTGAAAAGGTATTCGAGCTCATCTTTAATAAAAGAGTAAGACATGAATCTCTAAATTGCTAATTCCTTATACCATGATACGAGTGTGTATCTCCAATTTATTACATGTGTGTTGTATCTCTGTAATATAGAGAAAGTTATTGTTGAACTATCTACAATATAAATTAAAACCGCTGTAGTGTGTGCCGAATATTATTATTTTCCAAAAATGTGTGTAGAGTTGATGATGAACCTTAATGACAATTAATCACTGTAATAAGTGTTATTCTAGCTGAGAGTTAGTGGCGATTTTAATGATCGTGAGTTTCACGCAAGAAAACCTGAAAAATCCTTTGAATTTTCATCTGCCTGTAACTCTTACTAATAAGAATTTATTTCTAACAAATGTCTTAATATTAGTATGTATAGCCCATTGAAAACGTTGCATTATTGCATTTTACAAAGTGCGATTAAGTAAATACTTTAAAATATACATGATTCTTGTGCATGTCGTGTTTTTTATAGTATAATAGAACAACAATTTATTAATTCAGATAAAAGTTTTAGCATGCAAATAAGTTATTTATTTCAGCACGTTGTTACCGTTGTGTGAGAAGTTAAATTTGGTTGTATTCTATGATGTATTTTAGATATTTAAATAGTCATTTATTAATTATTTGATAATATCTTATAATTAATTTCATGTTATATTGTATGAAAAATTAAGTGAATCAAGTAATAATATATTTAATCGGTTTTAGTGACTTAAAAGTTAAAATAATCTGAAATAATTGGGTTGCCTAAAAAATTGTTTGGCTTTTTTATTTAAAAATAAGGACATTGTTGGCAATTCTTCTCATTCAACTTATTTGTAATAAATATATACCTTGTGGTTAATTTAAATTTAAAGTATAATTAATTTTAGTACACTTTATTGTGAACACATTATACCAAATGTTATGTGCATTACACAACAACTAAAACAATTAAGAATAATTACTTCTTCATTTCTTTAAATAATTTAAAAGATGATCTTTGATTTATGAGAATTTTTATAGCTCTGTGATATATTCAATAAAATGTTTAGCTATGCTATGCGTACCAATATAAACTTTCTTTTTTAAATCCAATCATAATAATAAATGCAAACATAAATTGTCATATTGCACATAATGAGCTCATATTAAACATTTAAAATACATGGTGTTGAAGTATATTTGGTGCGTTGTATATGATGCAACGATGCAAGTTAACATTCATAAGAGCAGGTAAATTTGTGTGCATTCAGGTAGTAAAAGAGCTATTAAATAATTATATAATCCTAAATGAGCAATATTCTCTCTTCCAACGCTAACGCTGTTGGAAGAAATAATAGTTTAGGAAATAGATTGAAAGTTAATCTCCATATTGTTCAGTCAAAGAAGAGAAATCGAGAGCCGGAGATGACTTTTATAATAACTTAATTGCTCTGCTGTTTGTAAATAATTGTGTGGACGGAATCGCAAGACTATTCATCATCGTCTGTATTTCTAATTATGTATTTTCTGTCTCATCAAAGTGAAATATGGCGAGGTTAGGAAAGAGAAAGCTTATATAGCTCATTTTCTGCACTTATTTAATAACAAGTCCTTCGCAAATACAAACGTAATTGGGAAAATAAATGATCATTTCATATTTTTCTTTGATAAAATTCATTTGATTCAAATTAAATAATATATCAACATGAGTTATTTCATTAACTATTTTGATTGTATCAGGATTTCAAGAGAAAAACAAAAGGCTTTTCTCTCTTCCTTCAGCCGGAAATGAATAGTCTCAGTTAGGGAATATTGGGGCAAGAGTTAGTATTGAGCGGTTTCTGAGAAAGAGACAGTTGAATTAGTTGAATAAAGAAGGAAGAGAGATGATCTCTGTGAACTTGATCATTTTGTCATGGGATTCGCTCATTGAGGCATAAGAGGGTTGAGAAAATCTTCCTTCTCGGCTCTCAGACGAAGACACACGCCGTACTTTGGAAACGGTAGACTTCTTTTCTATTCAAGATACTTCTCTTTAGTCTGGCTATTTAACAGAGGAGTAAATGGGATGATATACACGGATATACCTTATCGATATCGATGTGTAGGTATACGCTTGAAAATAGTCAAATCCGTAAAAGACGAAAATGGCACAGACTCTCGGAATTGAGGATGTTAATCCATCGAGACTGACAAGGAGGTAAATGGGAATAAAGAGTTTAAAAGAGAGGATCATCTATAGAGCATAATGAATCGGAACAAGTTGCGACAAAGTTGAGACTCGCAGAAGCCAGACGATGAAAACTTTGAGTTTCCATCTTTCAATTGATTCAAGCTCAGGATTAAAATGGCAGGGATCAAAATGGCAAGGAAAATAAAAACAAGACGAGGAATAATGAGAAATGAAATTTTGAACTAAAAGGGTTGAATAGAATTCCAGTTTCGTTCTCTTAACGTCTCAACATAAGAAGATCCAATTGGCTTTTCCTTCCTTCTTATTTAAATCGGAACCGTGACAAATCATCGTTATTTATAAAGCAAATCTCTTTTAAGGGCTTGGGCTTGTGTTTTTCGTTCATTCAATGACTTTCAACAAAGTTTCTCCCATTGATTGTCAATGTCTAACGATTCAAAAGAGAAACTTTAGCAGATTCTTCTCAACTGAATAAATCTCTCATAGCTGACAAATATATTCAGCTTCGAAACCTTTTTATACTCAAGTTCTCTCTCGAATGAAACCGGAATTTCGTTGCTGCATGATTCTTAAGTTCTTCAATTTTCAATACTACTAGGCCAGGTAAAAAGACTTCGCATAGCATTGAGACTCTGATCAACCGTTTGCACAAGAATGTCAAACTAAACATGTAAAACCATACGGTTATGATTTACTCATATATGAAGATATATGATATTTCAATATTTTTTATTTCTGGCACTTATTAAATATTATTTATTGGCAATCATTAAAAATCGAACGTCAGCTTTGTGTCATTCAATTTGAATAGAGGTATACCGCAGGTGTACCCAACATGTTGACGACAATAAAATCCCCCTACCCCTTCCTCAAAAATTATTTATCCATTGAATAAACTTTGCCCTTGACGACATACTAAATCAAACAATTGGAAAATGGATCTTTTATCCCCTAGCCAGTGTCGAATAGAATGGAAGAGGAAAAGTACACGACGACAGAATTACCCTCAAGTGAACAGTTGCAATCCTCAAACTCGGGAACTTAAACTTAAAATTAACATTAAATACCTTAAGCATTAATTATTTAAATAATTACTCTTACACTAAAAGCAAATATTAAGACCCAAAATTTCGAATGCCGTCAGTCGTAGCCCAAGTAAAGAGGCAGCGTAGGGGAACAAAAGTGGAACGGATTGTTAATCTCGATACTCCCATTTCACCCCATTTAAAGTCGTTCAAACGCGATGGGTCCAACTACGCAGTTAGTTTAAATAAAAACAAGAACAAACAACCCTGCAAAGATGAATTGTCAGCCGATGTCGTAGATAATTTTAACATGGAAGGATGCGTCGACGATAGATATGAATTGATCAAGAGACTCGGCCTTGGAGTAAATAGACAAAAGACGCATTTTTATTTAATGAATATCTTAAGATATTTTAATATAAGATTTCTTTCTTCGAAATGTCTAATATTGTCTAATAAAATGGCCAGACTCATTGATGTCATTTTTATTTACAGGCATACGGATGCGTCTGGTCGGCCTATGATCGTGTTGAAGAAAATAATGTGGCCATGAAAAAGATTTTCGGAGCCTTCCGAAACAACATGGATGCCCAAAGGACCTACCGGGAAATTACATTTCTCTTGAGTTTCAATCATCCGAATATCATCAACCTCATTAGAGTCCATCCAGCCATCAACGACTATGACATTTACTTGATTTTTCCCTTAATGAAATCCGACTTGCACAAGATGATTAGCAGCCCCTCATCAAACGCTAGCAATGCTTTAATGCAATCAATAATTTATCAAATTCTCTGTGCACTCAAGTATCTTCACTCGGGTGAAGTGATTCATAGGGATTTGAAGCCGGCGAATATCCTCCTCAATGAAGGCCATCAAGTAAAAATTGGGGATTTTGGGCTAGCCAGATTTCTGGCCAATTTCGAAGAGAGTATTCCCCTAGGGGGTAAAGCAGAGATGACCGACTACGTCGCTACTCGATGGTATCGTCCATTGGAGATTCTCCTCAATTATCC
>VJMY01000064.1:0-185219 GCA_009869795.1 Neelides sp. FZ-2019 | reverse complement strand
ATTGTTTAATAATTGAAGCATGCAATGACGCGGTTTAAAAATAAGTGCTAATTAAGGCGAACGAATTATAATGGATTGTATTTTTGATTTATTTGTAAATCAATATTCTGGTTTTGGAACAAATAAATAATAATTTGATACACATAGTAAATGTCATTTTTTGAAAATTTAAAATTGAGGCATGATTAAGATAAAAATAATTTTGGTTTCTTTTTGAATAACACTTCTAACATTCTCGATTTTATGCCAATTTGGAGATGTTTCTTTAAAATTTCTAAATACCCTACATAAGTAATTAACATTCAAAACACCAATATATTTAATACTTTCAATTTCGGTAATTATTCTCCACAAATAGAATGACAATCGAAAAAGTCACATTTAATTTTTCTTAGCATTTTGAAATGAATTTCAAGACATTTAAATGCTTACAATTTGTACGAGATAAAATATCCTAACAATAATGCTGACAGAGTCGACATTTAAATAAGATTAAGACTTAAATTTTCAAATATTTCACTAATTTTATTAAGAGCATGATTTCTATAAAAATGCCATTTTCCACTACTAATATTTGAATAACTAATTTATATCTCTTTGATCTAAAATTATTCTATTTAATTAATAACGGTATATATAGTATATCTCTATAAAGGTACGCTTTCCAATTCTCCAGATCATAATTTAAAAGAGAATTTGCCTACACAGGAATATTTTCCTAATTCCATAACACCCCAATTGTCATTCAAATGTATATTGTAATCATATCATATACATATCTGTATGTATAGCGTTATATGTTTAGACTTGTCAGCTAAAAAGGATCAACTCTTCTTGTCTTTGTCTAATACGTAATATTTCGAGTGATTCAAGTCGAAAATGTTTAAATGTAACAAGTGCGCAGCAACACTGGCAAAAATATTCACAAATTTTAAATGTACTCGTACTATTTACATAATATATATGTCCAATGTTCATTTCATAGAATATTTTATAAGAGAATTACTACACAACAGTATACATATACATAATCAACAAAATATGAATTTACAGTATTGCTCGTGAAACTTAAATTTGTAGATATTTTTCTTACATGTTACTTGGTTTCAATCTTGATAGCATACAAAAACAAGTGGCATGTAAGAAAAATATCTACAAATTTAAATTTCACGAGCTATAGTAAACTTTTTGAAATTCACATATTTATAAGATATACACGAATGTGCATGTACACAAGTACACGTATAATTTTGTTGAAGTATTCAAATCGTAATTTATATTTTAAAAAAATCCCTTCGGTTCTCCTCGATGAGAAGCCGCATCAACAACCCACCAACGTACGAACCATAAAAAGGGCATTTCTGAAACTAATTATTGGATATTCATAGAAATGCTTGAATAATTTATAAAAATGACACTTTCCCTTAAAAAACGAAGTATTAAGAATAAGAGTTGTAAAAATAAGTAATTTAATCAATTCAATTCTCTACTAAACTAGTTGCTATATAATGTTCATTCGACTCATAAGTCACTATAAAGAAAGAAACGAGAGATTTTTCACAAGATGATTTGGGCCATAAGAAGCTTATCACTCCAACTCAAGGGAGTGGATTTTTTTTAAACCATTGGATACATTATGATTATTACTTTGTATATAATACATACAAATTGTATTATTGTAAATACACAAGATTGACCTATTTAGGATATTTAACCCTATTAAATAGCTAATCACCAGTTGTAACCCGAATTAAATCCGAAAACTCCTCAGAACCGGCATCAACTATTTCTATCTCTATGCATGTAAGATTAAATCCCATTCCCTTGGGGGAGCTTCCTCCTTTAGTCAATACGTAAGTAAGTATATAAACTGATGAATTGCAAGAATGGAGTTGAAACGAAGTTGATTTAGCTTTTTGTGCGACACCTTGTACGTTAGGAAGATGAAGAGGGTCGAAGGGCCCCTTTGGCCCTCTTGAGAACCCCTTCATTCGTAATTGAGATAGTGGAAATGTGTGAATGTGATGACGTGTGATGTGTGGTGGGAGGCCTGGAGAGGCTGACTCAAGAAACCTGAGCGGGAGTGATCTCGGGGAAAGTGAAAGAAGATTGGCTACGCTCTGAGCAGGGAAAGCTCTCCATTGCGGAGAACGCCTCTTTACAGATTCGCACCGCTCGAGAAGAAAGGAAATGCCCCGAATTGAGTATTAATCGGAGTTTTTGGCGAGGGACACATGTACTGAAAGTCATCTGTCTGTAAATGGGTTCTATTTAGCATCGGCTCCGACGCTGACCGGTGAATCTTTGGTAATGATGTCAATAGACTTTCCAACGAGGTTAAGATCTAAAACAATCAAAAGATTGGATTACGAACCTTTAATGATGGAATGCTCATTTCAAATTATGTACCCGATTAAAAGAGCAAAAATTAAGTTTTGGTAATTTCCATTAAAAAATGTTGAACCTGTCGGAAAAGCGGCCTTTCATCTCTATTAAACTTTATGTTGTCTTCAAGAAGGCGCCGAAGGGCCTTCGGCGTATCAGACCTCAAATGACTCAAATCAGGCCGGAGATACCCACGGCCAACCATGAAGAGAATCTAAAAGATGAGAGAAATTAGATTCACAATTATCATTCTTTTAACGGGCATTGAGATGCTCAAATCTCACCTGATCCCTATTGTTCACATGTGGATAAGGCAAGTTGCCAGTGAGGAGTTCATAGAGGACAACGCCAAAGGCGTAAACGTCTGACTGGAAAGAATAAGGAGTCGCTTCTTGCATCCTTATCACTTCTGGTGCCATCCACAATATTGACCCTGTCAAAGAAAATCCTCTCAATTAGCTTCAATTTCTAACTCAATGTCGAAATGTGATTGAGAATAGAAATATTAACCCGTAGGCTGCTGGGCTTGTTGAGATCCAGCCCACCGAGTCTTCACGGTGGCCAAGCCAAAATCCCCAATTTTAACCGTCAGATCATCATGCAAGAAAATGTTGTTGCTCTTCAGATCCCGATGTATTATATTCTTCGCATGAAGGTAGCTGGAAAAAAATGTCTCATTAAAAAATATTCATAGCCCTTTATTACTAAACTAAACTAAATTAAAAATTTTTAATTTATTTAGGCAATGAAAATTTTCGCAGTTAGTTCGAGTTTAATAGCAAAATGAGAAAATTTACTCCATTCCTTGCGCTGTTTGTCTCCCAATTTCAATGAGAGTCAAAAGTGGAAACTTGGACTCGATAACATGGATATGTTTGTAGAGTGAGGATCCTTCGCACCATTGAGTCACAATAGCCAACTGTGGTTTGCTCACACAACCCATGAATAAAAGAATATTTACATGCCTAGAAGAAGTCAAAAGATGATTATCGATCGAATAATATTTTCTACAATAAGTTATTATTATTTTAAATCTCTGTTTCAATTGACAAGGGCGTTCCAGGCCGTTCCAAATAATTGAATAATTTTCTTTCGAAATACTGACCTTGTTTTCCGTAAAACAGCAACTTCATTTTTGAAAGCCTGTAGCTGAGCCGGCGTGGGATCTTTAACATTGAGAGTCTTGACAGCGACTGGGCCATGCCAGTAGCCTCTATAGACCGTTCCGAATGAACCAGATCCAATTCTATGCCCAACCAGGATTTCATCGGCAGGAATTTCCCAATCCTCGACATAATCCTTCGAGTTTTTCATCTGAAAAAACACATGAGGATGAATGGGGCATTTAGATATGACTCTTTTTTGACTTGTACCTTTTTGCTGCTCTCGTCAGCTGAACGCGCTCGAGGCCGACATGGCCTTAACGTGTTGGTCGGAGATGCTTGTGCGCTTTGACTAAGTGAGACCTTGGTGGGGCTGCTGGCGGGACTCGTGGCAAGATTCGATGGCCCTGGTCCACTAATACTTGGACCCCCTTTATACCCCAAAAGGATATTAAACGACCTCATTTAGAAAGACAATACCTCCCAAACATGTGGACATCAGTATTTTAATATTAAAAGTTAAAATGTGATTTATGAAGAAATGTATAGAAAATCAAAAAATTCACTTGTCAATAGAACAAAACTTTTAAAATAACGTTTAATTTAAAATGAAATTCTTGCATTTAATAAGAATCAAGTATTTTTTTTACTAATAAGACGCTCAACCTTAATTTTACTCTGTAAAATAATTCACAATTACTAGGTATAGCACATATTTTGAAACTTTTAAAGAGTAGAAATGAAATTGTAAGGGAATTGAAAAAAAATGACATTGATCTGCTGGATTTGACTCGTACAGAAAAAAATTGAAACAGCGAATCCTTCATGCTTAATGTTTTAAAGTCTGAGTAGCTTGAAATTAAAAATAGCTAAATGATGATAAATAGGAAAACGATGAGTAAAAATCAAATTACGAACTTGGTCCAAAGACAACTCCAACTGCGAGACTGGTGAGAGGAACAGCCCAGGGGATTGGCCCATGCGTGGGACGCGACTGTCCTCCCCCCTCTGTGGATCCTACAACCTCAGTCCGTCCACTACTAAAGGGCCACCATTCTAAAGCAGGAAACATACAGACATAGAGCGATCATGCAGGCAATCATGCAAATTACAGGACGACACAGAACCACGGAAGCTCTTCAGACAGTCCTTATTTTTAATTTTCACCTCTGTTTCGATACGAACGTTTTGAAAATTTCGTAAAAATCAATAAGAAATTAAATGGAAAATAGGTAATAAAAATCAAAATGACAAAGGTTTGGTCAAACAAAAATTAAAAATCCGAGAGGGAAAATGAAAGTTGGAATGATAAAATGAAATGTACTAGTAAGTTTGAGAATAAATTTAAAAAAAAGTTAAGCCCTTCATTTGAAATTAAAATATGAGAAATAAACAATGACAATGTTGGGGTTTGATCAAATACCATGAAGCGTCGCATAAGTGCCTTTTGCCATACGATGGAAGAAATCCTCTGAGATCTCTGTGGGGTTTCCCACAAGGTTGTAGCATACATTAGGAGCCGAAGTCGACCTCTCTCTGTGCCCAAGTGTAGGCGGATTGTCCTTGAGAGGAGATGACTTTTCTTTTGCAGGAGCTACATGTCTGATTGCAGTCCCATAATGGTCGTTCCCCTCGTTTGTCCTAGCTAGCAATCTGGAGGACAAGTTGAGACACGATTTGAATTAAAGCTCCTATTCATTAGTTCAAATGGGCAAAATGACTTGGAAAACAAGGATTTTAGCAAGCTTACACTTGATAATGAATATTTTGCATTCCAGCTTGCTGGCAGAGAGCTGGAACGCCTCCAGCACAACGCTGATGAAACCGGTATCCACAAGTTCGACAATAAAAACCTTGAAATACCAATCTTCGGCAACATTCACAATATGCCAATGTGAAAAATGTCTTTCTAACCTGAAATATTTATGTAATATTAAAATCAATTCCATCCTTTGGAATTAAAAGTAGCACTCATGGGTTAGAATTGCCAGCAAAATTATAGAACTTTACAAAATTGTGTGAGATGCTTGTAGTAATAGGAAATTTGTCCAAAATTTCAACTGTGATTTCTTCTCCTTCAAGCTTTCCAATGTCAACTTCCCATGGTATTGGTACCTATGTATAAAAGAAAATGAATTATTTTCATTCTTAAACATTTTACAATTTATTTAAAGTTGTAAAGAATAGTTAATGCTATTGGGAAATGATTCAATGTAAACAAACACTTGTAATTGATTACCTTCGGATTGGAATTCTTGAAAACAGCACACATTTCAGGAGTTAATTTTCTTCGCTTCATTGCTTTGGCTAGGGATTCACGGACTGTTTGGCCTGGCTTCACCTTAAATTAAATGCCCCCAAAAAATTAAGCCAATCTTATTAATTCCAAAA
The DNA here is from genome assembly GCA_009869795.1 of Neelides sp. FZ-2019. Classification (NCBI taxonomy): domain Eukaryota; kingdom Metazoa; phylum Arthropoda; class Collembola; order Neelipleona; family Neelidae; genus Neelides; species Neelides sp. FZ-2019. The sequence goes on along the minus strand of VJMY01000064.1, from coordinate 179,340 downwards.
AGCAAGTAAAATAAATAAATGTCCTAATTTGTTGTCACTAAACAATTAAACATGTTCAAAGAAAAAAGTACCTGAACTGAGGTTCTCTGCTGGTTTGGCAAATGAGCTCTAATGACTGACTTAAAAGGAGATCTCGGAGAAAGACCTTCATCGCCTATATAAACGATTAAGTACAGTTCACATTATAAATGTACTTATTCATTGATTAATTGGGGCCCATAAATACGTTGAATCTTAAATAAGTTTATTAAATAAGAAGTCCTTACCTTTATTAATTTAGAGATTAAAATGGGAGTTAAATAATGTGTAAAGAAAAGGAAGACCAACCTGAAGGTAATGACTGTGGAGCTGAATACTCATCAAAGTAATTCTGCACAGGAGGAGAAGGATCTCGGCTCAATGTGCTTCCAAGAAATAAGGAACTGTCGAAATTCTCTGACATTTGAGCCTTGAGAATTTGCGCCTTCCCTTCTAAGTATCGAAGCTTGTTAGTCAGCTCGGTAAATTCCTGGAAAGGAGTTACAAGTTAATTCAAAAAATTCAATTATGACATAATCACACGCATTATAATGTTTAAATAAGGAAAAGTGAAAAATAAAATACCTCGAGATACATTGATGGTGGATCCTGCACGTTAGCAAAGCGATCATTGAGAGCGTCGATATTCTGCTTCGTCAGTCGTATGACGCTCTGGATGTTCTTTAGCTAAACAAAGAATAATTTGACAAATGAAAATTATTAAATGAGACACTTGAATAATGAGTTCAAACGTTCAACTTGGAATACTGTCTTTAAACAATTCGCGATTTGAAGAGAAAGGTCAATCATTCGAAATGAAAAAGGGATGGTCAATTTAAAAGAAACCATGATTAAAACATGAATTGTCCAAGTTTAAATATACACATCGTCCCAGCTCAATCATTTGAGAAAATCTTGAAAGGTATAGAAAAGAGAAAGTGGGATAGATCGTCTTAAAATACTTCACGAGGAATTTAAATGTTGAGTACTACTTATAAAAAAGACGTAAACTAGCATAAGTTGATCCTAAAAGAACAGTATTTTGAATAGAGGAGAGTGAAAATTGTTAAAAAGAATTAATAATGTTCGGGATGAACTAACGGAGGCAAAGAGGTTAAGCAGAGGGGTCCTAAATAAATATTGTGTGCGAACCTCTTGAAAGTGCTCCATGTCCATGGCTGTCTGTCTCGTGTCAAGGGCGAGGATGGGGACGGAGCCGTTGAATCCGACGGCTGCCATGTTCAGTCCGTTGTGCGAATGTTAATTAGTGATGATGGTTAGCAGGTCGGCGGGTGCCAGAGAGCCACCCGTGTGGCCTGCGGGACTGAGCCATGGGAGGAGAATGAAGGCGAGAAGGGGATTTCCAGTAGGGGATTTTGGGTCCCCGAGCCTCCCGACCACGTCGTAGGACCACTGGGCATGAGCCGACGATCACGACCCTACGCCTAGGACAACGATCCCTACCTCATCAACCCGAATTCATTTCTCCTAATTAAGTCAATCCTCCTTTCGGGTTTCTTTCCCAATCGATGTACAAGTATTATTCAAATACGTATGACTTGGGCATGTGAGAAAATATGGGGAGGCTCAAGAACCCCCCAGTCTCTATAGCTTTTGATCAGAGAATCAAGTGATGAAGAAGTCTGGTGGCTCAAGAGGATGGTAGGAGGGTCTTGGAAAACTCTCTTACCTTCTCCATATAGACACCTTCGTGAATCTCAGGTGAGCGAGGAGGAAGAAGGACAAAAGCCTGACTTTGCTGTCCTTTACGTCTCCACGTCCTCGCTCGACTCGTTCCACGAGACAAAGAAATGACTCGATAATGTTAATGGGCTTTTCGAGAAAACATTTTTTTCTCCTCAACCTAACGATGATTTCTAATTTTAAATCCTCTCGTCATTCTCTCAAAGCACTTTATCAACTCCACGGGTTTTCAAGTCTTTCTTCTCAAGTTTGTATTTGTATTTAACATGAAAATGAGCCTTTAAAAAATAGGCATAAACCCAATCGAAGAATTATGTATGAAATGCTATTATAGACAAAATTAGTCCTTATTAATAAATGCTTTCTTTAATGAGAGAATATAAATTGTAAAGAATTTATTATTAAATATTAGTTATCCAAGAGTTAATGAATTGAGCAATTATGTGAGAATCCAATAAAAACACACATATGCTAAAAGAAAGATATATATGTATGAAGTATTGAAGTATTATGACATCAGGTCAATTTGTTTTGGTTTTAAACAATTACTAAATAGATCACGTTTGTAGGTACAAAATGTATATCAAAATGTAGCTTTTCACACGAGGTATAAATTATCTAGGAAATGGAGGGCAAGGAGAAATCTATTAAAGCTGACTAGACGAAGCTTCTTCCTTTTTACACTGTTATTAACTCATATTAAGGATAGTGACTTTGTAGTAAATAAATATACAGTTCAATTAAATGAATGTGAATGCGCGCAGCGAAGAGAGGAAATTATCCTTTTTACACAGTTTTGATGTGAAATGAGTTCTTGGATCCCTCGAGAAGTAACGTTACCTTCTGCATCCCTTTACCCCCACACAGACACATGTACTCAAGACATCATTCTCATATGGTTTTTATCGTATCTCGTCAGTATATTGTATTGGGCATAAGAACACTTCCGCTCAACGTCCCTACCACCTTCCTCCCCTCTTCACTCCGCAGTTGACTCGGAGCGAGACACTTCCTACTTACTCCCATCCAAAGGGAGCAAAAACCATCCAGGTTAATTCCCTCAACTTTCTACACACACGAGACGTTTGCTGTACAAAGATCCTAAAAATTGGAATTCCTGGAAAATAATTAAGTTGAGGATTACTTCAAGAAATTCGTTAAGGATCTTGGCCAGACTCGATCTATTTTTTAAATTAAAGATAAATTCGCGTTTTGAAGACGCGACGGGTCTTGGAAAACAGGAGGCAAAATTTTGAGCTGAAATCGACGAAGAGACTCAGATCATCTGCTGATGTCCCATTATCACTGGTGTTATTTTGAAGAGAAAGTTATGAACAGCTGTGAAAGCTCGGCCTGAAAGTTCGAGGTGAAGGCTGAAGGTCAGTCTCATTTACTTTTACATTAATTGTCATATTTTCCCCTTTACTTTACGATATTTACAACTATACTATTTCTTTTATCTAAACGAGATGTTAAATATTTTATTAATCTAAAGATTTAAAGGACACCATTTTAAATCAATAGAGCAAGTTTAAAGAAATAATTAATCACAGAGGGAACACAAGGCCTGCACATTTGATCTAAATACATATCTAGTTGGAATATATAATTCCGTATTTATGCTATTGGTTTTAAATTATAAATTTATACCTACTTATATTTAGTATCATATGCCCATATCTGATTTAGGGTGATCAAATATTTAAGGTGTATACCTACATATATCTTCTATCTCCATTCCGTATTTGGATAACGAACGAATGTTTAATATAAAGCAAATTCATGTTGATAAGCAAAATCCCTTAAAAATAGGCTGACTTTTATTTACAGTGCTTTATTTATTTGTCTTATAATTTTAGGTACCGTAAAAATTCGATTAAGAGCCCCAGATACTATTTATACTTAATCACTTTTAATTTAAATTCAATCAAGCAACGCTTTGGTCCAACGTTGAAATAAAGAGTGAAGCAAAAGGGTAATATTTTACCGAATAAGCTTCAATATGCATGTTAAATATGCCCCCAAATCATCTTAGAACTTGATTTTGTACATGCATATACCCGGTTATTAATCGAACTCGGCTACTATTCGAGATCGGCTATATTTCTTTATAAATCCTTGAGACCCGGCTATTAATCGAATCCCGGCTACTATTCGAACCTGGCTCAATCGAAATTTTACGGTACGTACCTACATGACATACCTAAAGACATTTCGATTAAAATGATTGGATTTGGCAGAGGTAGAGGGAAACCTAATTGAAGAATCTAACTTATATTAAGTATATAGTTTTACTCTCTAAATAACTCGATTAAGTGGTAATTTTATTAATTCATTCAGGATCAAATGAAAAAAAGAAAACATGTAGTGACATTAATGCATTTTGGCTTGTTTGAAGAGACGTGTAAAAAGGTTATTCGCCACGTATCCTCCTAGTAGGGAGGAAATTAATATAGAGAGCCGAAACACCTTTATCTCATTTTTATATCCTCTTCGAACTAAATCCGAGCTCAATTATCTTTTTAAGTTCTACTCAAACAAAGAAAATGAAGTTCTAAGAGTTTAATTAAAGTTCTCCATTGGTAAATTGAATCATAAAAATTGTTTCTTGTCTTTTGAGCCTCATTTTTATTTGTCTCTTGCACGTCGACTTTAAAGGTCAGTAAGAACTTAATTGCATTTTTACAGATGCTGTCTACGGATTGGGACAAGAATTCTTTAATAACGAAGGGCTTCAATCAACCTAAAAGAGCCTTCTTCTCACATCACATCAACCTTTATTACTTTTTATACTTTCAAAATTCGGAAATAGTTTCCTGAAATTTTTGCGGCTTCAAAAAGGCTTTAAATATACGAGTGCTTTTATAGTTTTAAAATTTTGTCTAAAACTTTTTGCATTCTAAAATATGAAATAAGCCGATACACACAAATATTCCCCAAATAAATACTGCTAGTGAATTGAAATTCAAGTCCTCACCTTAGCAACAAAAGAAGATTAAGCCATCAACTCACAATCAATCAATTTAGCAAAACTCAATCTTTGGTTAAATTCCTCAGATATCTTTTCTACTTTTCCATTTTACTTCATTTAAAGAGGATCGGACACATGCCAAGGAAAGTCCTTCGTTATCCCATTACGTACAATTTACCCAGTTCAGGAGGTGAGGATTTACTAGGCTTTTGGGCCTTACAATGAGACTTCCCAGCCTGTACCAACCAGCCAAGATAGTCGGAATCCTTTTCTTTGTTCTCATCTCACTCCAAGTGACTTTCCAGTCCTTTAACATATTCCAACACACATTTGACAAATTGGATCAAAAATATGGGTCTTTCACCGAAGAAATGCGCCAGGAGATGTTGCACGAGGTCAAGAAGATGTTCTATTATGGATATGACAGCTACATGAAATATGCCTTCCCACTCGACGAGCTTGATCCTATTCATTGTAAGAATCCATTTTTCCTAACTTTTAAATGCTCGAAAAATAAATTAAACTGATAAACTGATTAAATAAATAAATAAAATTATTATTTCATCTTGCCAGGTCGTGGTCGTGGTCCGGATCATGATAATCCGTAAGCTAATTCATTCCTTATGTTGCTAAATACTAGACATTTTATTTAGATATGAGGTTTGAATAACCTTGTGTTTTAGGTCCAACATCAACATCAACGACGTTCTTGGAGACTATTGCTTAACACTAGTGGACTCTTTGGATACACTTGCTGTGCTAGGAAATGTCACCGAGTTTCACAGAGCCATTCAACTTGTCATTGAGCATGTGAACTTTGACAAAGAAAATACTGTTCAAGTTTTCGAAGCTAATATCAGGTAGTAATAAAAAAAAATTGTATTATTAAAATGCGCATTTCCTTGACCATCTCTTTGAATCTTTGTTATTAGATTACTCGGGGGTCTCTTGTCAGCACATTTGTTGATGGAAGACAATCGCTATTTGTTTGGCGGAGACTTGAGACCCAAATGGTATGATGGAGAGCTTCTTCAACTGGCAAGTGATCTTGCCTCTCGACTCCTCCCAGCTTTCCAAGAATCCCACACGGGCATTCCCTACCCAAGAGTAATATTTTAAAACATTGTCATCTTTGTGCGATAATTGATATGATTAATAGAATAGTCCTTGTTTGTATATTACTAATCATAATCTGGACGGTTTTATTCATAAAGGTTCATTGGGTTTAGTATTCTGATAAATATTCTAGATCAATTTGAGGAAAGGAGTTGTGGATGAAGGGGCTGAAACTTGTACAGCAGGTGCTGGTTCTCTTCTGTTAGAACTTGGGACGCTTTCGAGGCTTCTGGGTGACCCAATCTACGAGTCAATGGCAAGAAGGGCCAACAGAGCCTTATGGAGTGCTAGAGCAAAGAATACGGGACTATTGGGTAATTAAATCTCGGTTGATTCCATTTTAGAATTCTGATGAAATTTATAGTTTATTATATTGACAATTAAATGTGATTCAGGTAACGTGATAAACGCTAAGACAGGCCAATGGGTCGGTCGATTGAGTGGACTCGGAGCGGGTCTTGATTCTTACTTTGAATATTTGCTCAAGTCGTACATTCTTTTCGGAGAGGAAGAGGATTACCTCATGTTCAATGAGTCTTACAACGTTATCAAGCAATATTTGAGAAGAGGGTAATAACATGCTCATTTAATGACTCTTTTCTCATTGTAATTTTGCATTTTGTAATGTATACTCTTCAATGATTCCTTTTGAATTCTGAATTAAATTTAATTAAATGGGAAATTAATTTAAAGCCGCCCTCATTGCAATTCTGGATTTGGAGATCATCCTCTCTACGTCAATGTGGATATGCATAGTGGAAGCACGTATACGTATTGGATTGATAGTCTTCAAGCAAGTTTTCCTGCCGTACAGGTTCGTTTCATTAAATATAATCTTGATTACTTACAAAATTAATTAATTCTAATCTCCTTGATTTAATTTTTTAATTATTTCCTTTTTAATCATTTAATTGATGGGACACTTTTGGGACTTCATCTCTAGGTGCTATTTGGGGATATCGAAGAAGCAATTTGCACACATGCATGGTATTACAATGTATGGAAGAGATATGGTCTCCTCCCTGAAAGATTCAATTGGCAGCGACTCAGCCCTGACGTTTCATTTTACCCTCTAAGACCTGAACTCATCGAGTCAACATATCTTCTTTATCAAGTAATATTAATTATAATTGCTCTTCCTTAATTAATCTCAAATTGAGAATTTGTTTGGATTCGTTTTTATTTGACGAAGAGTTGAGCTAAATGAATTATTTTTTCTAGGCCACGAAGAACCCATTCTACCTTCATGTAGGGAAAGAAATTGTACAGAATTTGAATCTCTATGCCAAAGCCAAATGCGGATATGCCACCGTCCACGATGTTCTTGACATGAGTCTGGAAGATAGGATGGAGAGCTTTTTCTTGTCTGAAACCTGCAAATACTTGTACCTGGTAAAGACAAAACTATCTAATTAATTAGTTTTTTCCAATTGTTCGGCTTTTGCAGATGTAATTTCTTGAGAAATCTGATTTATTTTTTCTATTCATTTTAGCTATTTGATGTCGACAATCCCTTGAACAAGGAGTTCAGCAACCATTTGTTCACGACCGAAGGCCACTTGCTTCCAATTGGGGCAAAGTTGCGGTCCAAGCCCTGGGAAGACATTCTCAATAAAAAGTCAAAATATGGTGAAAATCGAGATACCACGGACGAGACAGCTGAATCCATTTACTTTCAACAGAGACCCATTCACTTCAAAGCAAATATCACGCAGCCTTCTGTGAGTCCTTATTATTTTAAATACTTTATTTAAATCTCCTTTCAAACATACATAGCTTGGAATGATATATGGGAGCGAGTTTGGAATTGATGCTAATTGAGTTATCATTGTGTGTGAAATTAGTGTGAAGCCGTTGATGAAGCTCGTCATTATCTTCTTCCCCTTCGCACACCCTACTACTTGCAATTGACTGAATCATTAGGCCTCAAGGAGTTTTAATTAACCATGAATGTCTAAACAAGTATATCGTTTAATAAAACTCGAAATAATATAATCATATTTATAAATAAGTACCTATACGCAATATGACATAACTTAAATACCTATTTATTTGTCGGTTGAAGCTGTATTGATTAATTAATGTCAAACCCATTCATTTTTTTAACTATATACTATGCATTGTAAATGCATTAAATTATCCTTAAATGTCTAAGCTGCCTAAACGATTTGTTTAATATCAACCAACAACAACCTTGTTTGCCATCTAAAGCAGGAATATTTAAGTGATATTTTGATATTAGAAGTGAATCCTTTGAAGTTATCATAATCTAATTATGTATTTGTATTTCTCTAATATTATATTTTAATTATGTTGTATCCCAAAAAGGAATTCATTTATTAATAATAATTCGAGTACATAGCTATCAATTAAAAGCGTTGTTACTCAAATCCTTTAATATATTCAGGGTAAAAACATTAAAACATAAGTAGTATGTATCATTATTACATTTATACAAGTTCATTGAACGGAAATTAAAATCAAGTCATTTAGGTTTCTTAATTATTACTAACGTGAATAGTTCAAATTATTAAAACTTCATTTTAAAATTCACGTTAGAAAAGCAATATTAATTTGATTTAAATAAGCAACAGATCATCACTAACTAAAATAGTCTAATTGGATCATTGACTTTTTGTTAATGAAATGGAGATTGCGTTCCTAATATCTATCATGTCTAACTTTAAGTAACGATTATTTAAATGATGCAACTTAAATATACTGAAGAGTAAATTAATATTAATATTTTATCGTATATCAAGTATTCAACAAATTTATTTACGTCCTTTAATTACAATATGAAATTTGTTATTTTAGAACTTAAGGAATGTAAGTATGTAAAATGTTTGTCTCATTAATGCTGGAATAAATGATACAATAGCCAACTAAACCATACATCTACATAGGCTAGGTTTTTATATAGTATTTCGACTAATAAGATATTTTTCATATAATACATACATATATTAATTAAGCATTAAAATTTTAAAATATTTTCCCAGATTGTCAAAATAAAATATTTAAGATCAAACTACAACTGTTTTTATTTATCGTTTTCTAATTAAACCATTCTTCAACTTTAATGCAAGATATTGACATACAATGCATATGCATGTTTCATGAATATTAAAGTCATAAAACAATATATAATTCACTTGATTTTTTATTCCCTTTGCCCATGAATTTCAATACATATGCATATAGTGACGAGAGAAAATTCAAGGTGTGCAGCGTTGAAGGAAGCGTGGGTAGAGACACGCCTCTCGAATGTGATATCTGTTGAGGAGCCAACAAAGGATGCGCTCAAGTCCAAGACCATAACCTCCATGAGGAACAGTGCCAAACTGCAAAGAAATGACAAGATTCAAGTTTCCATAAATAATACCTAAGCTGAATGAAATATTGTCAATCGTAAGTCTCACTTTTCGTTGATCCGTGTACCAGTAGTAAGGCTTTGGGTCAATCCCAACAGTCTTGTATGCAGCCATGAGCTCATCGTAATCGTAGATACGCATGGAGCCTCCAACAATTTCCCCTACGTTCGGTAGGAGAAGATCAACAGATTCCGTAAGCTCCTTGTTCTCGGGGCACCGGGTCATGTAGAATGACTTGATTGGCGCTGGAAAGCGGGTGAATAAAATCGGCACGCCAATAGCATCCACCATTTTTCGCTCAGGAGCCTCCGGAATGTCCTTTAAAAATACAAGTAGAAAGCCGTGCGGCAAGAGAGCTGGTTCAACTTACCTCGCCATATTCATATTCGGAGCCATCTTCCTTCACGACTCCATTGTCTTTGAGCCATTTAATCCCTTCAGTGTAGTCCATCCGTTTGAATGGCCGCGACGGAGCCACGAAACCCTGAAAGTTTATAGAACTCAAATATTAGAAGTTTCTCTTTTAAATAATTCTTTATCCGTAGGGTTAAATATGAGCTTGGTATTACAGGATTGAGTTCCTGGATGAGAGGCCCCGAAGTGGCCATGACTCGATCCACGACATCACACACTGCATCTTCAATCCGGACGAGAAGATCTTCAAACGTAATGAAGGGACACTCAGCCTCGACATGAGTGTACTCGGCCAGATGTCGGCGAGTTCTTGACTGCTCAGCACGATAGCTCTGGGCAATGCAATAAACATCGCCAAGAGAGGCCAAGCACGTCTCGAGATAGAGCTGAGACGATTGGGTCAAATAGGCCTCTTCTCCGAAATAATCAAGCTTGAAAAGCGTTGACCCGCCTTCACACTGCGTTTGAACAAGAGTGGGCGGGTTGACCTCTTGGTAGCCTCGAGAACCGTAATGGTCCCTGAACGCAGCCATTAAAGCTGATCGAACCCGAAGAACTTTGCAAGTCTAGGAAAATAGAAAAGATGAATTGTATATTCAATGTGGGTAAAATTAAGATCATGTTAGATAAAGATAAATCTTATTGAATTAAATTGTACATTTTCTCCACGAATCATAATGTGACGATGATCAAGCTGGACATCTGGATGAGCTTCTTCATTGAGGATTGACTCGGCTCCTCCAGGCGGAGCAAGCCCAATCAACTCCCAATAATCAACCATTAGCTCAACATTGCCAGGGGCCTACAAATTAAAATTGTCAAAATCTTCAGTTTATTTGAAAGGATTCGAGGTGCATTCTTACTGTTTTCCCTTCTTTAACAGTCGCGAGGGTTCCTTTCAATGAAATTGATGATTCGGGTGACAAAAGCAAGGCATTCTCTGTTTGACAGAGTTCGTCGACCAGGACGCATTGAAGGAAGCCAGAACCATCACGCAGAGTTATAAACATGAGGGATTTTCCTTGACGGCGCAAACGATGAACCCAACCTAAGAAAACCCCGCATGAAATATTTAAGAAATAAATAAATGGTTTTATGAATAAGGTAAAATAAAACAAACCTCGCACAAACACTCGCTTTCCAGCAGATGACGAAGCAGCAGAAATTCGGATTGCTTCAGCCGCTGGTTTCGACATGTCTTCTTTCAACACCACCTTGACATTTTATGCAAAGATTAGATCTTTCTTAATTATAATTGAATAGTGCTAACTGAAAATGTGATAAAATTATACAGATGTGAATTTAGAAATGAGCTATAAAGTATGAACCGATTTAGAAGTTTCTAAATTTTTCGCACGAGCTTCTGCGAGCTCAAGATCCTTGGAAGCTGACGCAGCATCTTTTGCAGCTTGAGCTTCTTGCTTCTGTCCATCCTTAAACCACAGTTTGATGGCTTTCTTTAATTGAGTTTTAGCCACAACTTCGAATTCCTACAAAAAACCTTATTGTAAATCCTGCCTAATCACACAAATTTTTTTGCAAAGGCCAATTCAAACTAAATGACATCTTACATTTCCATCTTTTATTTCCTTCGCGTCAACATAAATGGTTGGCCATGGTTCTTTCCCAGTGGCTCGGATGGCTCCATAGACAGTTTTGTATGGTTTGTCCTTTGACCCATCACCGGTCTCATCAGATCCTCCTTTCTCACTCGTATAAGCCACCTCGCCTAAAAAGGAATTTGAAGTCAATATTGATGACAATTGCCGTAGACGAGCTTAGAATCATTGTATGAAAAATGCAATTATCAATTACCCAGCGAGAGCTTCTCCATTCTTTCCGAAGATTCAGCAGCCATCTCTTATGATTCTCAAAGTCACTGGTCTCGTCCTCGCCCTTCACTTCCTCGCGAAGCAATACAAGCCGGTGAGATCTGAATTAGGTCTTCTATGCGGAAAGTGCCGAATTCTGCATTACATACCTGATGAAATGTGTTTTCTCTATTTCACCATGAATCTCACATTTCTCACTATTTAGAAGCAAGATTCTATTGGGTAACCTGAAACTTTGCAAAGAAACATGAACAATTCATCATTAATTGCTGTTATTACTCATTAATCAATTACCTATGTAAAATTGGAATTATTTTATTAAAATTGATTATAACCCATATATTTACTTATTACTAATTTATTGTTGAGCACAGTAAATAGATTATTGTCTGTAGGCAGTTAATTATAACATATTCTATATAGTAGGTATATGAACTTAATTAAATTATCAAAATAAGTTTCGGAATAATAGCTCACAATTCATCTATTAATATCGAGATATTAAATGGGTGTGTAATATTCCCCTTTCCACTACCAATCGGAAATGTAATTGGAGATAAAAGATATTTTATTGCAAATTCCTTAAGAATTAAGATGCTAAATAATTTGATTGTGTAATAGTTTATGAATTGGAATTTATTAATATTTAAGTACCTATGTATATAATATAACACTATTTATATTCCTCTAAATTTAAGGATAAAAAGGTTACAAAATTCAACACCCTACCCAGTAAGGCCTTGTAGGCCTTTATTTTTACATTTAAACGTATGTAATAAATATTATTATTACATGTAAGAAAGAGTAAAACATTGTAAAAGTTTAATAACATTTTATTTAATTAAAACTTCACCCTCTCTTTAACATAAAATAAATAAATACAAAATGTTCTAATGGTAATGGTTCTTCACTAATTGCTATATCAATAAATATGTTTTTGAGTTTTTTGAAAACTTGAAAATTTTGTTCCGCCCCTCTTTGGCCCAATAAAGCAGTAAGTGGCTTTAAATAATGTTTAGCCTAATTACTGTTGGTGCTAATAACAAATATTTTATTAAATAAACGACGAAAGAAACAATAATAGTTCGTGAATGCACTTGTACAGGATTTAAGATTACTTACTTATTTAAGATTAATTTATAGATAAGGTAATTATAATTAAATATATACATTGTTGTGAATACAAATATTTAGAAGGTTTTAGTGAATCAGTCATCGTCTTGATCGTCTTCTTCGTCCGAGATGTATCGCTTGAACCTTTTCCTCTTAGGTCTCGAGGACTCGTGACTGCTGCCGCTGCTTCCTCCTCTCTCGGAAGGCCCAATGACCCCGCTTGTTGACCCGCTGCCATTTCCGCTCTTCTTTTTCAATTTAATTCGCATTTTGAGAGCGGTTTCGTCATCAGATCCAATTTCTTCTTCCTCGTCCTCGATCGAAACAGGCACTGAATTGAATAAATTACAAATTATTATTTGTTCAATTTTACTCTTAAGTTTATTTTACCTTTTTCTTCTTCTTCGGGCTCTTCTTTGTCTTCTGTTTCTAAAGCGAGTCGTTGTCGGGCCTCTTGGAAAACGGATTCGAGAACAATGGAATCTTCATAAATTTGAGACGCTTCTTCATTGTAAGTTTGAGCATTTTTGCACATTTGAATGAAGTCCCGTTCAAGTTCGTCGAGTTCAAAGTACTAAAAAGAAAAATCCATGAAACACATTATTCAAATCTCTTTTGTAAAGTCTATTATTTCGTCTATTTCCGTTTCAATTATTTACCTTATTTTCATCAATTCTTGTGAGGAGTTTCTTTATGTCAAGAGGTTTTTTGATGATTTCATAGTAATCGGGAAGTTCTCTCTTTGAAGGCAATTTCATGAAAGGACCGCTCAAAACATTGTCATCACTAATTAAACATATCCACATTAGTTGAATAAAAATACTAAAAAGAAGATGATAAAAATTGGTAGTTAATACTGTGGGCCTTTACCTATCTTTAAAGTTGACGACGATGTCAATGAGCTTCTTCATATGACGTTTAAGTCTTGAAGAAACTGTGGACTTCTCAACTCCAAAAGCAGGGGATGATCCGAACATACTCATTTTGGATCTTCGTCTCTTTCTGGAAATGTCTTCCTCGTCATCTTCGAATCTTCCTCGCTTCTTTTTCCTCATTCTCTTTCGTCCTTTGCGGTCGCCATTTTCTTCTTCTTCCTGACCTTCTTCGTCAACGGCCTAAGAAATATTATTTTAAATATAATTATTTCTGATAATACCTATTTAAATATACTTTAACCATAAAATTTAATAAAATGTTAACTGATAAAAATCTAAATGGAAACTATTAAGAACAAAAAATTACCCCAATGACTTTAAGCCATTCTTTTTCGGTAAGGGAGTCACTGTAATCAACTTCTTTCCTTTGTCTGGCTCCTCTTCCTTTATAGTTATCGTCTTCTTCCACGAAGTCCCATCTCTCGACCTGAGATTTATTTATCAGGAAACATAATTGATTATATGATTATAAAAATAATAGGCAACGAGGAGTAAAAATGGAATGATCTGTTGATTTACCTCGTCATCTTCCCTCATGAGCCAATCCGGTAATTCGGATTCTTCCATGAGCCTTGGCTTCCGACTTGATCCTAGTTTGGACTCTTCTCTCCTTCGCTCCACGTCGAGGCGTTGGAAAAGTTCAAACTCATTTTCGTTTCTGGCAATCATTTGATTCACAGTTTCATCATCTGGAACTTCATTTTCCTCCTCTTCTTCTGCCTCGTCTTGATGAAGGATGCTTTGTAAAAATTGCTTTCGTTCCGTCCCTGTCGACTTCTGATCGAACATTCCAGCTTGAATGACCTAAAATGAAAACCCAGTTTAGGAATTAGTTACTTTGATAGATTCACAATTTCATATATGAGCTGTTCACATTTTGTCTCCTTTAATTTACCTTTTCGTCCATGTTCAATTTGTAACGAGCAGCTGCCAGAATTCTTTCTTCAACGGAGTTGACGGTCATAAGGCGCAGCACACGAACTTCATTTTGCTGTCCAATTCGATGAGCTCGATCTTGAGCTTGCAAGTCCTTTAGAATATTAAAAAAAGTATTTAATTGCTGCATTTTCCCAGATATAATAGTCAATGTAATCGGGGATTTACCTGATGAGGATTCCAATCAGAATCGAAGATAATGACGGTGTCAGCTGCTTGGAGATTGAGACCGAGACCACCAGCTCGAGTACTCAAAAGGAAAATAAAGTAAGTAGCTCCTGGGTCATTGAATTTCTTTAGAAGATCTCCTCGATCTTCAGCTCTGGTCGTTCCGTCAAGCCTCAAGTATTGGAAATTTCGATAGTTCAAATAATCCTGAAATAAAAAAAATCATGAAATACTTGTACAAATGAGTAAAAAAATAAACGGTTATGAAAATGAAATTTTTAGTCTTGGAATTAAATTCTTAATCAATTTGTCTTTACCTCCATGATGTTCATGAGCTGCGTCATTTGACAAAAGAGGAGCACACGATGTTTCGTCTGTTTAAGTTTTGGAAGGATTCTATCGAGCAGTTCGAATTTCCCAGAAGTTCGATACAAATCTGCTTTTCTGTAAATTCCGAATCAAAAAGATATTCAAAACCCCATTGTAATAAAAGTTTAATCAACAAGTTTAACATATTAAAAAACATACGAAATGAGTCCATTGTTGTCACAATAAGCGTCCTCAATGTGCATAAACATGAAAGGATGATTGCACAATTTTCTTAATTGCATGATGGTATTCATCAAAGCTTTGCTTCCTCCTTTCCCTTGTTTACCCTTTTCTGACCCATCAGTAAGAAGAACACCTTTGTTCTGCATATGCCTAGATATTTTTCAATAATTGACATGGTTAATTAATATTTCCAAAAATGTAGTATTTTTTAATAATTAATGAAAGAAGTAGTACTACTAATTATTAGTTAGGATTGAGATTTAATAAGAAAAATAAGTAAAACTTGAAGCGTACCTGTATAGCACTCTCTGGAGATCTGACATGTCACATTTGACAATATACTCAACCTTGTCAGGAAGTTGAGACTCGACCTCCTTTTTAAGCCGCCGAAGAAGGAAAGGTCTCAGGACTTTGTGAAGACGCCGAATAATGAGAATTGTTTCCTCCTCGTTTAACTCCACCTTCTCTCCCGTGGTGGCAAATGGAGCATTGAACCATTGCTCAAACGTGGAACAGGATTTGAAAATGGAGGGGAGAAGGAAGTTGAGAAGAGCCCAGAGCTCAGGGAGTTTATTCTGAAGCGGAGTTCCAGTCAAGAGAAGTCGATGTGGGGCCAAATAGTGAGTGTTCAAAACTTGGGTCAATTTGCAATGATGGTTCTTCATTCGGTGACCCTCGTCAATGATCATGTACTTCCAACGGAGCTTGGCTAGAACTGCCTTGTCCTTGATGATGTACTCGTAAGTGGTGAGAAGAACGTTGAACTTTGTAGCTCGCATCGAATTTTGAATGATGCGACGCATCGCAGGTGACCCTTTGTAAGCTACAACGTTCACTGAAGGCGCCCACTTCTCGAACTCAAGAACCCAATTGGAAAGGGTCCTGAAATAAATTTAAATTATTTAGCAAGTTGATCCATTTTCAAGGAATTTTAAATGTTAATTAGTATAATGGAGGGATGACTTACGAGAGAGGAACAATAATAAGATATGGGCCAAGGTTCTTTTTCTTCTCCATTAGAAACGTGATGAGTCCGATGGTTTGAATGGTTTTCCCAAGACCCATTTCATCGGCCAAAATCCCATTTAGATTATTATTGTAGAGTGAAACGAGCCATTCCAAACCCTTCATTTCATATTTAAAAATTAGCTGTGAAATACTAATTAAATAGAAGGAAATAAAATTGGAAAATATGTTTTACTTTAATTTGATATTCTTTGAGGTTTCCATTGACCATGATTTGGGCTTGTTCGTCCACTAATTCACGAATTGTGTGGGCAATGCTATTGAATGACAAAACAAGAAATATAGTTAAATATATTCGACTATTGACAATAAACATAGTCCAATAAAAACGTAGCATGGTGAGTTTAAATTCCTATACCCATAATATGTCTGCTCTCCTGTTTGGTTCTTGTATTCATCGTCTTCAACTTTGGCTTTGTGAATAACTTCGATGACTTTTTCTTCTGGAATGGCGTCAGGGTCGATTATTGTTGGTTCGGACATTATGGGAAGCTGTGGTGGAAGAAGTGGAGGCGGTGGTTTTGATGCTTGTGCTATTAAATTAATAAAATAAATTAGCCAAAAGCTGCTAAATACTCCTTCCTGAACATGTCACCATCTTTTTCCATTATTTTAAATGAATTAAATAAAAATTGATTCGAAACCTGGATCTTCTTCATCATCGGACTCTTCCTCATCAGAGCCTTCTTCGTCGTCCTCCTCTTCGTCTCTTGGAACTTCTTCCCATCCAGGATGCATTTCAAGCCAGGCTTGAAGCATGGCAGCGGGCGGCGCTTCTTCTCCAGCCAAAATCTTCCCAGACGCGACTTCCCTCACGCTCACTTTCACGTCAGACATTTGAGAACCTTCATCGTTGAGACCTTCAATTGCTCCTTCAACGCCTTCGCCTTCTTTGGGCTTCTTCTTCTAGCAAAGACAACAGTGATTTAGATTTGATTTTAACTGAATGAAAAATGATGGTTTTTGAATGGGCCGATGGCTATTACAATAAGCATATAACTAATGGTAAGCTATATTGTAGAGTTAAGTAAAAAAAAATATTTATATAATACTTAGTATTTCATAAATTATGTGATTATAATTTAGCTTGAACTGTTACACCTAACTCTTAACAGCCTTGTCTGAACTGACTGAACAAAAGTTAAATGATTGAAATTGAAAGGCCCAACCTTCTTTTTCTTCTGTTCTCTTTGTTTCCTCCGTTGCTCTGACTTGTGTTGTTTGACCATCTCAGTGAGATTCGCAATGTACTCATCGGTTTGTGAGAGGAGAAAGGCGAGTCTTTTGTCTTTCTTTTGATCAATGAGTTTTCTGTATCCTTCTTCGTCCTCGGCCATAAGACGTCGCATACGCTCCTTCTCAATTCTCTCTTGCTCTTTCTTCTGCTCTCGTTCAGCATTGGCATGGTAGAGAAGAATAGATTTGTTGAGTCGCGCAACTTTCAATTGGTTATTCTTGTGGTATTCTCTCAGATCTTTGCCGTGTTGCATCACAGAGTTCAAGAATTCCTAAATTACAATTGTTTTCATTAACTTCAGTTCATCAGATTTATAATTTGGAAATTAAATTAATTGAAGTTTCAAGCAAACCTGGTGCTTTTGCCTTCGCTTTCTTTCGGCTTCGAGCTTTTGTTGCTTCTCTAATTTCTCAGTGGCTCGCGCCTCTCGAAGACCTTGTCTCTTTGTTCTTTTATATGCCTTGATGTGTAGAGAAGTCTCGAGAGTTGAATCACGCTTCATGCAAGCAGCAACCTTTTGAATAAAAATTATATAATTGTCAGTGCACAATTGATAATTCTTAATTTTGTATTTAAATAATTGTCCATTTGTTCACTTAAAGATATAGGTAAAATCATTATTCACTCGAACTCACCTCAGATCTTAATTGTCTCTGAAAGTTGAGCAAGCGAAGAGCCCTAAGTTCAATCTGTGCTTTGCATCGTGTATCTTCACCCATTGAGCTTGGAATTCCAGTTAGCTCTGTGAGACGGGAAAGAATTCTGGACGAAAGCCTAAATGAATAAAACATTTGAGTACTTTCTTGATTTTTGTGTCTAAAAATTCTTGTATTAATTATGATTTCATAATATCATAATCATGATTAGTCATTTTTACCTATTTTCTCTTTCAGATAATAAAGTGACGGGGTCGAGACCTGCTGGCTTGGTCATTAAAGTGAGTCTATTCTGTTTTTGTCCAGCTGGTGGAGTCGTGATTCCTGTCTGTGACGCTGGTCTTACTGGAGTCAATGCTTGTGACTGCGATGGGGGTGTCCCATTCATTTGGGCCACTGGACTTGACGTTGGCGGTGGAACTGTGACCGTGGAACTAATCGGCGGGCCACCAGTCGCATTGCCATTCATGTTCCCAGGCGGAATCGCAACTTGTGGTACGGAAAGAGGACGCGGTGGCGGAATTGCAGGTCCAATTGCCGGTTGAGCGCTCCCTACTTTCAATAAGAATTATTAAATGAGTTTAGCTAGTTTCCTGTAATAAATTCTTATTTTACAATCGCAATATTTATAAATATATTCTTTAGATTAAAATAATTACAAAATTACCTTGTTGAAGAGGGCGTGGTGGGTAAGGACCTTGCAATTGAGGTCCTGACGGTTTCCCTTGAATGGCCACGGTCAGGTCTGGTCGCAATGGCTGATTTCTTGATAATGATCTGTACGCCATGATCTGGGCTTTTAATTGATTAAGTTGTGGCTGAGAAAATATGGATGGCTTTGAAGAGTCCGGTAAAGGAGAATTCCCATAGGGCTATAATTAAATTTAGAGAAGATTAGCTTTTAGCAACATAGCGAGGCCTATTTTGCATAATTTAAAATTTAAATAATTACCATTCTAGTCTGAGAATTGGGGTCAGGAGATGGATTTGGAGGGCCCATGGTGTTGGATCTGGCCCTCATTGCCAAGAGCTGTGAATATCTCGGGTCATCTTGAAGACCCTTTTCTTCCATGGTTGTGATAGCCCTTTGAAGAGCATTTAAATTGTCTTGTGTGGCTGGTTGAGGCTGCCCAGGAAAATTTCCTATTCCTTGATACCCGCCGGGCCCGCCACCCTAGAAAATTTCAAATTATAATTAATGAAGAATCAGTCGAGAGCTTTTAAGATTTAGACTTTAAATTGTTAAATTCATCAATAGTACAAAGGAAAATATTTATTTACACCAAGGGAAACATTTTTGACAGATTCTAATTTTATAATTGGATTCAAAGTTGATTGCACGGTCAATGTAAAAGGTTAATATTTATTTAGCAAATTCTAAATTAAAGCCAAAAATAGAAAACATTGGTCGACTTTTAGCCGAGTGGTTGAATAGTCGTTTGTATTTCATATTTACTGGTATCTGTTGGCTCTGAGGTGGATGCTGTTGGTTGGGCATCGGATTGAAAGGCTGCATGTGTTGCTGAGGTATTGGCCCCGTGGGAGGATGTTGACCCATTGGGGCTTGTGTCCCTTGAGGTCCAGCCGACATTCCTCCTGATTGGGGCATGGTTGCTGGACTTTGAGGTGGAGGACCCATGGTTGGCTGAGTAGGAATCGGAGAAGCCATTTGTTCTTCAACTGAAAAATAATTTTTTTAATTGGAAATTCTGGATTTATCTGAACGTTTATTTTTGATCAGCGATCATGAGTTCCTTATCCCTAAGCGTAAAAACCCCTTACCCTCAATTGAGTAGGCATTGAAAGAAAGGGCATATTGTATTTCACCGACACTGTCATAATAGAAGCACGGTGTGGAAATAAGCAAATGCTTCTTATTCACTACATTTACTTGAGTCTTGTTCGGGCACATAAAGAGCTCACTGTTACCGGTCATAATGGCTTGGTTATTATTTGAGTCAACTTGTGAGTTTGGGTCTACGAGCGGAAAGCGGATTGAAACGCCCTTTATGGGGTGTACGACACCTTTGGGGTATGGACCACTGACTGGAATTCGAAGTGTTATAATATTAAGAAAAGAAGCTACATTGTTACTTGAAGTAAGGACTGACAAGCTCAATTTCTCAACAAGTGCGTCCATGAGGGGATGATTAGCCTGATTGGACAGTCGGACAGAAAACCCCGCACCAGGGACCTCAAACTCCCGATAATCTGGAACTTTGGAAGGCCTACGCTTCGTTTTGCTCTTTCGTGTTCGGAACTTAGCCTTGGCCCTTAATTTCTCCTTGGCTTTACCTTTGACCTTCAGCTTCATATCTTTATATTTTAATGAATCCTTGATAAACAAGTAAATGAAAGAGAAAAATCTCAAATTGGGGTTTTAATTTAAAGCTTAATATAATTGCATGGAATGTGAGTATGGGAGGCCTTGGCTATGGGTATTAGAGAGGAATTTGACATAATCAAACAGGCAATTAAATAATTTAACAATTTTTACATATTAAAAGAAAAACTGTTTGTCTATCTGAGCATGCGATTGTCCCGGGTAAAAGGAAGAAAGATATCTTGAAGCTAACGTATTTTAACACTGGTCATTCCGCGCCGTGGTTTGGCACGGATTAAAAACTCGAAGAGTTCAAGGACCCAGCGCCGAACTCTGAACTTTCCTCTTTCACTCTCTCTCAACTCTTTCTCTCCTCATTCAAAAGTATCTTTAAATCATTTAAGTAGTCTCCAATTGTAATTTATGTCACAGCTAGTTAATGGATCCCATTTTTAAATTATCAATTGGTCTTATTACTTGATTTCGTTTGTTATTTACCTTTCATTGTTTCTTTCTATAAACGGTTTCAATTGTCATTAATAGTATTATTATTTTACTTTCCAACTAGTTCTTACAATTAGTTGCCATAAGTTTATAATTATTTGTTATTGTGAATTGTGAGCTCATTCTTTAACAACCCTTTGTGGCCGGTCTTACATAATCTTTACACAAATAACAAATTTCTAAGAATAACCCTGCCTCCAAATTAGAGAATTCTTAGCACGATGAATAAACATCACTAACTCTTAATTCTCGGAAGTTCAAATTTGCATTTTGTGATTTATACTAATAATATTTTTATCGTTTTAGAAATGCTTACTCCAATTTGCAGACTTCTCTAAATTTATTAACTACCTTTCATCTTCTCTTCTCGCGTCCAAGCATCTACTTAAAGGTGAGTTTCCCTTACAATAATTGTACCATAATTGTGTAATTAAGTGTTATTCTATTAAAAACTTTATTTTTACCTCTTGTTATTTAGAACCGGCTTCTCCTCCAGCTTCCTCTCACTGTCAATTATATTCATTCATTAGAAGCTTGTCAATTTGATTAATTTTGTTTTTTGTACTTTTTAGTGTAAAACCTCGGGCTTGAGTTGTCGGTATATCAAGAAGCGTCTCCGAAGCGTCCGGAACTTCATTTTATCCTTTCACATGGTACATAAGTCCTCGAATTAATATTTTAAGTAGTTTTAATGGCAAGGTACAATTAAAAATTTCTTCTTGAGGCCAAAGGAAAAAGAGGGGAGCCGAAGAGGAAGCTGTGACTAAGCTTGTGAAGAGGCTCTCTAGCGGCTACGCAGGATAGAAAAGCATTCGTTGTTCTTCAGAAAGGTACGGTGATCCTCATATTCAGAGCTCCTCCATCGGAAAATTTCGGAATTCTGTTCGAAGGACCTTTCTACAGTTGTAAGGGTGGAAGCGATAGCAGGAGGAGTAGGAGGAAATTTACATTATTAGTACAATTCTTGGCCCCATTCGTGTAAGATAATGATAATCTCCTCTCCCTCGCAGACATGATTCCTTCGATGTCTCCGTTAAAACCCAAATACGGAGACAGATTTATTCCAGCGAGGGCAGGTAATACCTGGCATTTGACCTACCCGACATCGCCTAATTCTCAGGCCGCAGTAAGTACTGTTTTTAATTATTTTTTAAATTATTAAAACTCGAGGATTTCCTTGAAAATAGTTTTTATAGAAAATAATTTTTTCCGTTATCTCATTTATCCTATTTATAAGAATTTATCAGAGAAAATAGTATTATCACGCTAATGGTTTATATATGCCTTATACTCATACACATTATTTAAATGTTTTGGACTGACTTTATTTCCTGTTTATATAAGGAACATATGTTATCCTTATTAGATCTATTTGATTTCATTTGAGCATTTCTCATATATGATAAAAAATATGATGTTGATAATAAGATTTTTTCAAAGGAATCCAACCGTCCTCTGACTCCTCATAAGAAAACGAGGGATAATACCGAGAACAACAAGGACGGCTCCGTCGTTTACTCTTGCCTATTGAAAAACGAGGTTTTGGGATATCAATACGAAGATAACAAGGATATCAATCCAGCTGACAGAAAGCTTACGCCAAATAGAAAATTATTTCACGTAAGTTGAGCTCCATTGAGGAAATGACTTCAAAAGTCAAAGGTTGTACTATTGAAATAATTATTTTTAATTTCCTTTTTAGTATGACGCATCTGAAAGGTCAGTAGTGATAAATGAACCTTGGTCTCCTTTCTCTCTTTCGCCGATAAGCAGTAAATCCGAGAAACTGCTTAGATCACCAAAGAAGCCAACAAGAAGAATTTCCAAAGTTCCATTTAAAGTAAGGCAATTTTTTATGTCATACTATAACGTTGCGTTAATTAAATTAATTATTAATAAGGTAATATAAATAAAATATATCTAGTAAACATTATGAAAATAATTATGGAGTATGTATGTCAAAATCATAATTATTGAATTTGAAATGAATTTTAGGTGTTAGATGCTCCTGAGCTTCAAGATGATTTCTACTTAAATCTCGTCGACTGGTCGTCTCAAAATGTCCTAAGTGTGGGATTGGGCACTTGTGTGTATTTGTGGTCGGCCTGTACGTCTCAAGTGACACGTCTCTGTGATTTGGCCCAAAGTGATGACACGGTCACGTCCGTGGCATGGAATGAGAGGGTTTGTTCTTCTTCGTAAAACTCTTAATCAGATCCGAGGATTATGACGGGTTAATAAACACCTTTTTGGTCCCACAGGGAAGTCTTGTGGCCGTTGGAACCCAAGCGGGTCTCGTTCAAGTTTGGGATGCTGCAGCTGGCAAACAAGTCTCAACACTTCATGGGCACACAGCTCGAGTTGGGGCTATTGCTTGGAACGGTGATCTCCTCTCGAGCGGATCTCGGGATAGATTCATTAATCAGAAAGACATCAGGGAACCTCCAGCCATCCCAGAAAGACAACTAGTTGGCCATCGCCAAGAGGTTTCATATTATTCATTTAAAGAGATCTTGAAAGGAACATTTGGGAATAAATTACTTGCTTTAAGGTTTGCGGTCTAAAATGGTCTCCTGACAACCAGTTCTTAGCTTCCGGGGGGAACGACAATCGGCTTTACGTGTGGAATCTTCACTCGACCACCCCAACTCAGTCATACACGGAGCATTTGGCGGCTGTGAAGGGTAAGAACTCAAAACTTGCTAAATATCTTCATGATTTAGAAATTATGAATTTATTTAACAATATATCTTGGTGTATTAATTATTTAGCAATCGCCTGGTCTCCGCATCACCATGGATTATTAGCTAGCGGAGGCGGAACTGCAGATCGTTGCATACGTTTCTGGAACACCTTAACTTGTCAGCCAATGCAATGTATTGATACGGGATCTCAAGTGTGTAATCTTGCTTGGTCTAAGCATTCATCGGAACTTGTGAGTTGAACATATAAATATTAATTTTACTTGTTTCTGTATTTAATCTATTTTATATATTAATTTCTTTAATTATTTTGTACCTTTCTCGGAAAAGATATGTATTTAACTTGATTTTTTTCTTTTCTCAGGTGAGCACACACGGGTATTCTCAGAATCAAATTCTCGTATGGAAATATCCTTCATTACAACAAGTTGCCAAGCTGACTGGGCACACTTATCGAGTCTTGTATCTCGCCATGTCTCCTGATGGAGAGGCCATTGTGACTGGAGCTGGAGACGAAACCTTGAGGTTTTGGAATGTCTTTTGTAAAAATCGTTCGCAGAAGGAAAACAAGTCATCTTTAAATTTATACAATAGCATTCGATAAAATGTAATTATATTATAATGCATATTAATGTGTTGGATGGATAATTGTCCCTTAGTCCAACATTTGTTATCATTTCAATTTATAAATTATGATTGAATAATACCTACCTACTTATAATTAATAATTCCAATATTTTTATATACAAATATATACCTATGTAATAAGTTTCTTTAATTTGAAAGTATAAAGTCCCCTTGTTCAATACAAAAATGAACGCAACGGTTTAATTAGAAAAATAAAAAGTAGAACAAGATTGTGAAGCACTGCTTTTTTATTTGGATCTTCACATTAATTCTCATGTGTCAGTGGAAATTGACGAGTTTTTGAGATTTCTCTGGAGCACGTCCAATGCTCATTTAAATACAATGGAATTTGGGTGAAATGCAAACAGAAGGGCGAGCAACATACTATTCTCATATGTAATTAAATTATGATCATTCGGATTTTGTGAAATCTCTTCCCGTATAATAAACAATGTGAAGTCATTAAAGTCGACGAAGGAAAAGATGGAAAGAATAAATTCCGAGCTTTGACTACAAGTTAGTCATTATTTCATTATTTGTGCTTTCAAGCTCTCTTTAAATGAGAAAATGATGTTATGTAAAGTAATTGACTGTCCTTGATGTTAAGCTTCATTAATTTTCAACAGATTTAAACCATGTGTACACGTGCATTCTTCCTAGATTTAATTTCCATAAAGTTTTCTTGCTTATTAATTAATATTTCCATTTACTTGCTAATGTTAACACTTTTCTATAGGAGTGACATGCATACCTATTTCTTTAGTACAAAAGTACAATGCACTTATGGTCATTCTCATTATATAGCTATTATATAAAATATTCATTTTTTATTAGTTAAGTATCTTTCCTTTCATTGTAATGTTACAAGTTTAGTTTAGAACGAGACTTAAATTATTAAGATTTAACGGGCATAAAAATCTATCTTGCATTTTATCTTTAGAGAACATGAGAGTAAGCATGTTGGCTTTTATGACATGGTTTTATGTTTATCAAGCGTTTACATTGCTAACGCATAATAGATTTTTATAAAATTGTTTCTATTTAACAAAACACTTGACTTTATTTATTTTCTCAAATGTCCAAGAATAAAAGTTTTCTTCTCATTTCCCATTTTTTTCCCAGTTCCGAATTTTACGAATTGAATGGTTGACTTTCCTATTAGCTAACCTCTAAATCACTTGAAAAGAGAACTAGTACAATGGTTCAATCTGTTCTTTCTTTTCTTATGATGCCAGCATCCAAGCTCTTATACATGTAATCTATAACATATTGTTATTGCCTATATTCTTTTTTCTTCTACTTCTTATTGAAGATCAATCTTAAAATGCAAGATGCAAGATTTTTAATTTTTAGAATTCATAATACTTTTATACATTTTAATAATGAAAATTTTTGTTATTGAAAAATATGGCATTTCATCAGCATTTTATAATGTTTTAATCTGCCCGATGCCCTGATAAAACGTTCAATCGTATGTTCATATTATCATAATACCGAGGTAGTCAGGTAGTCATCATATGCATGTGAAATTCATAGACAGACATATACATATTACATAAAAACATAAATATTGCAGTGAAAGAGAATTTGCAGTTTAGTGCAAAGTAATTAAGGCTATTTGATAACTATTTGTAAGTAAGTAAGATACATGTTCAATTTTCATATATTATTGTTCTCTGTATATATGTAAATGATATATAATATTTTCATAGAAATTCATATACGTTAATTGTATCTTTACATAGGTATTAGAGCAAAGAGAGAAGAGTTTTCTCTTTCATAAGGGGGCGAAGTGAGGTGATGGCGAAGACGGAAGCGGAAGGGGTGACCCAAAACTCGTGCTTGGAAGGAAGATCTCTTACTCGGTGCGGGATCGATCGTTGAGGAGTGAGACGGGAGTTCAGACGCAGTCGCAGGGCAAAGAGTTCTCTCTCGACGGACGGGACTGATTTCCAGCCCTGTCTGATCAGTTGGCTCCATAGGGAAGGACTGTGAGTGTCTGAGATCCACCTTCTGCCACATGAGAGTGAGTGTTTAGATCTATTCGTAGCTGCCAGGCCGGTGAAGGACCAGGTTCCTTTGACCACACCCTCGTCCGTCCACCTGGACAATAAATCAAAGTTCAATAGAGCCCAAGACCCGCCGGCCAAGTCCTCAACCACCTTCTTGAATCCTCAACTGCCATTGTGAGATTCTTTCTCGTGCGAAATGCCGGAATCCAAGCACGACACGAAGTACGCCGAGGTTCCTTCGGGAGATGCAGCAGGGGCGACTGAGAGCGTCGGGCTCAAAGCCAAGATGTCCCTCATGAACGGGATCACCGTGATCGTTGGAAGCATCATCGGGTCAGGGATCTTCGTCTCGCCTTCCGGAGTGCTCAAGAACACCGGGAGCCCCAATTTGGCTCTGATCGTCTGGACAGCCTCCGGGATCTTCTCCATGATCGGAGCCTACTGCTATGCCGAACTGGGGTGTATGATCACCAAGACCGGGGCAGACTACGCGTACATCATGGTGACTTTCGGTCCGTTTATGGCCTTCATTCGGCTCTGGGTGGAATGCATGATCGTGCGGCCGTGTTCTCAAGCCATCGTCGCCCTCACCTTCTCCACGTATATCCTCAAGCCTTTCTTCATCGACTGTGACCCGCCAGACGAGTCGATCAGACTCCTCGCCGCCGCCGTGATCTGTAATTCATTGCCCTTCTCCTCCGCTTCATCTTCCCTTTTCCCCTCCTTTCTCAACGCCTCTCTCAATTTCACAACACATTTCAATTAATCAGTTAAGAATCTGATAGATAGAAGTCCTTCCCTCGATCCAAACTATAATAATTTCTCCTTCTTTCATCCCATCACAAATATGAACATTGTTTATAAATTCAAATTCCCATTTTGCTCAAAAATGAATGAACATCAACGACAAAGGAAAAAGCTCGGTCGTTGAACTTGACTCATTTCCAATCTCGCTTTTCACTATTTTACAAATCTTCTCCTGACAAATTCCTGAACTTAAAATAGAAACTTTTTTTAATTTCCTCTGTTTACAATAGGTTTCCTCACCTTTGTCAACTGCTGGAACGTCAACTGGGCGACTCTAGTTCAAGATATATTCACATATGCCAAAATCTTTGCCCTCATCATCATCATTATTACTGGGATTGTCCAGCTCTGTTATGGTAATTGAATCAAATCACTTCATCCCCCTCTTTATTTCTCTAAAACATCTTTAATCCAATGAGAGTCAATTAAAAGACTCTCTGGTTCTTCATCCTATTCATTTTTCTTTTTGAGCATTAATACAATTAGCAACAAAGCTCCTTATGGCACTGAAATATCCCTTAAATACTATGTAGTAACTACCTATTCTCAAAACACTTTTACCCAGATATATTCAGTCTGCATATACCTACTTCTATTCTGTATTATACGATTCACTCCATTAGTCGAGTGGAAGTCCTGATTAGTAAATGTAATACATATGAACTTTGTTTCAGGGCGAACGGAACATTTTACATTTGAAAACAGCGAAGAGAGCATAACCAAAGTGACTCTCTCGTTCTACTCAGGCCTCTTTGCCTACAACGGATGGTGAGCTTTTTAATCAAAGCCATTTTAAGTATTATTTATTGTTTCTGTCCACTCTTTCATTCTTTAAATTCAGTCGTATGAAGAGAATGAAGACATGCTTAAACTTATTACTACTAGTAGAATGTGTTTGTGCAAAGAAGGGAGTCTGGTCCCAAATCATGGGAGACATTCTTTCACCTAACATCAAAAGCCCTAGTGTGCAGACACGCTGTTCTTAAAACTACACATTGTGTGTATCTTTTCGCTATTAAGTTTACGTGCACAGTGATACAGATTTATAGACTAGACAGAGTTTGCATATGCAGATTACAACTTGGATAAACATGAGTTTCTATATGCATATTAGAGCAGAGTTTAAGAAAAATGAGAGAGGCTCCTTTGAGATACAAAGATTCAAAAAAGGTTTTCTATTTAAAGGAACTCTAAATGCTAATTTAAGAGACGACTCTGCCGAGAATGCTATATACCACTTGTGAGTATTGCCTAGGTGTGTGCATGTGTATGTAGATGCGTACACATATGTAAAGTAGTTTAGGAAATAAAGAAGTTTTTCGTCGGGAAGCCATTAAACGGGTCCATGATGGAGAAATTATTCTCAGGACTTTCCACTTCCCTTTCTGTCTCACATAATGATCGAAGAGTTGTATAGTTTTGTATTTCTGCTCGTTCCATTCACGTTACACCTGAGCTGAATGTCAGCATGTTTGGTGATAAACTGATAAGGAATTCAAATGAGGTGGGAACTTCAACCGCTCGGAGCTTTCAGACAAACAATCGTTTGCATATTTGTTTCAATTTACAGAAATTTGATCAGCTACATCTTCATCTCGATCAAAGAGATGATGAATTTGAGCTATACATTCATGAGCGCGTTGTTCTTGTGTTCTTTCAATCTTATGATATGAACTTTGTTGCATTTATCTCAACTTCATCACAACATACGTAAATGTATATTTATTTGTTTATACATCAAAATGAGGAAAATCTACAAGTATTTAACTAATCATAATAGTTATGCATTTAGTATTTAATGCTAATTAGGGGAATAAGTCAAGATGTTCGGACCTACCGAAATTAAATACTAGGTGTTTTTAGACTAATTCAAGTGTGCTGGTTACGAATCTGAAAGTGCCACTTTATTCACTTTTCATTTCTTAATTTGATTAGTTTCTCTGACTTCTTTTCTTATTCTCATTTTTCCTTCATTTTTTAATTGAATTCTAATTTACTTTTATTATTTCTACTATTTTAGGTGGGGATAGGTTAGGTTTGGGTATGATTGCCATTTTATGCGACTTCAGATTCGTAATCAGAACACTCGAATTAGTCTAAAAACACTTACCTAGTATTTAATTTCGTTGGGCCCGAACATCTTGACTTATACCCTAATTATGTATATGGCACGCTCGGTAGGTATGCTATCTGTTTACGTTTGTATTATTTTTTATAATTATGTATAAGTAAAATATAAGCAAAATAAACATTTCATATCTAATTCATTCGAGATTATCACAATTAGCAAAAAAATTAGTAACTTATAATATTTCAAATGGATCCTTTTTAACGTCGTTACTACTACAATGGCATGAATTATCTTTATTCACTTTTTATTAATGCATTAACTATAATGTTTAAAATGCTAGTAACCGAGAATAAGTTAATATTGATAATTTACACCTGCCTAATTACATGATCATTCCAGGACCCAGTGCTTTGCAATATTTAAATAATGTACAAGCAAATACATACCTATTTACATTTTAATATAATTCCTGATTAATTTTTTCCTTTTAGGAACTATTTGAACTTCATTATTGAGGAACTTAAAGATCCTGTCGTGTAAGTGGAACACATAATGATCGTTAAATCTTTTCATTACTCATTTATGGGCGGAGCGATAATTGAATATTGATTATTAATGGGAAGGAATCTGCCGAGGGCAATAGGTATCTCCTGCATCCTCGTCATGGTCGTCTATGTGCTAACCAATGTGGCATTCTTTACGACCCTGAGCCCAAATGAGATCCTCGAATCGGAAGCCGTCGCAGTCGTAAGCCACCCATTTCTTTTTCATAAACAAAGGAAATAAGATTCGACAATTGTCCTCAAAAGAGAAAAAATGACATCCGCTGCAGTCATCAGTCAGTTTAGTCACTTAATGAGAGTCGATGAAGGTCAGGAATTTGGTTCTTCTCGGGCTCAAATGGAATTCCCTGGTGGTGAAACGCCCTTGTAGCTATAAATCTTTAAACTTTCCATTCACACTTCTCATCGTCAGTTTGATCTTAATTTATTATGGATCACCCTCTCATTACTCATCAATATCTTGGATGAACTTCTCAAATTTCCATGATCCTGAGACGTAGAGGTCAAAGAGCACTTGAAGCCCAAATTCTTGTTTCCAGACATTCGCGAACAGGCTGTATGGCTACATGGCCTGGACTATGCCGGTCTTTGTTGCAATGTCGACGTTTGGAGCCGTTAATGGAATTCTTCTAACTTCCTCAAGGTTTTCCATTTAACTCAAATCCGACCTAATCCCGTGTTCCGATTCAATTCATGATATTTTCATCCTTTTCTTATAATTAGTTTTCAAAGTTTTCTCGTTTTTTGGGGTATTTGGGGATTAATATCTTTTATAGCACATACTGTGTATACCTACATATACATATATTCCATATTCCCAATGATTCTTGTTTTCTCAAAATAATACCATTGCTTATTTGTAATACTTATTTATCGGATTACTTATCGATTTACTAACATATACGAGTGCAATTGTTTAAACTTGGGTAATTCTTCAGATTAAGTTCAAATACTCGCATTTAAAAAGTATATATAGCCTATGCATACGGTATTTCCAAAAAGCTTTTTAGGCGATATTATATGTAATTAATTTTAATGAAGATAAGACTAATTTCTATTCTTTTCATTAAGTACTATTAGTTTTTAAGTCAGAGACTATCTCTGATAACAACAGAGACTTATATCAATATTAATATGCATGCAAGAATTTTTAAAGTGGTTTTTTAAGCAACAATGTAGAAATATGTCATAGAAAAACTTAGATGGCTATGCTACTAAAAAAAACTTTTTTATTGCCTTAAATATCAATGATAAACATGTGCGTATGTAAATTATTTTTAGTTAATGATATTCTTTTCACATGAGCATTCTTAAACATGAAACGGAACATTATAAAAATCAAAGTTCAAAGAAGGGGTAATTTACCATAAGTAAATTACAGGCTTTATAACGATTATCTGCTTGAGACTAACGAAAGAGTATTCAGTATATCATCCTTTAGGATATATCCTTATATCACGTTTATTGCGCCTTATATATATATAGATGAACAGAAGGATACCATACAAAATATATACTTTTATAATTTAGTTTCTTATTGTCAGCTTCCCTTTGCGCCCGTCTCATAATATCGCTCAAGTAGTAAACACAAATTCCATGTCAAAGTTAACATTTTAATTGCTTTTCCCTTAAGGTGCTAACTATTCAGATAGGGTATTCTCAAAGGTCATTAAGCGTTTAGCCTACAATAAAACAAAAAATAATATAGCCAGAAAAAACATTAATGGAAGTCGTAAACACCTTTGAGAACAGAAATGACGGGAAATGAAGTAGCAGAAAATACACAGCTTATATGAAATTGAGCATTTTGAGAAGACAAGAAATGAGAAAATGATCTAACATCACGTTTGAAATATATTAAAGGAATGATAGTGAATTCCTTCTGAACTTGACAGACTCTTCTATGCGGGAGCAATTGAAGGCCAAATGCCCGAGATTCTCACAATGATCCAAACTTCAAAGAATACTCCCGCTCCTGCAGTTCTCTTTGTGGTAAGAGCCCTTTATCATTTTCATATTTTCGGAAAAAACTTCAAGACATGGCACATGTATGCAATAGAGTTTAATTACCTTGTATGTAATATATAAAATGAAGAAATTGCTGAATTCTCTAACTTTAAGACTTGCTTTTGCCCATTAGGCCCTTTTGTCTCTTTTCTACTTGACATCTTCGAACATTGGGCTCCTCATTAATTACGTCGGGTTTGCAACTTGGGTAAGAAAATAGTTTTTACAATGACTAATATTACCTATTTTTATAATTACATTCAGAGATAAGGTTTAATTGTTTATTTCTTAATATCTCTTTGACTAAATAGCTGAGCATAGGAGTTGCCGTTGTTTGCATTCCGGTTCTTCGGAGACGTCAGCCCGACTTACCTCGCCCTATCAAAGTGAATCTTATCTTCCCAATCCTCTACATTTTGGCCACGATTGTTATCGTATTCGTACCTATGATTGAAGATCCAGTGACTACAGGTGAATTCTCATTGAAATACGATAGCTTTCATTGCTCCTTTGAGTTCAAGTGAGAAAATATTTACCGACTTCATTTGTAGGCTTCGGAGTTCTGGTTATCTCCACTGGGATTCCTGTTTACTTTCTATTTATTTATTGGAAGAATAAACCCAGAGTGGTTCGAGGATTGATCAGTAAGTCCTACACATATTTAAGATATTTATTATTAAATTATATACAATGTACCAATACGATGGATTAGGTACTTTTGAAGACATTATCAATAGTAAATAAATAATGTACCTACTAATTACTCATACTTTATTTAAACACACTATATTATAGTATATTAAACATTTATTAAGGTATTTATTGTAAATCCTATTTTTCATGTATGCACCTAAGCTTTGATTTGCTTTGAACTAACCAATTTGCTTTATTACCTCTGAACAAGGAAAAATGACCATTTTGATTCAGAAGATTATGCTTGTTTCACGAGGGAGAACTCAGACCAAGCCGACGATCGTTTACGTCCCAACCAGCTCAAAGAAAAGAGGAATTGAATCTGAGCTTTTGGCTGACAGCCCGCTTTCAGTTGATGAATCCACGGATCTTTTGAGTCCGCTTTATGCGAGAAAGCGATCTTACTCAATGTCCGACTCGGGACCGCCACCTGCCTTGTAGAAAGTTGCTAATTATTTTTTACGTCCCTTTACTTACAAAAATGCCATGCTTTAATACCACTTTCTAAATTTATAAAACGCTTCCATGTTTTCAAATTTGAAACTATATAATTAATATATTCAAATTATTTTAATTTCCAGCTCATTCCTCGGCACTTCGAAATATTAACACCAGCAAAAAGCTTTTATTGCTTATTTATTAAATAAGTATTATTGTTATTATGAAATGTTATGCTAAATTAGAAATTTGCTTTATTTTTTAATTATTAATAAAATTGTGATAATAATTATATTTATATTTTTAAATGTGTTGTTATAAGTACAAGTTTTATATCTTAGCTTGCCAATCTTTAACTTACGTAATTTTTAAACTGAAAGAAACAGAACTTGTTCATTTACATGTACATATGTATACCTCTATACCACATATTTAGATTTTCAACCACATATTCAGATTTTTATTTTTCATATTCGAGTAGCGAATTTAAAAAAAATATTTTTCTTTGCTTATTTTTACTTATGTGTATTTTATGCATTTTCACTTTTGCACAGAACTATTAGTTGAGCAACATAATACCTGCATGTAAAATGTAGACTATTCTTTTAAATTAGTTATATTTCTATCAAAACGTTTATTGTTACAAAATAAAAACTTATATTAAATACTCTTAATTGATACATTCTAGTTCAATTAATCATAATTCATTTCAAAAGAAATCATTCAAATACATCGTGTTTTATTGACAGTTGTAGTTTTATTATTTAAAACATATTTCTTATAATCTAATGTTTATGTATATGCATTATTCTTTACAGACTTCCTTACTGGATTTTTCCAGAAATTATTGGTTGTACTTCGTCCAGACACAAAATAAGGTACCTACTCAAGTAAAAAATGAATAATAATTTAATGACACATAAATAATATTTATTAATTCCTCGCGAAACATTTTTACTCAAACACAAAAATATAGTCTTTCTTCCATATACATATATATAATGAATTTTATTCTTTCCAACAGATTCTGATGAAACTAATGATGAATAATGTGGTGCAAGTTAATAGGAGCCGACTCTCAAAAATTTTGTATAAATAAGACAATCCTCAATTAATGCCCAAATAATGCAAAACTACAAGTTAGAAATTGAATTTTCACATTTCTGTCACAACTGACAATGAGTTCATTTTAAGTATCATTCTTTGTTTAATCTAGATAAGAGTTAAAGATGAAAATTAAATCTTTTTGAAACTATTCATGTTTAGAAATACAAACGATCCTTTCCATTTGTCTTATAACAGTGAAGGTGAAAATTCATATTAATGAATAATGAAGTACTTTATTTTTTGACTAAAAAACTCTTTAGTATTCTGATTTTCAAAATAAGCCCTTTTAGGCAATTAGTTAATGAGATAAACTTATAGTTAAACGATATTTTAAAAGAACTCAGCTATCATGATTGCCTTAAAAAATGATTCATAAGTGCATAAAAGAAAGAATTTATTTTAAAGTTGCTAAGTAAGCATATACTCAAAAAGTCTCAATCTTTATCTTTTGTATACAAATGTGGGTTGTGTACATTTTCTAAAGATTTTTATAATGCTTCGGTATGATGTACATTGTACATATAATGTATGTATTTATCATGTTCATTTACATAATGTATATGTCAATGTACACAATGTTAAGTAATACATAAAGTTAGTTTTCTAATATTTTTAAGATAAAGACGTAAACTAAATTCCTTCTACTCAATTTAAAAATATTTAATTATTATATATTCTATAATTTTTAATTTGAAGTACTACATTTATTACCTAATTGTCTTTTAATAACAAAACTTTTAATTATTAAAAATTTACATCATTTGCAATCAATTTGCAATTTTTGAAGAGATGTCGGATCTTGTTGACAAGTGTATTGCAGCAAATCAAACCTAACTATTTAGTAATTAACTCGTGCACACATATAGCATCGTTAATTCGTCATTGGTAAAAATTATGCACTTGTATCTTGTATGATATATATAGAAACGTAAATATGAATGTGTCGGGGGTTGATGTGTGAATCTTGCTATATATATATATAGAGTGTAAGTGGAATCATTAAAAGAGTCAAAAATGCTAAAAAACACAGATGATTCAAATTGTAGTCTTCGACAAGTAAGGAAATAATTACGTGATGCGATACATGAATCTGTATCCAAGTTCACCAATTAATCATCGACAATAAACAACGAGTTTAAGTAGAACCGAGAACGTGTGCTTTTCGAATAAGCAAAATTCAAATCAATAAATATAAGTACTATTTGTAGGGCAAAGGCTGCTATTAAATCTTAAATCAATGCTAACAATAAGTATAAATAATGCATAATTATAATATGACTATTTAATAAAATAAGATTTCTTTTGAAATGCGGGTCTCCAGATTGTTTAATAAACCTTTATGTTCGGGCATACCTTTAATATACACCTATATATTAGTGCTACAACCTGCAATGAATATGTGCTATCAGAAAAAGAATTCATTTGTCAACAAGTCAACTCAAAGTTAATAACATATTTGTAAATCTATCTCATTATTCTGTTTTACATTTAATACCTTAATTGTAAATAGATAACTACCATTTTATTTTATCTGTAGAGAGGCTGTGAATAATTCAAAATATAAATAGGTATAATATTGCATTAATATCTATATGCCTTAATTCTAATTTATAGGTAATGTCTAGTGTTGCCGCATGCATCCATTTATGCATCATTTTATGCATCCGTCAAACGGCAACTCTAGTAATATCCAAAGCAAAATTTGTTAGCGTGTTAATAAAGACTTGTATAGGGTACTTTAACTTTTTAAATTATAAAATGCTATTTAATTGATCTAATATACACGTAATGATGTTTTGAGGAATCAGCCACCGTAGAAACAAACTGTGAGAATTGCCAAGGTATGTCGCATAATTTCATGCATAATTGTCAAACGAATGCATATATTTACTTGGGTATGTATTTATTAGCTTATTACCTTTTAAATATTATTATAATAATACTTAAATACATAACTAGGCATGTATGTATTTTTAATTATTAGTCTGATTATTACATACAGTACGCATGAATACATCTAATTTAAATATTACATGTATGTAGAATTTATAGAATATAATAGGTACATTTATTTTACAAACCCCAGAAATTTTTGCATATTCGTACGAAGGTGATGAGATTCGCATAATCGAATCTCGTTCAATTTGTAATCATAATGTATATATTTATTGAATTAAATCAAAGTTTTAAATGAACTATTGTCCATGCAATTTATTAACCTCACATTCGTTCATTGGAATTATGTTGAAAGGATTGTCTAATTAGTTAATTCATAGTATCTCTTCTTTCGTCCATCATTTCACTAAATTTTGTAAGTCATATAGTATTGTAAAATAAACAAGTTGATTTTATACGTGACTCTATCGAAATTCATAATTAGCCTAATTAGTAAGCTCATCTTCCGAATAGCGCAATTAAAAATTTTACCGAATGAAGAAAAATGACTATTAAAACAAAGTCTTTAAATCCTTTGAATCCTCGTATACTTGTGTGAAACATGTTTGAGTGGTGAAGTGACACGAAGTTTGGGCGCGCTCTCTGCCGCGGATGAGGATGATAGAGAATGATCGAGCGAATTGGGAGAAAGTTTTTCTTTGAATAGGAATGAGGTTTTTGAATAGGAAGGGAGTGATTGGCTAATCCCCTAAGTTTTGATGAGAAAAGTTGTAGAGGAGGGGGAACCGATTGGGCCCTTTAGGGAGATTGAGAGGAGTGCCGAAATCGGGAATCCGAGAGGCGCAATCTGGGACCTTGGCCCTAAGTAGGGAAAGATAGATTTATATAAATAAAAATTTTTGGTTTGGGAAGAAGTCTCTTGAGGGAAGAGCCAAGCATTGTTCAACACCCGCCTTCCAACCTCGGCTATACAACTTCCAAACTCTCCCGTGAGCGATAAATTAATAAAGAGAGAAAAGGTAAAGGTTTTAAGGCCAGGACTCCTCAATGAAAATCCCAAAAGCGATAGATTTAAATCGTGATTGATCGCACTCTGGATATCGCCTTTCCTTCTCTCTCCCTCCTCTCAAGGGCCCTTCAAACACACACAAGAATTGCTCCTATACAACCGTTGGATATTTAGATCCCAAAATGGAACGACCATTGTTTCAAATACTACCTGTGTACACTTTCTTTCCTCTCAACTTTCTTTTTTATGCAAAAAAAATTTTTTAAATATTCTTCACTGAAGAAATCTTCGGAGAACAATAGAAACTTAATCTGATTAAAAGATAAATACGCAATGAATATGAAAATATTAATACTATGTAGTATTATATACAATATACCGAATTATGCAATTCAGAAAACTAATTTACAGAGATCTGGCACATTACAAATTTTTAGTGATGCAAACTCCATATAGCTTTTAAAGGCACTCGACTTAACGTGTAACATAATATTTATCTTTTTTCAATTCAATTCTTCTTTGGTATGTACTTATTTATTATCCTATAAGCATATGTATACTACAGATATAAGCGAAAGAGTCATTTTGACCAAATGTTCCTTTTTCCATAAGCCCTTTGACATACATATGATGTAATGAGGAGGGCTTAGTGCTAGAGAGCGAAGACATTCATGTTCAGCCAATTTTGGTGAAAATGAAGTATAAGGTTTTTCAAATGACTATTATTCCTACATGTTAGGTGGTTTTCATTCACTCGACGCGATCCGGTAAATGCTCAAGTTGTGCACACATCACATTATATCTCTTGGAAGTGGCGAGGGCGTTGGCTCTTAGCGAGTTAATAAATAATAAATGATTGGGGTTTTTTGGTTCGACTGCGGGTTGTTCAACGTGATGATAGTGGGGCAGTTAGGAGCATTAATGTGATCCCTTGCTGTTGAGCGCCCAGAGTGTGCACTTACAACCCGGCTCCCGGATTGCTCCGACTCATCTCCCCTTCTTCCATTCAAACTTGAATCATCATTATTGATGGGCGCATCTGTTCCTCCCCATTCACTTTTTAAGCTCAGGGTTCATTACCTCTCTCTTCTATTAAGCGATTAGGAGTCGTCGGTTCCCCACTCGCCCGGCCGATCATAATCATAAGGAGAGGGGTAGGAGAACTTCCCCTAATTTAATCCTCTGGTGGTACGTTAAGAGTCATTATGCGTGTCAGATTGTCATAGAGAATAATTAGCTAGTCAGTCAGATGTCTGCTCAAAGATCTTCATCGCTCAGCCACCACAACTTGATCAATTCCTCGCGGAAAATATTCAATTGCTTTTTGATTATGGACCATTTAACTGTATCCTTCTAATTAAGCATTTTCAACATAAAACGTCTTATTTTTTCCAACAATTAAGTATATATACTTATGTTAAATCTCCTTTCCTTCTCAAAATTTATGTAAAAATATCCAACAAAAAATACACTTTCTTGATTAATGCAATAATGACTTTTCATGTACATAAGTAGATTTGAAGCTTTCAAAATGAAATTCAATCATTTCAATGAGAATTCACGTGAGTATAAAAGCAAGTTCGATTTGGGGAAAATTGAACCGAGAAAATAAAGAGGCTCATATAGTCCATTTTATTCTCATTTGCCAAATTCCCCATCAAATGTGTATGAAGAGGAGCTTTAGGTTTTTATTGCTTCCTGACAGGAAAGAATTCATTGTAATCGCATCAGTCGTTGGGAAATTATTGCCGCGTTGTGGAAAGTAATTGAAATAGAAATATTGAATTAGAGAATGCCGAGCTAAGCTTGGGAGGAATCGAGAAGATGAATGGAGGACATGGGAGCGAATAGGAAAAAATGCTCAAGGAGCTCTCTCTGCTAAAGGGGTTTCAGAGGGAAGCTCTGGTCGAGGGCCTCATTAGCCGCCGAGGGTCTTCTTGGGCGACTTGATAAAGTAGCTGATTATTTTAGGGGAAAAGATTAATGTTGTGTGTGTGTATGTGTGTGGATAGGGAGGTTGAATTGGGACAAGTGGTGTGGAGGTCGGTCGCGTGCTCACCCTTCGTCAGCCACAACACGAGAAGAGGAACCTAATGAAACGAGATTAGGAAGAGTCAAACGGAGAGCTAGGAGTAATTGTGATGAGAGGTCGGACCGCCCGGGAAACGAGGACTCGTTTTCCCCTCAAAGAACACCATCAACCTTCCGTATCTGATCTCGCTTTTAATTCTCGCCAACTAATTAAGTGGAATGGTCGATGGGTCAAAGTGGGAAGAGGAGAGGGAGTCTTTAAGACCTTTTCATTACACAAATTACTCGTTCCTTTTTATCTCCCCTTCGAACTTCAGAAGATGAAGTGATGTTTAGAATTTCCTCCTTCCCTCAACTACTGAAATCCAATACAAACTTTCGTCCTGTCCAATGTCCACCTCAACTCAAAGAGCAATAGAAGGATCAAAATGATTTGATAGAGCATTTCCCCTTCCATCTCTTTCATTTCCAGAGCCTCGGGATCATTTTCTCTCTCGCTTTATGCCCCAACTATCCATAGACATCAAGATCGGGTTTTAATGCTTTCAAATCCTTTAATAAACTTGTTCATCATGATTATATTAAATAGGAAATAAAATTGATATCCATCTATATAGAATCGCATATGTTCTTGGAAATTCATTATGATATTTTTCAAATTCCACCATTTTAAATTTCTGGAATACACCAATGACAATTATTTACCTTTATTTTTCTATAATTATATTTCCATATAAGACAACGTTCTCATTCGATGAGTATAAAGTATATCTAGATGTAATATTTAAGTAAATACATTTAATGATATAGATTTAGTAGATATATATAAAATATACATAGATAGTTATGTTATATTCACCTATATTGAAAGTATTACGAGTATTAACAATATATGTGAACGTATAATAAGTAGGTGTTTACATATATATAGGAATCTTGAATTCTCTACGGAAAAAAAGTTTACGATTCCAATGGAGTATTAATTGGCAGTATCTTCTTGACGCACTAACAAGAAAGTAATAGGTCCTTGTAATGAGGAGACATGTGAGTATTTAGGTTTAATTAACAAGGTAATTGATTTCCACAGCTAGCTCACCTTTCTCGTTCAACGATGAGCACAGCTGGTAGTAAAGCGATGAGGGTGAGGTCACCTGCTCTTCTCGTTCAAGGAAAAGGGTTGGGGAGAAAGGAGGGCCAAAGGAGATGAGATAAAACAGCGTTTGATCCCTAATTGAACATGTCGTGGAAGCAGTGATGGGAAAGTATATGGTATCAGATCCTTGACAAAATGTGATGCTTCCCGATTGCATGTTTTCTCGTCTCTCTCATCCTTCGCCTCTCTTGGAGATTTTCTCGCCGGGAAATGGGTTCTCGCGAGATCCATATGAGATACATGCTCACTACAGACACAAGACAAGATACATGAGAGGATATCCGGACTTCCTCACCTTTCCCAACACGACTCGAGTCCTCTGCATAGAGCTTATATGAAGGTGGAGGCTTCTCGTGCAAAGAGCCCCAAACTTCCCAAAGTAGACTTATTTGGGAAAGAGAGTAGAAAAGGAGAGAAATTGCTTCTCGTTTTCTGAGTCGAGCCAATAAGATTAGGGATGGAAATAGAGTCATTTTTGGGTGTGGTGGCCCTGATGTCTGACTGAGGCCGGATTTATTGCAACAGCATTTTACCATGCGACCTCCTATTTTATCACACTAGACTCCCTTAAAAACCTTCTGCAATCTCTCTCTCAATGGGCTCAAAAGCTTCCTCCAACTGCCAACTGACTCACTTCAATTACCGATCTTCTCCTTCCAATCCGGACTCAATGGAACCACCAAACAAAGGCTCAACCGCTTCTTGGCTCCCAACCTTCACCCATCCAACTTGATTAAACTCGACTCGACGGGCCCAGCGAGGAGAACAGGCATTTAATTAACCCTCTAGGAATATTATGATTCGACTTCAAAGAAAATCCATGTTATTAAGAAACCATTCTTTCAGGAGCTCCCATTTCAACTTCCATGCCAACGTCTCACTTGGACTCATTCTCTATGCGGAAGAATACGAAATTGATTTCAAAAACTTTCTTTCTTTGTAGCTGGAGTAACCAAGTAAGTGCAGAAGTACCTAAATGCATTAAATTTATGACCGCCTGTATATTATCTCTTCATATGGAGATAGCATATCCGTTGGCCGGCTACACCTACGTTCTTTCCATCAGACAAAAGGGTGAATAAAGGAAAATGCCCAGATCACGT
Organism: Neelides sp. FZ-2019; assembly: GCA_009869795.1. Classification (NCBI taxonomy): domain Eukaryota; kingdom Metazoa; phylum Arthropoda; class Collembola; order Neelipleona; family Neelidae; genus Neelides; species Neelides sp. FZ-2019. Next base: position 138,242 of record VJMY01000064.1, on the reverse strand, counting down.
TTCCAACTCTGAGAAGCCGAGGTCGCCGAAGAACCCGTATAATTTGTCTCATCCCCCGTTTGGTCGTAAATGGAATCCGAGAGTGTCTGGATGTTGACTGAACAGTGTAGCAAATTGTAAACAATAATATTTCCAGATCATCAAACAGAGTAACTATAAGCACATAAGTTCTCAAGTTACCACTTCTTCTCTCAAAATAGAAAAGATTCAAACAGCCGTTTTCATTTGTCCTAATCAGATCAAACAATAAATATTTTCGGCACGCATACAATATAAATGCATGTATGTATATTTCATTATGTACATATGAGCATTTTAGTATTATTCTGTTCATAAGTATATATTCATTCGCCGATATTTTAGACAAAATACAATAAATTTAATTAGAACTCAACATTTAAATTCAATGAAGTTTTATTTAATGTATTAGGTTAGATATATTTGCTTGTTCAAGACCTCGTCCTCAATGTCATCATATAATTTACTAGTAAATGATAAGCAGATAAACTACAAAGTATTTAAAATGAATCAATTTTTATTCAAATCTTATTTTTCATTTCAACATATTCGTTCAATCTTACATAAATGCTACTCTAAAGTATTTACGTATAGGCTATATTCATATTTAATAGTTATGTCGCCAGCTATTCTTTCCTTCGTTCTACCTATAGTTTCTAACTTGAATAACTAACTTGCATTCAATAGCAGCCACTCATCTTAGTTTCAATAAGCATTTAACTTAATTGAACAAAGAAGCTTAAGTATTTGCTCCGTCATCAGGGGCATCACAACTAATTTTTCATATGATTTTACATATAAATTTATGTCTTCATGCATACTTAATCAAAATGTGAAAGGTAATTGTCGCAAAGTAATATTCACAATATTCAGTGCTTGAATGTTATTACATACATAATCCAAAATTAATAGCTTAATCGTGCCTTTATAACAAAATTAAATGGAAACACAATTATAGTAGGGCGAAAATCTTCATTAGGTCAATTTTATTTTTACTGATATTTCTTGTAGTACCTATATGTACTATACATTATGTTAGAGATCAAAATTCTCGTCATTTGACGTTTATTTATCAAGTGCCTTACTATATATGCAATATACATATACAATTAATTAGGAATAAAGTAATAAGTATTCAGCGGGATGTGAGTGGGGAATGGAAAAGGATAAAATTAAAATTTCACTTTGGCGTCAAACGTGTGAAAGAGAAATGAATTTGGTTGACTATTTTGTTCTCCAAGTTTTTTGACTCTGAATATCGTTATTTTTCGCCGTTTCATCACCAATTTAATCTTACTAAAATTGGAGGTGATAGAATAATTGAGGGAAGAGACTTTAATTTAAAGGCGAGATTGAATGAGATGTGCTAACTACTGGTTTGCGAGCTAAGGAGAATCGGTGAGATTCCTATGGGAGAAGTGGGACTAGACGAGGGAGGGCAGTTGGTTATTTCTCGTGGGGGATGCTGTGGAAGTCGGCACGGCAAACTGCTGGTAATACGAGGGTATAGAGTAGGAGGGACCCAAGTTGCCGTGAGGATTCGGAGGGACGGGCGAGTTGGTGGACTCCCCGTTCCCGTGATGCGCCTCGTGGTACAGGATAGGGACGCGGACGAGACGCTGGGCCGCATGGGCCATGTTCGCTGCTTCTAACTCCGCCGCGAGCTGACGCTTCCACTTATTCCGCCGATTCTGAAACCAGATCTTCACCTGTTGAGCCAAAACATGGAGGACAATGAGATGGTGCGGAGATTAGATCCATGCCTGTGATAATCTTACGAATATTTTCCCTACTTGTGTTTCCGTGAGGTGGAGGGAAGCCGCGAGCCCCGCACGCTCAGAACTTGACAAATAACGCTTGACATCGAACGTCGACTCCAGTTGGAACACTTGGCTCCGAGAGAAAACCGTGCGAGTTTTTTTTTTCCGCTTGTTTCCGCCGTTCGCGTTGCCGCCACCGTTGTTGTTAGAAGATTGCGACCCGCCCGTCAGCCCTGATTTATTGCTCCCTGGAATGCCTTCACAAACATATTTTCATCATGAGCGCCATATCAAATGATTCCCTATTTCATCATAAACTCTACAAGTCTCTTCCAATGGAAGTCGTGTAGTAACTGATACCCCAACATAGTACAAGAACACATAAATATGCTTTTTCTTTCCGATATTAGGAAATTTAAGAGAAAAAACAAATAAATTGAAAGTCAATGTCTTATTACATACCTACGCATTACGAATCTAGTCCCCTACAATAACCTGATTTGTTGCTTATATTGCTCTTTCCTTGTTTAAAAAATATTCAAATCATAACTATTAATATGAACAAAATAATTGAAAAATAAAACAAATTCATGTATTTATGTCAATAAAAAATCACTTTGAAAATGATCAGTTTAAACATAAAAGTGAAAATTTTTTTTTCATAAACATCATTTGCAAAATTGTCCTGCTATTAACACATTTGTTTTTAATAAGAATTATTAATATTATTTATCATTAATAAAAATTTCTTTCATCTTAACCTATCGTGTACCTACAATCAATCATCTTGTCAAAGATATGAATGAAAACATAAATTATTATATTTATGAACCTGGAATTTTAAATACTTATACATACGTACCTTATGTATATAAATAATAATATATATTTATGAATAGGTAAGTATAGAACATAGCTAGTGTAAAGTGTGTTGAATGACCAACATGGCAAAGTGTGCTAAAGAGATATGGATCAAAAAGGCTCAATTGCTCGTCTAGCCAAACAAGTGCATTTTCCCATCATTCCTTTGTTGAGATAAATAAAGAGGGGTTTTACCTTCGTCGCTGTCGAGGTCTCGAGACGACTTGGTGCCGAGTGTGATTTCAATCGAGCTGCCCCTGGAGTTTGGTCTGCTATCAGTCGAACAGCAATCGCTCACATTCGTCTCAACTGGCGACTTTTGAGCAGGATGAAGTCCTACACGGGCGAAAGACCACAATTGAGACTGATGTTCTACATAAGTGGGTTCGAGTTGGGTTTACCAATGGAACGGTGATGGGTTCCTTGGTGAGCCGGCGGGGGCGACCGAGAGAGACTGTTTTGATGATGAGGATGAGCGAGGCCAAGAGGTTGGGCAAGGGACGACCAGGGATACCAACAAGCAGCCGAGCGCTGAAACTCCGTGGCACCATAAAGACTCAAAATCGCAGCTGAGTGTTGAGGAGAAAAAACCAGGGGCGACACGAGCCCGAGTCTGTGAATCAAAAGAGGAAAAAATCACATCTTCCCAAGATTACCTCAATTATGAACCAAAAAGAGAAAGAGCCTGAATAGGAAAACGTCATTGGAGGTTTAAAGCCCAGGGTTTGTAATTGGAGACAAATGAAGGCTGACAGAGTGAGATGAGATTGGCCGGATTGGAGTGATAATAGCCATTCAATTCCTCCCAGACTCAAATGAAATAAAAGGCCCATTTAAATGGAATTTAAGGAAGGGAGCAGCAGCTCCCAGTTCTCCCGTAAGATACAACAATGTCAAATTTCACGCCTCGCCAATATGTTCACTACTCTTATTGTTCATTGAGGAAAAACCGAGGGGATCAACAGACACCATTATTTATTTATTACACATATACGCTCAACAATAAGGAACTGAACGACAATTTTCAAGGGCTCAACGCACGTAGAGAGAAATCACATTCAGAGTTTTTTTTAGTCTATTCCTACCAGACATCCATGGATGTACGTAATATTCAAGTAGAATTGAAGTCGTGAAAGGGCAGGCGGATTAAAAAGGCTTATATTCCGAGGAGAAAAGGAAATATGAAGCATCCAGAGTTGATGTAAACTCAATCTGATCAGAGTTGAATTTCAACAAATGCTCGTCTCTGCATATGAAGTAGGCTGAGGGAGGATAAGTGGAATAAATCGGTATGATAGTTTGACAAAAGTGGAGATCTTAATCACTGAATCAAATTTTAAATCCAAATTAATGGAAATTGGATTATAGCGTCAAAAACTATGATTGAGTTTAAACGTCTTTTGCTCTTTTTTTAGCTGTAATCAAATTGATCACTTAGAATCGCAAAATTCATGGCATTTGTTATAAAATAAAATGTAATCGGGATGCAATTATTAGCTTAAAATTAATAGACGAGTAACCTGGGTCGCATGCTACATAATTTAAATATGGCAATATCCTACTTTTAGGGAAAGAAATGTATTGATGATCATTGAGTTTAAATCAATTTTAATTTATAAATAGTACATGATGAAACAAAATAACAAAAATCTTAAAATGTTACACAAGAGTTATAAATTACTTAATACTATTAGGAATTTTTATAAAAAATATTTTCACTTGTAGTAACTTGTAGTAATACTTAATTAATTATGGATGTTTACACATTGCATCCAATGCTAACAAATACTTGTAAGTGGATTCATAAAAAATTTAAGTCGTCATGTTAAAATTTGATTAAAAAGCTAATAATAAGAAATCGGAGGGGGAAGAGTGGAAGTTTTTTCATGAAAAGAGTAAATGAGAGGGAAACCAATGAAGTTGTAGAAATAATGGATAAATTTTGATATGCCACTTGAAACGCGGGGCTTCGGCCAAAAGGGGCTTTTCAACTTGTAACTTTCTCTTCTGTCATTTCATTAAAGGAGAACTCCTACCTATTTACTTACTCTTTTATATGGATACCGTGAGCGAACTGATGAGTTTTCTCTTTTTTACCACCCAAATGCCACGATTATTTTTTTTATGGCTTCACCCTTATTACTAACTCATTGCTTCACTCAATTTCTCAACTCTGCTGTTCCATGGACTCAACTCGACTCTCATGATCAAATGCTAGAAAAATGTTCACGCAAACGACCATTTATTCAAATTCAACGAATTAAAGCCCAAACTCAAATTTCTCGGAAATTGAGTCAAATGCACCTAATCAATTAACTTTTCCCATTCAGCCGAAACTGTTTAATAAGGTTTTACTCATTATGGACTAAAATGGAAAGTGACTAAAAGGAATGCACCAAAGAATACTCAATGAAAAAAATGGGAGTTAAAAAATGTTTAAATTAGAATTTTTACCTAGCAAGAAGATTCGCGTCATTAGAAATGAGGTTTTCACTTCCGTCTTCTTTGCTTTTGCTTGGCGAGTGATTCGTCGAGGATGACAATATGCTGGCTATTGAAAAGGGCGAAACTTTCTGTGACTTTGGACTTGGACTTAACGTCACATGAACAGGGCTGGAACTTCCAGAAGACTCCGACTCACGAGGCATTTTGTCTCCAGAAGTATGAGAAGGGACTCACAATCACGACAAGACTTTCTTTGCCTAATCCCTCATCTCACCCCATTGAGGGGAACTGTTGTGTGGGCGAATGAGGGAAGCCTTGGAAGAGGAAAGTTGATCTTCGGAGGGTTAGCGGAGAAGTGAGGAGGATCCACAAGTCTGCCGGCTCGGGTCGACAGGTAAATGGAATTTCAAAGATGGGGCAAAGTGATAAGACCCATCTTGTCCAGTGCTGAGGATGCCTTGGAGTGAAATGTGTTGAGGAGGTGCGAGGAGTTGACCCAGCAGGACCGATTTTGGAAATTGGACTGAGGGCCTCAATGAGGAGCCCCACCAAGGGTTTGTTCCGAGAGAGGAAATCAGCTTTTTCTAGGGTACTTAACACTCTGAGCGATTTGAGTTAAATTTTTGGGCGATTTTCCGAATGCGCAACCCCCGTCCGGCTCCTATTCGTTTTCCCGATTGGTTTATCGGGACGTAATAGAGTTTTTACTGTTTTGCTTTCAACTCCACGCCTTCTCCAAAACATGCGTCCTGTTGAACGGAAGGCGATTGTGGACACCCATGCAGAGACAGATCACTCCTTCCTGGCCCATACTAATCAAACATTGTGCCGAGGATCAATTAGCCCTAGTTCTTCCACTTGAGGGCTTCGAGGACCACTCGATCAATTCGAGTTCATTAAGGAGGTTTGGACGGCGGAGCATCTCGGAACTCGGCGGGCCTCGCGGATCGATCCGCTATGTTAATGGGAAATTAGAGGCGGGTCGAACGGGATTCCCAATTTTCCATCACGTTATGGTTGAAGAGAGACGGGGGATTGGGAACGACATAGTTGAGCCGATTTGCATGGTGGTGGGTGATGAGCAGGGTAAGGTAAAACCCCGGGATTCCAAGCTTTTAATTCAAACAATATCATATGTTGAGGGGGAATGTGGGAAGGTGAGTGAATGGGCTGATTGCATTAATTACTCCTCCTGCTGATGAGCCGATGCTCGGAGGTTGGCCATTCTGAGCCCTCTCGGGTTTCAGAGCTGCATTGAGGACCCAAGGGCCCTCGAGACCCATTTGATCAATTCAATGCTCGAAACTCGAGACTTGTTGAGGAGGCGAAAAAAGGAAGCCCATCATCGGATCATTTTAATTCCGAGACCGCGTGCGGGTCCGCCTCTCGGAGTCGAGGGTCTTGAGGTAGCAATTTCCTGGCCAACGAGTCCCTCGTCGCACCTCACCAGCCCCATTAGCAGGGCGAGTGGGAAACTTGGGCCATTCCTCCCCCGCTCCAAAACCCTATTAGAACGAGGTGTGAATGAGGGGGCATAAAGGGGGCCCACTGCGGCCTACAACCACACATCCCTTTGTTGGCCCTCTTTAAAAGGACACTTAGCCTCCCCTTTTAAGATCATTATCCTTCCAAGAGAGCCCAAATGGGCGTCTTTGGCCCCACCACCATTACCGCACACTCGAGACGAAATTAGCAAAGAAGGCCTCCCTCCACTTCCTCCGCATTATTTCTCAATTCTCAAAACCGCTCTGGACACTATTGACTCAACTACCGGCAAACAGAGCCAAACACACACACACATCCTTTTTACCCATCCCCTCCAGAGTGTTACATTTCTTCCACTTTCCATGCGCTTCTCCAAGGGCCTCCTTTTTTTACCAGCCCTTTGAAATCCGAATAATTTATTTACCCTCCTTTCACCACAACACTTGAGTCTATCATTACCAAGGACCCTAAATTCTTTCAGCCTGAGCAAAAATTCCCTTTCTTACAATTTCCGTCTCTTTTGAAAATTCTATCATTTCTCACAATCTTTTAATTCTAAATCTTTATTTGAGCACTTATTTGTAAATACCATTATGCGGTTTGAACCTTTCTCCCTTCACAATTGAATAATACGTACAAGCTTTTTTTACTACTTATTAAAGGATAAAGGGCCATTTGCTATGCTCGCCATCAATAAGACCCTAAGCTCAAGTTTACAAAATATCAGAAGAAATCATTCAGGTTTATCATGAGCATATACATATGTTCCTTATAAAGTTTTCTAAAAATGTTTACAAACGCAAGTCTCCTTTGGAATAAATAATTGGTATAAAAGTACAAACTAAAATATTAATTTGTTTGGGAATCAAATAATTATATCTTGTCTCACAATTCCGTTCAAAATTACGGCGTTTTAATGAATAAATTTTCAATTACTCTTCTAAAATTAAAGGTATGATTTATAGACGCAATTATTAATTGAGCATAATCATGGTTAATTGAACATTACATGAAATTTTTAATGGTAAAATATTATTATTTTAAAAATAGCGGAATACTCAAAGATTTAAATAATAAATAGTATACATTTTAACTCGGGTTCATTTGAAGCAAATAACAAAGAAGGTAAAAAACGGCCTTTTCTTTGAGCGAGTATTTACCCAAGAAGGAAGCTTTTGGGGTTGTTGTTTTCCAGCATATTGAGCTTTCTTGGTCGAGGGGAGATGGGGCGATAAAGTTTGACTCTGCGGATTAAATCCTCTTCAAAGGATTTGTTTTGGTGAAGAGCGTAATAATTGTTTTGGCACGGCAGCGATTAGGCCAAGGGGCTCCTTGAGGTCCCTTCACTCCCGGTCTGGGTGTTTGGGCAAGGAGACCTTTGAGCCGCCCGCCTTGGCTCATTGTTTTCCTCAAGCTCATTGAAGTGATGGAGGCCCTTTGAGGGCCTTCTGCGGGAAAGCTAACATTTGGTGAGCTCAGCAGACCCATTAGCCCTCACCCTCGTCGGAGACATAGAAGAGGAGAAGTGTAGCGGAAAGTGTGCTCTGCTGGGGATTGAAAGTGATACAAGGACCCTTTTGTTTCTCTGCCTACCTGTCAGTCCATGAAAGGAGTCCGGGAGAGCTCCCTCTGAGCCAAAAAAGAAATCCCTCCTTTTTTCACCTTAAACTCAAATGAGTCTAACTTGTTGGATCATCCGCTATTGAGAAAAGTATAAATATATTAGGGAGAATAAAGAACATTTCATAATGGCTTGGTCCAATAGCCGTTGCATAAACTACTTATCTACTTAGGTAGTATAGATTCCCCGAAACTTTTGATTCACTTCAGGGGACGGAACAATGTGATGGATGTGTAAATACATAATGGTGGATATTAAATTCGAGCTTCTCATTATGATTTGTTTTTTCCTTGAAATCACCGGCAAATGAGTTGTGAGCTATTGTGCTTTAAGATTGAGCTTCTTTTTATTAAGGGCCTGAAAGGATTCGTTTTAATTCTTGAGGGGTGAGTGATTGAAAAAGAGAGGATTGACAATGAATGAGAGAGCGGAGCAGTTGAGGAAGAGAAAAGAGAAAGTGTACCAAGTAATTTGAAAGGAGGGAGAAATGGGAAATTAAACCCGGAGTTGAATGCACACGAGAAGGGAAGATTTGTCGATCAAAATGAGCGATTCAAACATTCACTCATCTGGTCCTTTTCTGTGTATGATGCGCGTATTTTGATGAAGGAGGAAAAGGCTATGGGAACTATAGGGCTATATATATACATCAGGGCCATGAACATGATTATAAAAGAGGCATAGGGTGGCTATTTGAAAAGAAAGTAATCTAGGAAAACGCGAAAAAGATATATGGAGCAGAAAAGCAACTTCAATCGAAGTCTAATTTCGGGGAAAGTGCTGCCTTTTGTGTTTCCTTTCATTGCCGGATAGCTTTTGGCAGTTGCAGAATTGGAAAAAAGATTTTTTCATCCCTCTTTGATCACGCAGATTTGATGGTTTGGGCAGAGAATGGAGTTGGTGGATATGTAAGTATTCCTATAGGACCCCTTAATAGATATGTAGGAGATGAGAGTCTCTGTGTGTGCTATCTCCGCCGCCACTCTACTCCCACAATGATGAAAAAGATGATTATGAATTGTGCGAGTAATCTCCCTCCGCTTGTCTGGTCTCTTGGCAAGACTTAATTGAAAATATCCATTTCAATAGGGAGGTGGGAGTTGGGGCCGACGAGAGCTCAGGCTAATGGGAGATGAAAGTTACACTTTCATCTCTCATCAAATCAAGCAGGAGTGATGAGTGGCCTTTTCTCCTCGGATTTACCTGAGGCCTCGAGGCAGAAGTTCCCTTCAAAGGCTCCTCCGTCAAGTAGCCACTCAGCTCCCTTTGATCCGACGAGGAGAGGCAAAGCCGGGCCTTGACCAGCTTCACTCAAGAGGATGCCCAAGAGCGAGTCCGAGAAAGGAGCTCAATGGGAGTGTGAATCCTCCTTCACAATTCAGAGACTAATCGGGGAATTTCCTGAGGCTTCGCTCATCCGGAGGAAACTCCTCGTCCCTTCTTTATTCGTTCTTTCACATTCATTCTCCCCTTCCTTTCACGTCTTCAGAGAGACGCTTTAAATCGCTCTTCCACTTTTCCCAAATCAAATCCCTGGCAGGGGAACACAAAAGATGAAAAGCATTATATCCCCACACACAGTTTACCGGATCAAATTACCTTCTTAATTGAATCCCCCGTTCCGACGGATCCAATTAATTATCTCATTTCCATACTTAAACTTAAACAGCTACTCTGAGAGCAAATACATCCCTTTGTTGCCTTTCTCATTTACATATATAACTGTTTAATGCAGACAAGAGGATATATTACATGCCTAATAATAATAATAATACATTTTACATCATTTTAAGCATAACAGATCCTTACCGCTATTATACGTATAAATAAGCTCATTTTTATTCTATTCAACCTTGTTAAATTCCTAATTCAATAACAATATTTCCTATAATATATGCACACCAAGGTGTGGAATTTCAAAGAACTCAGTTTCTAAATAAAACTGATATCGTAATTAGGTTCAAACATTGAAAAGCTAGAGCTAACAAGAGTGAAACGCGCGTTAATTGAATCATTCCGGATTGAGTCATATTAGGGTTGAAACGGACGCGCATCCAATATAGACACATCGCATTATAGTTTTAATGTAATAGCAGTAATAACAGCCCCGAGCGGTACATTGAGCCTGAGTGTAAATTGATTGGAAGTTTAGACAAGTCTTGAATGAAAGTCGGAGTGGATTAGGAGCTCAAGCACGTCTCGAATCTGTTGGGACTCCAAGGGGAGAAAGAGTCCATTAATTAAGAGGTATTGGAGATAATAGAGAGATGGAGAGTTAATGTAACCGGGGTGAATGAGGGTTGAGGCCCACTAATCGCCCCCAGAGAAAAAGTATAGGGTGAATGAGCGGGGAGGATGGGAAGAACGGATCGGATTTGAGAGCTCAATTCCGTATAGAAACTGGAGAGTGGATGAATCTTCCCTTTGACTCCTTTTGTTCCTTCCCCCAATTCCCAATTAACAAGAAGGATTTGTAGCCAAATAAGGACATAATCTCTCATGCTCGACCCGTCAGCCCACAATGGCTCCCTCTTATTTGCCTCCGCTGCCCGCCCTTTGATATTCAATGTTTTAATGGGTCGAGTGCTGGCGGTAAGGTCTTGAGTTAATTCTGATTCCAAGGCGGAGCATTTAGAGATGTTCAATTCATGAGGCCTTTTAAAGGGCCAAGGAGGAGGGAGATGAAAGAGGCGTAATAGGCTTTCCTGGTTTCCGAGAGAGGGAAAAGGTCAGTGGAAGATCATATTAGCACTGATGGGTTTATGGGGAGGAAGAGAGGAGGACCAGAGTGGTTCAAGAGGGAATTGCAATGAGCGAAAATTGGTCCAGAAAGGTCTCTACTTCATTTCCACCCAAATCCCTGAGGTTTTTAACTCACTCCCATTGTCCCTCTCTAAGCCATTTTTACTCCTTGTCGATCCATTAACTTTAGATAAAAGCCCAGCCAAGCCAGCGTCCTTCAAGACCATCCACCCTTGAACGACACTTCCAAGCCCAACGACTCCAATTTTCATAATCGCAACTCACACAAATACAATATATCATATGGAAACTCAACACTCCTAACTCCCACGCTTTCTTAATCGCTTTATGCGTGATTGTGTCGTGTCATATTAAATTCAGTAGTTGAAGCTTTTCTTCATTTTCAAATTTTTTAATTAAGGAATGGAAAATGCAATTAGAAGAGTTTTCCAAAACATTTTTTTTATTAATTTAATCGTACTATGATAAATATAAGTAGTAATAGCTAACTTTAAGTGAGGGCATAAGCGAATGTGTTTCAACCAAGTGTTCTAGATGAACTATTCAAGAGCGTGAATCCAAATTTAGCTGTGGGTTTTTCCTGATTTGCCCAATTAGACAGAGGTGAGTATTGATGCGTGGACAGGTCGTTTGTAAGATGATCTGGGACCTTTGTTGGGGAGGCTGAAGGGTCTCGACATTCCTTGGTAGGAGTGTTTTGCCTTGGAGAGAGATTAAAAGATGAAGTAGGCGCGGAGAGCCGTGTGGTGAGCAAACGACTTGAAAGTGGTTACAAGTTCTAATGACACGGTTTAAGAATCCATAATCTGTAATCCTTTAAGAGCCCCCATTTCCCTTAATCGCGGCAATTGGGTGAAGGAAGATGTCGCGAAGAGTCTTGAGCACTTCCCCGACGCAGTGTGAACAGCCCGTGGTAATCCGCACTCTGGGCGAGTAATCGGATGGGTCTTGGAGGCGATTAGCCCTCGTCGCGCCTCAGCTCCTCAAGGGGCTAGATTGGCACGTGAAAGTGTATTTTTTGACTCGTTGAACTCGGGCGGTTCTTGGAACAAATCTCCGGGCGCATTGAGGCTCTTCCCCCTCTCCCTTACAGACCCGGCCTAATCTTCAAATCCGGAGGAGGTGCATAAAAGAGGAAGCTAAACAAGAGCGCCAGGGGGCCGGTGATAGGATTACCACCATTACTCCCTTCTTCGTGATGCGAAAAAACATTTTTGCGCTCGGACCCTGCTGGTTCATTGTGGAGTTCTGAAGGGGATCCTCCTTGGTCGTCGCCTTCCTTTGAGTCTCACCCAGCCCTAATTACGCATTTTATGCCTCACTTCCTCCTCTCACTCGTCGGCGAATCCCCCGGGACTTTTCCCGCACGTCGCCCTTCCCCACAAACGGACCCGCTCCACCTCCGACCAATCACTCACTTCAATTACCACTCCACCAGCCAGAAACAGAGAACTTGATTCGATCCGCTGGAAAACAAACACTATCTCTTTCAGCTTCCCTCACACCAAAAATCCAACTCGGATTCGAATAGACTTCAGACACGGCGGAGCTTGGGATTCATCTACTTTATCTAATAGAGCTTACTTCGGGGGTTCCCTGTCAATGTAATACATATAATTCGCCCCTTTCCGTCACATATATAATAAAAACCATTCATTCTTACCATATTTATCAATTGGCTTTTAAGAAGCTTTGGCCAAAGTTCAGAGTGTAAAGAGGAATGTTAATTAGATTTTTGAGTCCCATGGCTCAAAAACTCTAAGAATACAATAATGTCATAGTTGAAAAAGTGGGTAAATCTTGATAATTGTCGAAATTCGAAATTTTTCAAAATTAGAATCCCATGATCACTATGGCTAATTTCATATTGTATTATTATTTTAGCTTTTCTGATAATTTGTTAGAATTCATCAAATGAAGGAAAAACTATGTTTTGAACAATTTAATCGTTACACATAAGTGGCATTTAAAAACTACAGATAATAACTTTTTTTATAGATGTGCCATGTATACATCTATGTTTTGTAAAAAAAAAGTTTTGGTAAATAGGATGGTAAATAGGAAAATAATCAGAAACTTATTCCTAAGTATTCATGAAATCGTAAACAGTAGACAAATTAGTTCATTCTTCAATGGCTGTAAGTTGTAATAGACCTACGAGAAGAATCGGCTTTGAGAAGACTTCATACTGTGAGAGCAGATGAAAATATACATCAAAGGCCTTGTGTGAGTTTACAAAATATAAAAATCTCATTTACTTCTTTGTCAATCCCCAACGAACTTTTGAAAAACTTGGGTCATGTATTTGTTCGTCTTTAAATTCTTTCACTCTGCTTACTTAACCTTTATCCTACATAAGGAGCATTAAATTCAACATATGTATGCTTACGCCTAAAATACAACAGCAATACGCTTTCTTTCCAAACCCTAAAAGGATTACCATTTGAACTTACAAATATTCCTAAAGTGTGTTGATACTATCAACCATATACTAGCGTAACTAGTACATTTATTCTATGCATTGTTAAAAAGAAAAGTCTGGGTTTCACACAATGACAAACATCAGGATTAACTTTTTTGTCATTTTATTCAATAGTAATTCCAAATATTCTATATATCTATTTACTGCATACTTATTATTTTCCATATTTGGCAAATTAAAGACTAATAATTATAGATTGAACATTAAGCAATTAGAATATTCAATTGATATTATAAACGATGAATTGAATCTATTGCTTCGTATTTGAGTATATGGCAATATGGCTGAAAAAGTGCGAAGAAGCTGAGGAATAAAAGTTTGCAAAGGTCGAGAAGTCAATTCAATACTAAAAATCCCACAAATTCTCATTTAAGGAAGAGTTGAAGGTTGGGTGAGTGACATGTGATTTGGATGCTAACGTCCTGAGTGACTGTGATGGGCTGTGAGAGAGTCATTGATGGGGAGGAATAATGGTAATTAGACGGGTCGTGGGGTCGAATGATCGGGGTGATCTCAAGAGGGGATTTACACGTTCGTCGGACCCCATTCTGAAGTAACAATGTTGGAGGGCTCAGCGATGTGTAAAATAACCTATTAGAATGTAGGATGGGAATTGGGAGTCCCCAAATAAAACGGAATGAAAATCTTTGAAGTCGTGAGGGCATGTAGCGGACCGCAGGAGGAATTCTCCTCCAAGACTATTGGTTGCATAGGAGAGGCCCAAGGACCGCCTCGGCAACTTCTCCCATCAACAGAAACGAGGAAAAAGGCTCCCAGAATAAAAAAGGCTTTAAACATCTTATCCCTTCTCTGATGAAATTCGCTTCACGAAATCTCATTTTCTCCCGTCTAACTCTCCATTTCAGAAAGAGAAGAAATATAAAGGCTCCGCTTCTCCATTATTCAACATTCTCCGGCTTAGGAGGAGCTGGAGCGGAGAGAAATAAGAACTTATCTAATCTACACGGATCCTCTTCAAAAACTTTCTAATAGTACATTTTTCCATCTCTGGAGTTCTTTATCCGTCTAACAAGCTTTTTCTTTTCAGGAATCACACTTCCCAAATCGTCTCTTTTTTTATTCCCATTTAAAATGAAAGTTCCTCTTCTTCCACACTTCCCCCTTTTAATTAAAGAGACTTGCCCTTTTCAAATATTAACTATCTGGACTTTTGATTTGCAATCAGCCATGTATTTGACACAATATTAACAAGTGTTTAAGTTCTATTTATCAATAGAATGCATATATTTCTTAAATATATTGATAGTACTACTTATTCGTTTCTTATGTGACTCAACGCTTGAAAACCAAAATTCACTTTATTAGATCAATAAAACTAAACATAAGCCAAGGTCTGTAATACTCATAGACAAGATATTAGTAATTGTCTTTAAATTTTTGCAATTAGTACAATGTTATATTTATTTTAGCTATTGGCAATAAACTATTTGTAATGTAATATACTATATACTCGTCATTAGCTAATAGATAAATGGATGAGAATTGAGGGGTTGGTTTTGACCCTTTCCTTTTCTGGAAAATAATCATTTTCCAGGGGGTGCGGAGAAAGTTCCATTTCCATGAAAATGTAACTTGAGGAAAGAGATGGAATTTATTAAAGAAGGTGGGAATGGGGGATTATGCAGAGTGCCAGGGAGGGGAGGAAAATTGGGAAGGGAATTCACGAGATCTCGAGTCTTCATCATAGTAAAGGAGCTGAAGGGTTTCCGCCGCATTAACCGGATATGAAAGATAATGAGGACGCGGTGAAGAGAATAATTCCACGTGATAAACGACACTGGTAAAAATGGGAAATGAGCTCCTGCCACACCCGCGGCGGCAATAAGTTCCATTTAATCGCCCAACCGCTTCAGAGCCCCAAGAGACTCTGGATGCCACACCAAGCAAAAACACACGTCACCACCAAAGACCACCCAATATAGACATTTGGATTTAAACAGAGATGCAAAGGAACGAGAATCATGCTTGTTTCTTAATTAACATTCATGTCGGGCAACTCATAATAAAAGAGAAATTAACATTGGTGTCTTGGTGTAGGAATCGATGAGTTATCTGGCTTATCTAGAAGCTTCTAATTAGACTTTGCAAGTAAATCAAGAAAGCTTGATGGAGACCCAAAATATAAAAACTTTTTTTGTAATAAATGCAAATAAATGCCATTAGGAAAAGGTTATTTATTTAAAATTCTTCTTATTAGTGTTATTTGCTATATTGTTCAAGGGGTGTTTAAGATTTTCAGGTAGGAGCGGATTAAAAATTTGTTTAATAACATAAAAATATAATTTTTATTTAATTTTGGTTGAGCACCGACAATTAGCAAATACGTAATCTGAGAGAATGAAAATAAAGTATCTTAAAGTTGTACCATTTATTTAAATAAACCTACCTAAAATCAACGTCTGTTTCTGTAATTGAACTGTTTACAACCCATGCTTTGGCATAAATCATAACTTCTCATTCATTAAAATTTTCTATTTCTTTAAAATCCCATTTCAATTTAAGTATTCTGCTTCACTAACTAAAATTTAATTTATTGAAAAAACTTAACCGGTGCAATTTCCAACGTTTGAGGCCCAATGTGAGTACGCATAGCTATTGGTTTTTTCTTATTTAATCAATCCAAGTTATTGGTACTTGTTAATTACCAAATCAATCAGACTAAAAATAATTTCAGACATAACTGCTTGTATGGATCATTGAGGCATAAGACGGTTTAAATATTTTCAAAGTTCAATTCATTTTAATTCTGAGAAAGACAATTGTGAGAGAGATTTGTTTAACTATTAAGAAACCTCGTTCACCTACTTGCTTTAGAAAAGTCTCACTTCAAACATGAGAAATATGAATGTCTATGCTATAAGGTGAAAGTGTTTGAATTTGAACGAAAGACCGGGATAAGGGGGCGACAGCGCGGTTGTACATTGGATAATTTCCTCCTACAGGGTTTCGAATAAGACATGCTGAACAACATTAGTTTCAGAATTATCTCTTATAATGCATTTGTTTAACAATATATTCAATGGATCCCATACTTGAAATTCTTTCAAAAAATATTTTATTTAAACCTATTTTATCGTTAGATCTTACTTTTATTTACACAATTAAATATTTTAAATGTAAGTAATGACTAATAAAGAATATTTTTCAATTTTTAAATCATTACATGTTAAATACAATTAACTCCATTGAAATTAATTATTACCTAACAAGTAAATCCCAAAATATTGTTATAATTATATTTAGTCTATTATTATAACTATGTTAAAAATGTTTATTGAAAAACCTTAACTATTTTCAACAAATTGATTTACTAGGAGACTACTACACTACTACAAAACTACTAATAATAAAATAAATAATATTAATAATCAGGATATACGCTTTGGTATATGGCATTTCATTCATTTGACTTCATACATCAGGGGATACCGGTGGAAAGGAAATCATTGAGAGCATGCCGCATTGAACCCTTCTCTGAGGGAAGCAGACCAGGAGCCCAAGCTCTCGAAAATTCATTCTGCCGGTTTACAATCAGAAACCCACAGCTCTCGCGAATTTATTTTCTTTAATTACTTTTGATTTACTTGTATTAATATTTAAACTTATACCTAATAGCATTCAAGATAATAATATATAAGCCCTCGCCATATTTTTTTAATAGATTAATATTCTACTTAGTTTAATTAATTTCTTCAAGTAATAGTAATAGCCGAGTAGTCGAGATCTTCGTCGGCCTTATATCCAGTCTTGTGTCTGTGGCGTTGCGTGTTTGTCATACGTAGTTCTTCGAGCTTTGCCCATCTTCTTCCGCACCCTTTCCTTCACAAGACTTTGTGCCTCTTGCCTGACTTTTTGTCATAGGCCTACCTACTAGCCTTGTGAACATCGTCCTAAACGCGATCATATAACAGGCAAGTATTTATTTTTATGCTATATTTTTTATCACAAATTAGTCATAATTGTATGTAGACTTTTACCTCAATAGAGTATAGAGAATTTAATAAATATTTTTGTTAATTTAGAAATTAACCGTCAGACCAATCTTATGGCGTCATCATTCCTCGACTTAACAGATCCTTCAAATTTGTCGACACCAGAACCGGGTGCTATTGATGCATTTGGGTTCGTTAAAAATCTGAATTTGGACACCGAACCACCCGACGTCGATCCAGCTTTTCCGGCTGTTCAGAAGGAAACCATTTCGACGTATCTCCGCTTACGACCTCAACAATTTATGAAAAAATTTGTGTCTACGGGAATGAATCATGAACCCTCAAAAGTATGTAAACTGAATTATGACTAATAAATAATTAATTAAAATTATTAATATCTCGTTTAGAGTTTTCAAGAAATGGAAATGCTGTATTTGAAAAGTCAACTATCTCTTAGTAATTAGAATAATATACTTGTTATTTTATTTTATCTAGATTTTTGAGATAAAAAATCCTTCTACCTTGGTTGTTGATACTGGAAAAAGCACGATCAATTATGTCTTCACCAAAATCTTGGACGTCAACAGCAACCAAGTACAAGTGTTTGAGGAGACAACCCGTCCTTTCATAGAAAAGTTTTTGGACAAGCATGAAGACTCACTTTTCTTCAACTACGGAGCGACGAATTCCGGCAAGACTTATACCATGAAAGGTAAATCAAAATTTAGATAATTTCTATTCAAACTAAGGCTAAATACATTTACAAGTACTTGAATTTTATTTTGTATCGAAGGTTCGGGCAAGAACTTTGGAATTATTCCAAGAGCTTTGGACTTTCTCTTCGTCTCTCTTGAGGACAACATCTACTCACAGGGAGACATTAAGCCATATTTACATTGTGGTGTTGTCAATATCCCTGCCGAAGAGATGTCAATACTTAGTGATCTAAAGCTTTGTCTGTTGGCGGAGTATAACTCTGTGGTATTGTTTTGTACTTTCATATCAAGTAGCCAATAATCTGTTGAGTAATTCATTATACTTGTTTATAATCATAGTGTTGAACATTTCAGATTAAAAGGGATACAATAATTTCGCACAAGTCATTCACGTCGACTTCTTCAAAGCTTTCAACGGTCAAACTTGCCCCACAAATTCCAAGTAATATTTTTCACTAGCATCAAGTATATTTTCATTTGAAAATAGTTTTTACTTTTTATTAGTTAGCACGAAGAAATTTAACTTTTTAATATTTCTCCAGATGCCTCTTCTAGCAATCCTGTTGATACTTCAAAATTATATTCTGTATGGATAAGTTTTGTCGAAGTATACAATGAAAAAGTTTACGATCTCTTTGAATATGCTGATTTTGCAAAGACGAAGAAAGAGAAAAAGCTCAGTTCCAACGTATCAGGAACATATTTCGTCAAAGGTAAATTATCTATTGTTATACTCCTCTAATTCTCTAACAGCTATTAACGATAAGTTTGCCTCTTTAACAGATCTGACAGAACTAAATGTGAACTCGGCCGATGAGGCCTACCAGCTCTACATGGTAGGGAAGCGTCGCTTGACAATGGCCGCAACAAGAATGAACCCAAACTCAAGCAGATCTCATTCCGTTTTCACAATACGGCTTGTATGTGTTGATGCTCGTAATTCGACTACAGTCACTCTGGGCTGCCCTACCAGGTAGGTCAATCGCAATATTCCTAAATAAAAAAATAATGGAATTAGTTGAGTCTCTTCATTGTAAAAGAAATTATTTAATTTTTTATTAAAAGATTAACGTTTTGCGACCTTGCTGGGACTGAACGTCTGGTTCAAACTGGGAACACAGGAGTGAGACTCCAAGAGTCCGGCGCAATCAACTTAAGTCTTATGACTCTTATACGCTGTATTCGCGCATTGAGGTAATGCTATTATATTTTGACTATATAAATCACTTAAAATCAAATCAAATGACAATTGATTAAGGAAATTGGATAACTTAACAGGGATAAGCAGATGGGTCAAAAGACTATTGTGCCATACAGAGATTCCAAGCTCACGAAACTCTTGCACTGCTTTTTTGCTCAAAAAAGTCATATTACAATGATAGCAAACGCTCACCTCACGCCGGAGACGTTAGAGCCTTCCATTCACGTCTTGGCAAATGCGGCAATTGTCAATCAGGTATTTTAAACTCATTTGGACTCATTGCTAATGAGTTAATGTTTTAAATTGACTTATTTATATTGTTGAATTTTTATAGGTGGTGGCGTTCGAAAGAATCGAACCTGTGATTCCGAGGAATTCTTTTGGAGCAAATCTAAGAAAGTCAATCAAGGCCAGTTTTTCAGACTCCTCAGTCATTCCAAAGGACAACGAGAGTTTGAATGAGGATTTGAATTTCACGATTGATTTCTTTGACCCTACTCCGAAAGCCTCTTTCTCACTCAATTCTTCTCTAAGTTATAAAGATAACCAGGACAATGGGGAACGAAAAGCCGAGAAGAATGAAGATGCTCAGAAAAATGACAATGATGAAGAGAGTAGAAAGAAAAATGATCAAAGCGGTGTTGACGATGGAAAGAGGGAAATGGATGAGGATGAACTTGGGGAAACACAAGGGTCCTGTGACGATGGTTATCGGCCACTGTTAAAACTAAAAGAGGACTCAGTCGAAAACATGAGCGAAATGGAGAAAGACAGGCTTATCGAGCATCTTCGATATCAAAATTCCCGTTTAAAACGACAACGGGATGAAATTGAGAGAATTACAATGAAAGAAATCATTTCCAAGGCCTCGAAGGTGCATGAGGATGAAAGAAAGCTTATCCAGTAAGTTGATAAGATTTATATAAATTTACCTTTTTTACCATGCCATTAGAAATGAAAGAATGGACATGTTGGTATTAACATTAAAAGTTTGAACTTAAAAGTTTTTTCAATCTTTAGAGAGAATCACCAAGAAAATATCCAAAATTTAGAAGAAATCACCATGCACCGGATTAAGTCTATGGAGGAAAATTACAAAGCCAGATCTGCCCGCATGAGATCTGAGATATCTGAAAAATTTTCTCAAGTTGACAAGTACTTGGCATTCTATTCTGCGGTAATTGATAGTATTCAATACGTATTCAATATTTAATGTAATTTTTATAGAACTTTGTAATTTTCATACCAGGAAATCTCTCGTCTTGAGAAAGAGCTGAGGGCCTCTGAAGACGAAATTGAAAGATTGGAGGAGATAAACATTCAATTAGCAGTCGAGTTAGAGGAGATAAAGGAAGCGAGGGTGACTCAGGCTCGAGTTGAATCTCAAGTTAATGGGATTACCCAAGATCTCAGTGAAATGACCGTCCAGGGAGGTCAAATCCGCGATCAACTCAGTGTAAGTTTTTATCCCTTTTCTCACTTAATTCCTATACTTTCTTTTTATAAAAATAATCTTTTTTAGCATTTCGTACATGATTAAATTCTAATTCTACTTTAATATTCATTTAATGTTTTATTATATAAAAGCTTTTAATCTTATAAGTTTTTAGCTACATAATTATTGCATTGTGATTATTTAATGTTGATCTTTCATTGTGTAATATCCAAAATGTTTTTTATTCTAGATAATTCATGATACAAAATTAGCTTTTTACGACGAGCTCAGCTCTGAAGCTGATGAATTGAAAAAAGAAATCAGTAAATTGAAGGAACAATTAAAAACGAAGAACTATGAAGCCGAGGAGAGAAAGAGGCATAATGATGTAAGCAAATAAAAAAAATCTTTAGAATTAATTAATATCTACTATTATATGCAAATATTAATAGATACACTTTATAATATTAATATATACAAAATGAGTCAAGCAATTAAAACAATTTTATAATATTCATAATTTTATTAGAAATTAAAAGTCGAACTCAATGAAGGCTTGAAGGTTGCCACCAGCTATTATGGCCAAATTGAAACCCTGAACAATATGATTTCGGATTTAAACGAGAATGTTGCCGAATATGTGAGTCTTTCTAAAAAAATTATAAAGATATTTTACAAGTGTTCGTTATGACTTTTTTTACTTAAATAATACGTATCGGACATTACTTACTTATATTGTGAAATATTTGAAATATTGTAATGAGACTTGTCTTTGATTTAGCATGGTAAAATCGAAGAGAAGCGACTTCAAAATGACCACCTCATAGCAGAAAACATTATACTGCAAACCAAGATCGTAACGACGAAGAATTTTTATTAAATAATGTTAAAATATGACTTGGAAATCATTAGAATTGAGGCTCATTGAGGGTTTCATTAAATCATTCTAATTATAATTTCAGACTGATTTAGAAGACAAACAAATGGTCATGGAAGCCGAGATGAATCAATTGGTATTTACTTTTTATTTTTTCAAATGCCTTTATACTCTCTTAATTTTAGGACTGATGAGTTATTAAATGAACCAATTGGTTTTCTAGAAGGCAAAAAATGAGAAGCTCTCTGGATTGCAACAAATCAAATGTTTGACGGATGACACTGATACTGCATCAGGAACTTCAAAGAAATCGGCGAGAAAGAAAGCTCCCAGAACCAAAAGGGGAAACGATGCTATCAAAGGCCTGAATGGAGAGGATTCTCAAATTGGTTCAGAATCCGATGACATTGAGACGAATGCTCCTTCAAAACGTGTTACTCGCGCAAGAAAAAGACTCGAAGCTATGGCCACAGGCAAGATTCTTCACAATAGGAACATTCATTGACTTTCTATTTAAATATTTTCATGTTAAAGGAAATTGATTTTGATTTTTCAAGGCACGGGGAGTTCAGGATTTGACCCAAGTTCTCATGAAGAAGACTCGGACTCGCACATTTTCAAAGCTCCCGTAGCTCCAACGTCAATGAAAACGAGATCTCAGAAGAAGACTTTGGAAAGAGACTGATTAATACAGAACATACCTTACCATTTACCTGCAACCTACTTGACCTTTTATACCCGTTGTGATTCTCTACAAAATAGATTCAGTATACCAAATGATATGATGCTAAACAATATTATTTTAAGTGAAGATATTTTAGGTCCGGTTAGTTATAAAGCGTGCTCAGGGTTTGACATCAATGATCTTTTAGTTTAAAACAATGAACAAATATTAATTTTAAGCAATTGGGACTTAAAGGAAATTTTAAAATATTTAACTGTAAAGAATGATGTGAGCATTTTATTATATTTGTATTCTACTTTCTTCTGAGAAATGTGACTTTAAAATATTTATATACTGTATATAAATTGAAAATAAAATTATAAAACGTAATATTAGCCCATTTTAATTTTATGCGATTTGTGAAATTCCAAGGATCCGCGTTTCAACATGACGATCAAAAATTGTCTTTATTGAGCCTTTCATAATTCATCATAATCGCCTTTTACAACAATCTGTATAGAGTAATATAAATAATTCTGTATGGATATAACATGATAATTAAATAAATAAGAGAATTACTGACATAATCTATATTAGATCCTTGTTGAGATCTTTTGGTTTTTTAGATTTAAATTGCTGTTTGCGGATAGTACACGACACTCTGTATTTCTTAACATCTTTCATGATTACCCAGTTTTCGAGCTGATAACCCGTGGATTATTTATTGTATGTGAGGGTCCAGCTGCGGGTTATATGCGAGGGCGGGTAATGCAATGAAATTAAAAAGGTAGGTGAATAATTGTTCAAAATAGGTTTAAGCAGAATTTATAATGTTGTGTATCTGCGGGTTATCAACGAGGGCGCGGTATCTAACTTTCAAAATTTGCAGATAAAAGTGTGGGTTATATTCGAGGGCGGGTTATCAGCGCCGAAACAGGATAGTTATTCTAAAAGCCTAAATAGAACGTGGGAAACCGGATGCTGCTGCATGATTTGAATTTATTTGGCCCAACCGTTCGAGCTCTTCTCTTCATCCAAATTGTATCTCCAAGTTTCGTTCTCCAAGGAGACTCCGGCCGAAAGCGGATGTTGGAAGCCCTCAAACATCTTGTATCCTGTGAACTCTCGAGACGAGGGATTCAAAGCCCCGAGCCCCGACTTGGCAAACAGCTCTCGCAGGTCTCGGACTCTCTCAGGTGGAATGGAATCGATGGGACTCTCAGCTTTTCCATCTGGGTAGTACTGGCGTCCTGCCTCAATCCCCAGCGTCCGATCAATCTCTTGAGAAAGGGCCAAAGGCTGAGAACCCGCCCCGCATTGGTACTGGTAAAACCCGGTCTCCGGCTTTTTCATGAACTCGGCCGGCGGAGTCGGCTGCTGAGTAAAGCCCTTCTTCAAGAAAGCCCGCTCATTCCCGATCGGAGTTGGAGAAGGCGAGCTCTTAGGAACTGGGCGTCCGTACATATTGTTGCTTCCGTTCATGGTCATGAAGTTCATATCGTAGGGGTCGACCGAAGACTGAGACGTCATTAGCACTGAACCAAGATAATCAATATTAATTAATTGCTCCAATTAACTCCAACTAAATTAAATGACATTTCATACAACCTTTACGATTCGACCTTCAACCAAGTGGAAAGAGAAAAAACATTTCCTCAAAATTACGTATCAAATGGGTGAATCTTACTTTGATCTCTTTGCGTGGAGTTTGGTCTTGAGCCAATAGGGCCGTAGTTCATTTTCGCATCAGACTCAAAGAAAGGACCTCCGTTCGGAATCGGATCATTATTCGAGGAATATCTTCTCGCCCGCGTGATCGTCTCTTCCAATGTTGGACCTGAGCCGATGGGAACTGGCTTCGCCGGATTCCGTTGAACTCCGTCATTAAAGTTCTTATCTCGAATCGGCTTAAAGGGGCTCTGATGTCCCATTTCGTAAACGGGACCAAGGTCCGAAGAGGCCGAGTTTGATCGATTTGATTCAGGGCGGGCGAAACCCGGGAGTTCTTCTCCCGGCGTTCTCATTCGCTCTGCCCCGATTGGCCCTTTATCAAAGGAAACCCGTTCTTGATTTTGTGGCGGATGAGGGTCGAATGGCTGACTCAAGGTAGTAATTGTCAAATCCTTGTCGGCGGCAGAATTGAGAAGTTCCATCACCGCCATCTCGGATCTATTTCTTCGCTGTAAAGGTCAAAGTAGAATTAGGAATACATACTTAACTTATGTGAGCACAAGGACAACATTAAAAGTAAAAACCACATTAAAATGGGAAATGAGAATGGCAGATGAAAAAATAGCTTGAAACTTAAAAAACTCACATGAATTGCCCCAAGTGGATATTGCGCGTCGGGGTGATTAGAATGAAGAGCAGCCTGGTGAATTTGGTTCGAGAGGCCGAATTGAGGACTAGTATAAGAAAGCACAGGAGATTCGGATTTCCTCGTCTCCAAATTCACGTCGTTCTTGACGTCGTTCTTGGTTTTGGGCTCGTGGGAGTGAGGACCACAAAGTCCCGCTGCGGCTGCCAAAGAGTCCGAGTTGAACTCTGAGAATTTCCGTCCGTTCAGCCTCGGCATGATGGAGTTCTGGAGGGATTGATAGCGACTCCCCTCGTACTTCCCTTGGTGGTGGGGGAAGGGGCTCGGCGCACCGGCCCTCACCGCCGGACGGATCTTGGAGTTGGTGAAGACCATTGAGTCCATCCGCGACGGAGGAGGATACCGGAACCCTGGGGCTGGCAGATTATGAACTACGGGCGCGGCGTGGAGGACGGGCCCAAACGGGGCCGGGCCTCTGAACCGAGTCGTGAATCCGGGGATGGTAGTGAAGGTCTTTCCGCGGCCCACCGTGTGCCCAACCCGCGGGTGATCCACGTCCAAGTCCTTGGTCTTGTTCCGGAGCCGCCGTGTCTTGGTGGACACGACCTCCTCAAACTCCTCGCCTTCGTAGGGCAAGCCGAAGATCTCGTCCTCCGCATAGGAATTCGGACTAGTCCCGTCCACCACGATCACGTTCTCGTCGAAGGTTTTCTTCGGCTTGACCTGTTTAGCAGCTAAGCTCGATGACAAGTCCATGCGGTGGGGCGGGTTCTGAGACTGGTCCACGATTTTGGTGATAGTGATCCCAGGAGGGAGCCGGAGAGAATTCACGTTCACGAACGGCTCCTCGCGATGAGACTCGAAGGAGTTGAAGAGCTCGAATGACTTAGAAGACGAGGGGCCTTTGATATCCACTGGGTTCGGCCCTGGGTTGTACTTGATCCGCTGCGTGAGCCCTTCTTTGTTCCCATTCGTGGAGACGGCGGCCGGCGGGGGTGGCGGCTCCTTCGCCTCCCCCGTCTCCTTCTCCGCCCGCTTCCCCTTCTTGCCCTTCTTCTTGGTCAAGGGCGGGTCTTTGGACCCACTCCCAGCTCCCTTTTGCACCATGGACCCTGGAGTGGCTCCCGAGGGCACAGAGAGAACCTGTCCGTTCACGAGAGTGTATATCACATCGTCCTTCCCATTGTCGTCCTTCACGCTGATGGTCACAGTCGAGTCCGAGGTCGGATGACGTCGGATGGTCACCATGTCGCTCTTGCCCTTCTCGGCAGCCCGCTGGGCAAACGTCTCCTTCGTGATGGTGATGGGCTTAGCTCCGCTCGCGCCCTGGGCCTCCATCCCGGTCCGCGGCTTCTTCTCACTTAACGAGAACTCATGGAGGGTTTTCATGATGGTGAGCATCTCGCCCGTCGTCGGCTCCTTCGGCACCACGATCGTCTTCCCCGTGTCCCGCATCTTGATCACGGTCTCTCCATTTTGGCAATTG
The DNA here is from genome assembly GCA_009869795.1 of Neelides sp. FZ-2019. Lineage (NCBI taxonomy): Eukaryota > Metazoa > Arthropoda > Collembola > Neelipleona > Neelidae > Neelides > Neelides sp. FZ-2019. Next base: position 112,158 of record VJMY01000064.1, on the reverse strand, counting down.
ATTTGGCACGGCGGAGCCGCCTTGCTCACCTCCGCCTCCTCCTGCTTCTTCTTGTTCTTCTTCTTCTTCTTCTTTTTTTGAGCCTCGAGTTCCCTGCGCTTCCGCTCTTCCTCCTCTGCTTCCTTCCGAAGTCGCTCTTCCTCCCTCCGCCGTTCCTCCTCGGCCCTTCGCTCCTCCTCGAGTCGCATCTCTTCGGCCAGACGAACTTCCTCGAGCTTCTTCTCCTTCTGTCTCGCCTTCTTGGCGGACTTCTTCGGGTCCTGAGCCGCGGCCGAGATTTTAATCCCTTCGATGTCTCGGACGATGTCGTCGACGTCCTTCTCTGGGCCTTTGGGTCCTTTGGTTATGGAGATGATTTCGTTGCGGATCTTAATGGACGTGACGGCCGTGCTCAGCCGCGTCGTGCTCACGGCCTCGATGAAGTTCTCCGGGCGGGCCTCGGTGTTGCTCTGCAGCTTCTTCCTCAACCGCGTCTTTTGTTCAATGTAAGCTGCATTGTTGGGGTTCCTGGGTTGGGAGTGGGGACAGGACTTGCAGGGCTCGGCTCCGGGCTTCACCTCCTTCCCATTCTTGCACTTGGTGGGCTCTGGGGCCTTGTGAGCTTCCGAACAAGAAGGTTTGACCGGTGAGGTGTTGGCCGTGCTCGCCCCCGACGTCGTCGCCCCTACCGTCTCCTCCCCGCTTTTGATCTTGGAATTGATAGTGCTGACGGCGGGTCTGGGGGCCGGCGGGTCGTAGGGCCGCGTTTCGTTCAGCTTCTTCTCGGGGCTCTCGGCCGGCGAGGCGGTGACCGAGGAGGAGGCATTCGGCGTCGAAGAAGGGGGTTTGCTTTGTGACCTAGTAAATAAATTGTACTGTTCCTTTGAAAGTTCAGTGCCTCCGTAGCGGGCTTTGATGGCTCGCGTCCTCAGCCCATCCATTTGATCCTCATCTAAATTCTCCTTCCTCATTTTTTGACAACAGAGACAATCCTTAACGCCTGGCCCATATTTCCGCTCAGGTGCCTCAGGTAAGTTCATTTGGGTTCGGGAGTCGAGCGGATGAGAGTGGAAGAGCCCGGACTCTGCCAGGAACTTGTTTTCCGCACAAGTGACCTTCACTTTGCAACGACACGACGATCCACACTGGTGACCCTTGCACGTCCGCTTCTCCTCCCTCTTCTCCCCATCTTCGTCCTTCGTGTTCTGGATCTTGTTCGTGGGCGGAAGAGGTCGAGAGGGCGATTGGCTCTTCTTGGGACTCGGGATGCTCCCGTTGTCCTCGTCCGACTCCTCGTCGTCCGCTTCAGCATACCCAGCGTCGATGGCCGCGTTTTTAAGAGTCGTCAAGTTGCTGAACACGCCCTCGGCCATTTGACTCTTCGAGTGAATGAAGGCCTTTTCACGTAAGTAACTCCCAATTGAATTGATTTGTATAAACTCCTTGATCAGACTGCTCATCGTTTCATTTTCCTGAAACAAACAATTTGGTATTAGGTTTTTATAAGGAAAAAGGCATTAGGGGTCGTTGTCTAAACAAATTCAGTCCTATCGATCCAAAAAGGTTTCAACTCTCAGAGTTCTCAAGAGAGAAGTTTGCATCATTATAAATTTATTCAAATTTTCTTGACTCATTTCACGCTCACCAAATAGTTTATATAGCAGAGCTTTTCCTTCTCTATTTCTTCAAGTAAGTCGAACTCTTCTAAGAACTGGTATTGAATTCCCATGACTTCAGCCAAATCCACGTTTGGCACCTGAGGTTCTTCCGCCGTGGCGGATTTACTAGGATGATCCAGATGTATATAATACTTGTAGTCAAGGAAATTTGTATTTGAAACTCCAATGGCGTTTATTCCTATAAAAAAAGGTTCAAAGTTTAAATAACGCTCCTTCGCTTAGCCCTTCTCAAACCCATAGGATGATTTACAAATGTAAGACAAAAAGTTCAAACGATTCAAAGCTCAAATGAATTCAAATATTTTTTCATTCATTGCCAGAAGGAATGAAAGGAAATACCTGCCATGAAGGTACTCGAAATGAGATCATGTGTGAATTCAAATTCTTTCATTCGGCTAATCCGGCATCGTCGGTCCATTGGCCTCTCCACCAGACGATCATAAAGGAAGTCTCGGCGATCCTCCACTGGGCTTTCGTCTTCAGGGCACAGGTCTCTGTACCTGAAGGGAATGTAGGTTCCGAGCCTGGTCTTGGCGGATCGAAGGAGACTCGACTCGAAATATCTCTTGGGGCTGACGGTCAATCCCGGCCTGGAGGACTTTTTCCTGGCTGGGAGACGCTCCGCAGTATTCACAGACGCGAGGGCTCGGAGGAAGCTCACGCCCCCGGGAAGTTTCCCCTCAATTTCATCTAGTTGGCGACTCCGGCGGAAATACTCGTAGGCATTCCAATGGCGATCCCCGTTGAGGAGGTCTGGTTCGTAGCCATGGGCTCGGACGAAGGCCAAGTTCCCACTATTCAAATACCCCTTCATGTGAACGTGGTGCGGGATGGCTCGGTCTTCTCGGAACACGCGGATCTTGCAGGACTTGTTCGTGTCCAAGGGATTCGACACGTTCAGCGTCATGAATGGAGCGCCCTTAAACCTGTCCGCGCTCGGCTCTTCTTGGGACAAGACCATTTCGAGCTCTTGGCGCTCTTGGTCATACAGCGCCTCGAATACTTCAGTGGTTCCAGCCAGCTCGTCCATGTCATAGTATGGATCTCGGAAGGAAGCTATCTTGAGAACATTGTAGGTAGGAATTTTCGTCTCTTTACTGGAACAATTAAAATTATTATTAGTCGAATTTCCAATCGGATTCTCAAATATTTCTCTTTATGATAATCTTTATGACACTTATGAGGTTAAGAAAAACTTACAAAGCGAAAGGAATTTTCTTGTTTTTCCAAATATTTCGTAATATGTCCATAGATTTGGCGAGTTCCACATATTTTTTATTAATTGTAAATCTCCGTTGCCGCCGAATAGATGGGGATAAATTGTGCTTCATAGACTTGAAAGAAACGGAAACGTAAGAATAATTTAAATGGTTCACTCATCAATTCCAATTTAACGACATTTTTTAACGACTCACCATTTGTAAACATTCGTCGAAAATCAGTCTAACCTCAGGACGATCGTATACCAAGTGCTGGAAACCGTGCATTATAATGGTATAAAAGGATAAATTGGCTCCTTCTTGTTTGAATCGCCAATCGAAACAGGCAAAGTAAACGCCGAGACGTTTAATCACTACATGGAGTCTTTGCACGGCTTCGAAAAAATCTAAATAGCACAAAAATGTCAGTGTTACAACTTGATTTCGAGGAATTTGAGCATGCAAAAGGTTAATAGTCTCTTTTCATTGTTAAGAGTCAGATCACTCTTTTTAAATAAGTACAATAGGGATGAAAGAGCAAGTAGATTCAAAAAATTGAGCCTACAATTTGTAAGATGTTTTGCAGTCTCTGATCCAGAAGTGCGCTTTAAAAGGAGTGACATTTTCTTTAAGATCTCATTGGCAATGTCTCGTGTGAGGGCGTATATGATCTCGAATACGGGTTGAACGTCGAGAAGCGAAATTCTTTAATTTAATAAATATTTTGATTATGAGTAAATGTTATAGCAATTACATTATTAGTTAACCCATTTCAAGTTATCCCAATATTCATGCATTTCAGGCAAATAATTCTTATAGCATGGTTATTTCTATTAAATTGGTTGTAAACTAACTATAAGTAAGCTAGTTATTTCCAAACTAACTAAATGAAAATATTTAAAAGATAGAAAACCCTCCAAGTTTTGAAATTGAACTTACACAGTCACGAGTTCATCCATGCCTTTGCAGATTTCTCTATCGAGATAAGTGTATTTTAATTTTTCAAAAGCCATCCTGAGTTGCGAAACTAAGACCACTTTTATTCTCTCATAAACAGTATTCATCGCGGATTTTATAAGTCCAGGTATGGTCGCTTTATTTTTTAGTATCAAGGATCTAAAAGATAAAGGAGCCAAGGTTATTGGTAATTAAATTAAACTCGAGTCAACAATTTTAGTTTTTATGTAGACGAAATGCAATGACTAAATTGTGTTCTTACAATGCTAGCCAATTGCACCCACAATATCGGCAATCACATTCGGGATCGTGGAGTCGATGGCCATCAGAATAGATGTAACATCGTTTTTGAAGTGGTCCATAAGTCTAAGTAAATAATTCTCATTAGTTTATCTTCACACATTCTCAAGCTTAATTAAATTAAGTTGATGCAAATTAAAGGCTAATTAAGTTGGTTCTGGCTGGTTTCGTAATTTTTGTAAAAGGTGTAAAAAAGAGTTCTTACGCTTATACTATCCCGATCTGTATCAACGATATAAGACCAGAACCTCTGATAACCGCTACTGACATTGTCCCATTCATCAGATTGCTTGAGCAAGTCAGCAATTCTATACATGCACGGGCCATCAAAGGCCGTCTCATGGGCGGTTGTAAGTGAAATTAAAGGGTCGAGCCCAGTTTGGGTCGTTTGAACTCTTATCCTAGAAAGCGCCTCCTCTTGCGCTCCATCATACTCCTGTTCTGTCTCCGAATCGCTCATCTCAACCTGGAAAACATGACAAGAAATTCCTCAATACTCTTTCTAATTAAAGCTTCATTATTAGGCATTTAGACTTGAATTAGGTATTTTGAATGCTTTGAACTTATTTGGTTAGTTGGTTTTCCCAATCAGTGTAGGATCATACCTTTATTTGTGTACTAAAATGAAAAATACTCGTGTGAAGACTGAACCATAGCTTAATTAACACGATCTTGAATGTATCACAACTTCAGACTTGAACCTGGGAAGAAAGTGAAAGTTAGACATATTCAAGGCATGAAGACAGAGCGGGGACGTCCGAGGACCCTCAGACGCCACGAGAAAGGAGGGGAGGAGTGAGGTCATTGGAGGTTTGACACCCAAGGGCCTCGACCTCCCAGGAAGAGACCCAGGGCGACGACGAGGAGAGAAGCTCAAAGCCCAACTCACCAACCACCTTCCTTCCGAGGCCTCAACGGCCCTTGGCGATGTCGTCCAGCAAATCTGTATTTGTACTAACTCCGTGACTCCGTGGCAGACAGTCGCTTCAAGCGTCCGGCCTCAGCGCTCGTCTTGGCTGTCGTCTTAGAAATGAGCTCAAACTTGATAAAAGAAAGACTCTCAGTACGCTGTCGTTTGTCTCTCGTCCATGCTCTTCCTATCTCCTTCCACAGTGAGCGAGTTTAGTGAGGGACCGAGGACGAACTTGAGCTCGTGCTCGTCAGAGGCGCCACTTAACCTAACTCCCTCTACGAGAGGACGCGCAGGGCCTCCACGTCAAAAAACATTCACCGGCGTCTCGGGATTCGCCTCTCTCCGCCTACACTCCTGCCACCCATTTTTGCAAACCCTGGGCTCTCTTTCCCTCCTAAGCTCTTCGGGCATTTCGGCGCTTTTGGGCCAAAACACCCCAGTCGTTCCTCATGTCAATCAAGTAAATGATTTCACAATGGGGAGAAAGATTCACGCGAATGCCAAATGTGAGCGACGCTTAAAACAAGAGCTAAATGGCTTTTAATGGCCATAAATTCCATGTGCTTTTCATGCCAATTGCCATAATTTCTAAATTTCCAAAGAACTTTTATGATGAGAATGGTCTTATGGTGGGTAGCACCAAGTCTGGGTAGTACTAATCTGCGGGTAAGGAATTGTCCAACAGTCGACAGGAAAAAATGAATTAATAGATAAATCTGGGGCTAAAGTTATCTCGCCAAAAATCTGTCGATAAGACTTATCCACAGGATATTGTTCAAATGCTAAGACACCGGATTAACTCGTAAAATTTAGTTTAATGTGTTAAATAATTAGTTATAAAATGTTGAAAAAATCTCTGGAAGACTTATCCACAGGTTAATGTTATCCAAGCTTGGTACTACCCAACATTTCTCGAATCTTACTTTATTGCCATTGTTTGTGATGAGATGACTGCATGGTAAATATGGCGAAATAAGTAATGAATAGGTAAGTAAATACAAAAATGAATTGATACTTTTGGCAAAGTTTTCGGCTTACATTTAAACCCGGAACCTTGGTCTCATATTATAACATCCCATACTAAAGATGCCTATTTTCAAATAGCAATAGCAGTCTTAATGACATGAAAAGTCGATTGTTAGGAATTCTTATCAAATCAAATGCATGTATTTCAAAAAATATCAGTTACAATAACTACTCGAAGTGTCGAGTATACTGAAAAATGCTGGTGAAATTCATAATAATAATGATTATAATAGATAGATGTGTAGATAGATATATAGATTTTTTGTAGAATAATGTGCTCAAGTATAGGAATTCTTAACAGGAATTCTTGGATCGGTTGGCAAGTAATTACCTATTGAATTATGTATGTAATTAGATACATGTGTATGTATTTCTTTATTTCCCTTGCCATCACTTGCCTAAACATAATTTTACGTTGATGAAACAGTTGATAAGTATGTAGATATATATGACCATGCATTTATTTCACTTTACACGGCATTTTGTTTTACTGGCAGCGACTAGAGTTACAATTTGTTATAGTTTTAACGTTGCGAATTGCGTGCAATTGAAACAACACAACCCCATGAACAACTTTATAAAAAATTCCGATTTATTTATGTATCAAAGTAGGTCATCGAATGAGATGTGGAATTCTTTTGAAGATACACTTTTATACGATAGGCCGATGTTTTTTTTGGTTTTTATGGGTAGGTATTTAGAATTCGGGGCATATCGAGAAGAGTTATAAGAACGAATTATCAAAGAGAAAGCAAGAAATATAGGGGCGAAGCGGCACAGGGAAAACAGCGAAATTATTATAAGTTATGTATAGGAATACCCAACACATGCCCATGAGTATGTAATTTCAAACATGTCTTCATTAGATTTTAAATCCTTATTAGAATATGAGAAGTGTAGAGAATTTCGGAATGACGAGTCTTGGCGTGGAGAAAGTTTATTGGCCATTTGGGAGTTTGTAGGATGAAATATTTGTTGGGTGTGTGATCGTGTGGGCATTAAGTCGGTACTTGGAGAGGCCGTGGGAGCGTTGGAAGTGTCAGCCGGAGGGCCCGAATCCTTTCCTGCGGGCGTCTCCTCGGTCGGAGCGCAAATGTAGGGAAGGCGGGCGAGTGCGCAAGGCTTACCCCGAAGATTCTCTCAACTTTCCCTGCTTTCACATTTGGGAATTGTGAGGGTGGAAGGGTGAATGTTATTCGAAGTGAAAAGTGTCTTCCATCCTGCCCATCTTCCGTGTGAGTCGAAAAGATCGTTAGGACTAATGGGCCAAGCCACAACAGAGGCCTAAACAAATTCGCACGAGCTCTCTTGATTCCTTTGGCCAAGTCGGACCGCGGACGGGATCGCCAGACATCATGACAGACAATGGGGACTGCAAACTCAGCCTCATCAATGTGACAGAAAAGGTTAGGGAGTTTTTCTCATTTCATTCCTTCATCCACGAGATTTTCCCTCCACCTTGGCTCGCCTCCTTAGAAGGAGAAGGCTCTTCCCCTCAGGAGTGGATGAATGAATTATGAGTCGAGGCTCATCCGTTCCTTCCCTCGTATTTCACTCAATGGGCCTTTAAATATACAAATGCAAATTCGCCTACACGCTAGGGCTAAACATGCTTTGTCCGACTCTGTGCTACCCTTCGGCAATTGTGTATGTCAAAGCTTAGTTTCCTTCAACGATTCCCCTAATTACGTGCATGAACATGTAAGGCTGTTCCTCCAAGTCCCAACCCCAAAACTTCCTATTGCCTAAATAGAACAAAATGAAACTCGTAAAAGTTTAATTAAGCACTTGAATAAGGTTCTAATACTAACAGCTTTCCGCCCATTAAATTCATTTAATGTTAACTGCTCTAATAGCTCAATGGAGACGCAAAGAATCCTTCGTTAAGGAATTATACCCACGGACATTTAACACACTAGTGAGTAATTAGAGGGTCTTCTGGAAGATTTAAATTGATATACAAATAAGAAGCTCGAATCCATATACATCCTATGTATTATGTATTTGTAACGACAAATATCTTTACCTTGGAATCTCGCATATTAGTAAAATGTTTATAATAAATCCACGAATATGATTTTTATGAGGAAATGTATAATTTGATTAAATACTATGTAATAGTTAACGCTTTAGCGATTCCAGGGTAATTTTTCCCACATTTCCATGAAAATAAAAAAAGATCAGGCGGAGATTTTTGTAAGCCATTGTAGATTATAACAATTAGTCCAGGCAAAAATATACAAATGCTCATTCCCCAATGTCTTTGAGCAAATACCTGTCCAATATGTTTAAAATTTATATAAACTCTCTCCGCATTTCTGTTGTTATATATTAACATGGCCTTGATAAATAATACTTAATGTATATAGCATTAGCATCAAACGGAGCTCCGGTAATTAAAGATTGGTTCTTTCTTCACATCTCTCTTGTATTTACTCAAGTTGAGCTCACGTGAAGCCGAATGATCCATTCTTCTTGGAATTTTGGACTCATCTCGGAGTTGAAATTCTTTTCAGTGCTCTGCTCACACCATACTCATTCCTGATAAGAATAACAATATACTTCACTCATTTGAATCGAGTATTAACTTGGGATAGTGTAATATATTGGAAGATTCAAGATTGGGCCAGTTCATCAGCATATGAAATTCCCAATATCCCAATTGACTTTTAGACTAATACACAAACAAATTATATGTTACTAATGAATAAGAGATGGTAATATGACCAATAAGTTGTAACTCAAACGGCCAACGAGCCAAGTTGAAAAGCAAATAAATTAATTTTTAATGACCCTCCACTCAGAACTTATTTTTCTCTTCCCTAGCAAATATTGAACAAGGTAACGGTTAAGTTTGTTTATGAACAGGTTTCCTTTACTTTACCCTAAACACAATATAATTTACGAGGAGTTCAGATTAGATAAGAGTGGTAAAATATGGGGCGGAGAGGGCCGTTGAGCAAATACGCCCAAACTTAATTTTTCTCATCTCGGAGATCAAGAGTGGATGAGATTAGAGTGGAAACGAGTAGCATAATTTGATTATCCTAATTTTATCCAGCCTTATCTAAATGTTCCTTGTAATCCACTTACCTCCCTAGTCATTTCTCGTTTTGTCCCTCGTTGGCGAGCCCATGAGATTAACAAGCGCTCACCAAAATAAGCCCAATTGAGCTCCCTTCAAAGTCCATTACTTTCCATTCTCCCAGAGCTGAAAGAGATGGAGCTTATTGGGAGAAAGGGAGAAGTGTCAAACTAGTCTCGTTTGCTTCGTGCTTTGATCGAGGGCTTTTCCCAGGAAGAAGACTCTCATCCATTCACCAGCTTCACTTTGCAGAAATAAGTACAATGCGGAGGTCCAATTTCCACTAATATTACCATTTACTAAAATCGAGAACCTGTTGCCCTCGTTTACTAAATAATGCATATTCAACTCACTTCCTATGCACGAAACGTTTGAATCAACTTTCACTGTGTAATATAAGCCATGTCATTGATCAAAAATGTGAAGGCAATAAGTTGGCAAAAGACTTACAACAGGATTCGAATAGCAATGATATTGATCTTCCTTCCACTTGAATATTGATTTCATAAGAGAAGAGGAGAGTCAAGAAAAGACATGAACTTTCTTCAATTTGACCTGGAAGTTTTTTTTATTCCCAAGCTAAAAATATGACAGAACTTCTATTCTCTTGGTACTTTAAACAATAATTTCTTTCTCGTTTCCAATTACAAACCATTTTTGTGAATTTGTGATGCTTGGAGATTGCATATAATGCATAAGTATAGGTATATCGGATTTTTTCTATTTTTCATTACTATTATGCATTAATTTCACATTTAATAAATTTTTCTGTAAAAAAATAGCTAATGAATTTTTATAAAAACGCCGTGTTTGATAAATCCATGTTCAAGTATAAATGAATGTAATTATAACTGATTAATAATTTTAATAATTGCACATTATAAAAAATGAGGCATTTGTTTATTATTTGTCAGAAATTATAAAGGTAATGTTTTCATTTATCTACATATGCATTTACATAATATACAGCATTCTTTCTTTTTGATGGAAGTACTTTCTCTTTGCGTTATCTCATATTGACCCTTTCAAGAGCTCATAATAAAAAATAGTATGTTAATATAGAAAGGAACGAGGAAAGTAAATTTATTTTATCAATACAGTACATGTATAAGGTTGAATTGATCAACTCAAGACTCAAAGTCAAAAGGAATATCACATCAGGACCTGAAGTCTTGTTAAATCTCTTTTATCTTCTTGTCGAGCAAGTGTAGTGAATCAAATACTGATCTCGGTAAACGAATTTCTCTTTACTTTTTAGAACCTTAGCCTGAGGTTTAACATTTACAACATTAAATTAATCTGCCTAGCTCTAATATTTGAATGCATTAATAAAGACTCGTGAAACGTAAAAATGGGGACTACATACTTACTACATTATATGTATACATATATTTATTTATCAATATAAATTGTTTGACAAAGGCATCAAAATTGAGTACATTTGTAAATTGACATTGAGTGAGTGTTTATATATACAGGGTCGTCAATAACTTCTTTCCGCTTTCCTGAATTTCTCGTTTCTGTTAAAAAGAGGGTGAAATTCAGCAAGACGTAAAGAAGATATTGACGACCCTGTATGTAAGGATTTATTCAAACTCTATATAGTAGGTATTTATGTGAGTTTGACTCGTGTAAATATAATGTAAACATAAATACAAGCTTTATTAAATTTAATTGAAGTTTTATTGCTAGAGGATATGATGTATTTGAGTTTCAAAGTTTTTTTTTATCCCTTCTTGATAAATTGTGAAGAGAATTTCTTTTGAAGTTTGGAGTTGGCGAAGTATCGGTTGTTTGAACGATTAGTAAAATTGGATACGCGTGAGATTTAAATCCGAGTTGCGTAAGAGTGGGGGATGAAAGACGGAGAAAGGCAAAAAGATCCTCTCCTCTTTGGTGGCTCTTGTGTGGAGATGGGGCGAGATGGAGTCAATGGGATCCTGGAGCTTCTTCTTTATTACACGAGATTGCCGAAACTCCAAACATGTTAGCCTTGGTTAGGTCATAAGAAAGGGCATTCCTCGCAGACATTTTCTCCCTCGAGGGTTGAGCCCAACTCCTCTTCGGACTTCCATATTACTTATGTGCAACGCGAACCCAACTCGCCTTTAATGCATCATTAAACTGGGCACTTTGAGAAATCCGCGAGAGCCGTTAAACTCACTTTTAATTTCTCTCCATGAATTAATTAGCATGGACCCAAGACTGTTTTGAATTTCAACGTCATTTGGTCGATGAACAAGCAGGTGAACATTGTTTGGAGACAAACTAGAATTCATTTGCTATTGCGTATATAGAAAAACTTGTATATATATACATATGTGTGTGTGTGTGTGTGTGTGTGTGTGTGTGTGTGTATGTGTGTATGTGGCGTTAATACGAGTATAATACCTACAACCACCATTCACCTTCCTCATCATACCCACTAAAGTCAACCAAGCAATGGGAACAGAAGGCTCCATTCTTTTCACTTTTCTCCCTATGTTCATGCATGTGTTCTTTTCTTTATCTACATACATGTTACGAGTTTATTAAGCTCAACTTATTTCAATCAAGTATAAAATTTGAGCTGAACTTTACTAGATACTAGAGGTTGCCAAAACCTTTTCATTTTCTATGTTCAATTGATACATCTTTCTTTAAACATGTTACAGTATCAGTAATTTATTATTGCTTTGAGAATAGATCCTCATAAAAGTACAATAAGTAATCTGTATATATTTGTCGTATAAATCATGAAGAAAATATTAAAGAAGAAAAATACATTCTTAAGATACATATACACAAATTTGATGATATGAGTACATACCAATACACTTATTATGTGGTGTAAAAAGTCAATATGCGTTTTTATACACACTCAAATGAATTGCATTTTATAAGCTGAACGGAAATATGAAAAGTCTACTAAAATTTAATTTTTTAAATAAAATGCTTTCATTTGAGAAAAACTCGAAGCGAAAAAATGGGATGCATTTATGTAATTAATTTAATCTTAGTTCTTTAGGTATATGAGTAAATATTGATTTTCAAGTTTGATCTTACAATATTGAAAAAATGTATTTAATTTTAACGAATATAATTAGTTTAAGCTACCGAGGAATTAATCAAACTTGTGTGAGTAAAATAAAGATTTTAATTATTTTTTCATTTTTAAATTTTAAGTGTAAAAGAGACCTTATTCATATTTAATGTAGAAACTTTGAACCACAGCAGCGTTCAAAGTTACAAAATAAAATGTTACGTTACAAATCTTAACAAATAGAAATGAATCGGATTTAAGTCCAATAAGTCGTAGATCACAAAACTCTGAAGGTCTTCAAAAGCCTCATTGGATAAATATTTAATGCAGATGAAAGGGAGGGAGAGAAATTCAATTAATCCCGACAAAGAACTTATCAAGTGAGCCGGAGCCTAGACAGTATACCATACATAATTAACATAAATATAAAAGTCAATTATATAAAGTGTTCACTTCCATTGACACGACCTTTTATAAGGAGTGTCAATGTACCAAAGCATATTATACAGACATGTTTATAGAGACCAGCCTTGTTCACATAATATTTATCATATTTAACAAACATCAGTTGAATGATCGGATGAGATCTTGAAAATTTAATCCAGAATTCCCATTAAATAAGCATATATTCATTTGGAGCGTCAAGTAATATAGTCTGGTATTTGAGTATTTTTATATATGGGATTCATATTTTATAATATGAATCATCCTGGTGAGCTTGTATTTGTTTAGCTCGTTAGAACGTCGTACATGTCAAAAGAATAAATAAAAGTATGCAAGGTTTTGGATTTTTGTATGTGTACAACTGACTGTGTCGGTTGTCCTTCAATCTTCTTCGAGGGGAATGACGATTAACTAAACGACATATAAATTTACACTTGCTTTAGTTCATTGCACTTGGACTGCCAAGTCCATATACTCTGATCTCATAGTTCAATTTTTTTCAATCAAGCTTGATACGCATAGTTGGAGTTGAGAACTTCTTCTTCGCCCCTCAGCAGACTCTTAACCCATTCTTCGATTGCTAAATGATTCCCATGAAGAGCCGAGACAGGAGCTAATTGAAAGTTGAGAGATTCGGAGTCGAAGGAAAAAAATTGGCACAAGCTCAAAAGTTACAATTTTGCGAATGGCGTTAAATAGCAATTGCCGTTTGAGTGGACCACCCTTTTGCACCCTCTCAAGGTCATAATAAGGAAGCGCACGGGCTATCCTGTGAGCCGTCAAGCGAAGGAGAGAATCCCATTTTGTAAAGAGACTCTAGACCATTTCCATGTTCAACAAATGCTCAAATGAACATTGTACACATCAGTCTGGAGGAATATGGATATTAGAATCCCATTTAATAGCTCTCGCTATACAGGAGAACAAGACCCAATTTATTTACACTACAAGATACAGGACTGCTATTATTGATCAATTATTCAAATACTTACTCTCGAAATTCATTTACATTCCTAAACTTACGCATTTGAATCTCAGGGGAGCGTTATTAAGTCGCCTTGAAGGTTTACTTATGAGCCTCGTGGGTTTTTTACTTCCTTGACATTCAAATGCATGGAACACTCTTGTACTTATGAAGAGAACATCAAGACAGCAAACTCGTCCCTACACACATTTTCCAAGATCTAGGGCTAAAAGTGTCCAAAGAGCCCAAGTCTATCTAGTGGGTCTATTCTATTCTATTATAATGAGTATGGTTATCATCTCAACTTTGCGGAGATACGGCGGATGAAAAGTATCGGAAAGGGGGGCGTCGGGGCTCGATGAGTCGCCCTTCATTTGTTCGAGGTGCAGCGAGGGTGCTGTGACGTGACCGCGATTTAAATACCCGAGGAATAATTTGGGAAAACTGAGGTATATGGAACTCATAGGAAGTTGGAGGTTCAATTTGGGGGAGCACGGATGTACCACACGAGGAAAAAGGCTTGAGGTCTCTGAACCTCCGCCAACCAGAGAGACATGAAAAGGGCTCACCATCCACGCTGAGGCAAATTTAGTGATGAAATGCATTCATACATAAAAACAAGTCACAGACTCACATGTGTGAGGGAGTGTGTGGAGTGTGTAGTATGTTCACTGTGTACATATGCCAGAATATGCTCGGAACGAGCCACTCGCTGAATCAAGGAAGAGTCAAATGGATGGAGTGTTCAGGGAGGACTTTGAAGATCCGGAGCAAGTCCACATCTCTACAACTTCACTCTACACGCATACACATAGAATACATATCTATGTACATATGAGAAGGAGCCATGGAGTCTTAATTTCATCTTCTCTCCGTTTTTCCAAACTCCTCAAATAGAAGATTAGCCTCCTCTCTTCCACCAGATTATCTTCTTCTCTTATTCCCCACCTAATCTTTTTCACGCTCAATTCTCGGTTGGCCTCCGGTAGGGAAAGAGTAACTAGTTCCTCCAGCCTCATTCCTCAACCGCCTCTCCTACCATTCACGGCTCTCCTCTCCTACAGGTAAATCTCGCTTACAATTCACTCACCAACCCTCATCAACCCCCCCGTTCAATCTTCAAACTTCTCCATCGAGTGCAAAATAAACGCATTATTTTATTATTTTATATAATCACTCGAACATATTGATAATTGTACAGAGTGTCGAGGGTATTATCTCGCCCTATGTAGTTGAGACTATTTGAATATTTGATAAATGATGATTATATAGAATATTTATTTATTATTTGGATTCAGATTTGTTAAAAACCATTGACAACTTTTAGATTCAATAATCACATGTCTTTGATATTATTGACTCGTAAAATAAGTTTTTGAAGATAAGTTTATCACTCAATGCATTTTACAGTCATATGTATAAACGTTGTATTCAGCCTTTTTGAACTTGCGTCTCTGTCAAATTAACTAGGTATTTACTCGATAAAGTGCAATAACATCCATCGTTATCTCCATTAAAGGTCAATTCACTTCATAATCTAGTTGATACACTGTATAGTCATTTTATATGTTAAGTATTAAATACAAGAAATTTGATTTTGTTGAGAATTCCACAGTTTTGAACGAAGAGTAGAAAATAATGTTATGGAAGTTATGATGAGCTATTCATCATGAATTCATCTATTTTCCACTGTTCAATAGAAAAGTGTTTTATTGTCATTTATTCTTCTTGTATGAACATGCAATTGGTTGTAGGAATTTATATTCGTTTGCATTCTCATGCTTTTGTTAAGATATAATAGGTGCATTATATAAAAGCAAGTAGGTTGGTATTCTGCTACCTGTGAGTGTCAAAGCCTTTGATTATAATTTTTTGGTGAATAAAGTTTATTCACCTTCCACCTTGAAGTTTGGAAATTATTCCTATTTACTTATTTAGTACGAGTTCTATTGCGGGAAAATTTGCATCTAATCACTTAACTGCGATTTAAAAAGTAATGAGCATAAAAATCCTCATCGCTCATCCAAATATCCCAAGCAGTTTGAAATGTGCTAAATAGTCATATCTCTCAAGATTATAGCATTGAATCCTCAAACGACTCTGTTTGGAAGTGGAATAACACAACGATGCTGAGATTTAAATCTGTTCACCCACTTCAATCGTCCCCACGTGTATTTTCAAACACTAATTTTAGACCTTTTGTAAAGTCGAAAATCCGTGTCGTTGGGACACAAGGAGAGTTGTGACACAAAGAGTCCAAAAACACACATTATTGCGAATCCTCCAAACCAATGAGAATCAAAGCTAATGAATATATAGACCTTTGTTTTTTTCGTAATACGACGCTCGTAACGATCGCGGCTTCAAACCACTATTATCCAGTGCGATAATTCCTAGTATATCAACTGAAAATTAGCTTTCAAGCTAGCGATAACTTCATTAGCCTTTTATGCACAGATGGAAAGAGAAAAGTATTAGACAAACACTTCTAATTATGCTATAGAGCCAGACTTAATCTCTTGTTTTATGATTTAAATGAATTCATTCTCAACATTGTTTCTACATTAAATAAATTCGAGAATGAAAGCTCGACATTAACTCGTTGAGTATTGGAAATGTGAAAATCAAAACTTTAAATCATGACAGAGGTATATTAAATAACAATGAAAGGCATTTACAATTATTGATTCAGTAATAACCAGTAAGGCATATTTGATAACGTATGTAGTAAGTATATAATGATATGTGAGCATAAGTGTGATGGTATCTATATATTATAATAAAAATATTACATTATATATAATGCGTTATGTAAATATTTGACATAAAAGCATCATTCAATATTATTAACCATAAAATCATCAAGAACTAATAATACATTATACATGTAAATAATTTACCAGCCATTTCCAATATAAAATATTTCATATATTTTTAATGACTCAAATTAGACTAACTATTTTAGAATTTATGAGATTACGTGAAAGTGTGTTGGAAATTCAGAAATCTCATGTGGATGTTCTCTGTAAATCTCTGAATTCATGATGCGTACATTATCGACAAAGTTTTAGAAAGATTTATACAATGTGAGGAATAAGAATATACTTGAGATCAATAATTCTAATAATATCTTGTAAGACCTAAAAGACAGAAGATTGAATTAGCCATGTTCACATAATATCTACCATTACATATGCACTTGATTTAGGTAAATAGAGAGTTAAAGTTTGTTTGACTCTTCAACGACACCGTACATACAGTTTTACATTTAATACACAAGACGTGGGTCTATATTCTAACATGTAATTAATTCGGCTTCGTTTGCTAGCTTCTTCACAACACATCGCTTCTGTCAAAGTCTTTGATAAATCAAGTTCCGAAGGAAATTACAGACTCATAATGAGGCGGTCGAGTCAAGATCAGAGTCAGAATCGGCGGATGAGCCAAGATGCTCAACGAAAAAGAAGCACGGAGTATGTTAGACGGGGTAGCATGGAAGTTTCAAAACTCGGATCGGTACGTCAATTTGAGTCGGAGGCTTAAAGAGAAAATAATATATTCTACTACATGCAATACTAACTGCTATAAGAATCTTTCTACATATTAAAAATCTATTTTGTCCCCTAACACAGGTTCTCCTGTGAGTTTTATGCATAATGGGGGGTATCCATAGCCTTTCCTTTCACTCTCGTCTTATCTCTTCAAAAAGATGTCGATAAGAAAGGAGGGATTTATTTTATACTTTCCCTTTTTTGGAGGGAATTAAACCAACTTCCTTATTACTCCTCCGCATTGTGTGTATGTAATGTATATTACCTTTTTTCTTTCTTATTTATTAAGATGTAAAACGAATTTGGCTCCGCTGTGTCTTCTTTCTTGCTAGAGTCTCTTGAGACAAAGCTTTAGGTTTTTATTGCTTTTCTATGCTTTCACTTTGGCAGTGCCAACCGGAGGCTGAGCATTTACTTTCTTATTTCCCTTAACAGGATGCTCATAATGATGACAATGTTTAGGCCCGTTCATTTTACTTTTTATTTAATCATTTCATTATTTCATACATATTGATTTTTCTCTACTTCCAAACGTTTTTTGGTATTCTATTTTCGAGAGAACTCCATTTGGCAAATATTAAATTACATCCTCATTAAAATGAGTAAATATATATTCCTATATGAAGCATGTATTCGTTGAAAGGAGGTCTCGTGATATGCATTTCACATTTCCAATCATTTAATAAGCTTTCCCTGCTTCTGCTTTTATTGAGCGAAGAAAAATTAAATGGAAGCTGGAAATGGTGGATGGTGGAAATTCACCTGGGCCTACTTAAGTGATGTTAAGAGGCCAAAGGACATGTCGCCCCTGTGTGGTTGATGATGAGGCCCACCGCCGCTTTTCATATCTTGGCCCATTCCCACTCAAATTCTCTTAATTTGGAATGAGTGGAAAGGAGAAACGTAATTACCTAAACCTCTTTCTTTCGTCCACCTCCTCACTCAAGGCTAAGAGTTCCTAGTTATGATAGTTTTGATCTAATATGTGAAGAGTGAAAGGGTTTTAAATATCATTTCCTTTCCTCATTCTCCTCTTCAAATGCCATAGATTTCTCCATGCTGTCTGTATTGTCTCATAACAATAAGTTTCATTCTTTTCTCCCAGCCCATTTCGGGTGCTTATTGAATCAAATATTCTTTTCTTCTTCAAACTTCTTTATCTTTTACTCATTTTCTGTTTGAACGCGATCCTCTTAACTACATTTGAGCATGTATTATACTAATGAGAATTTTTAGTTCTACTCGCCTACCGTGGATCTCATTGGTTCTCTTATTCTAGAAACACTTGGTGCCTACTGAGAGATGCGGGCCTCTAAGTATTTACGTTCAAGTAAGTGATCTTTTCTTCATGTATCATCCCATAAGCTCATTACCAATTGCTCAAAATCAATGTAAATCAACTTGGTTCTAAATGATAGTTAATAGTTATTTAAACCCTCATCTCAGTTAGCCAGATCTAATAAAGCTTCAAGGCGGATTCTCCGTCGGAGCAAAGGAGTCTATAAAAAGCAATGATCTCATATTAAGCACTTGAACGCCTGGACGCGTATTGTAATCTATAGTAATAATTAAGAAACCAATAAAGCTTTAATACATGCCATACATAAGTAAGCAGGTTCTTATTAGTAGAAAATGAAGACTGTGTATGTATATAATTCATAGTTTGTTTTCTTATTAGAAAGTCGGTATGTTCGTTTCCATTTATTTCAATACGCAGAAAGAGAACTTGATACGAAAAGTTGGAACAAAGTGCGAACTTTGAATCAATTTATAAAATTGATAAATAAATTGAATCTTTATTCACGAGGATGTTGAGTGTGCCAGTACCAGACATGTGGTCACTAATAAATCTGAAAACATAGTCATAAAGGAGACTTGAAGTTGGAGTGAGTAGCAGAGAGCGCCTCTTAATTTGTGAAACTTAACTTTTGTAATAATTTCTCTGAGGAAGGTGTCTGCTTAATCTCACGGATGTTCTCTTACTCGAGAATAAATAGACGAGCAGCGGAATAAGAAAATATACAGAGTTGGATGGAAGGAAATTCGGGCGCGGTGAAGGATAACGCTGCTCGATTCTTTTGAAAGATTTAAATCATATTTATAAGTGATTTAAATAACTCTTAGGCTTGGCCTTGAGAAAAAATGAAATCATTTAATTATTTTGTACTTCACACCAAACGTGTGCAAAAAGACCCCGAATCGGGACGATTCGGGACGGGGTTTGATGGGGTCCCATCACTTCCCGCCCCGATGCTTGAGTAAAAATAAAAACCCCGCCCCGATAAGTCAAGCTGAGTGAAGACCCCGTCCCGCCCCGTTCCGATGAGCCAAGCAGAGTGAAGACACCACCCTGCCCGTCCTGATAAGCAGAGTCGAAAGATTACCCCGACGGGGTGCACGGTTCTTGGCCAAATCATAACCGTTTAATACATTCCGCCCCGTCCCGATTACCTAAGCTGGGTGAAGGTCCCGTCCTGCACCGCCCCGATCAGTTTATCGAGTGGGAGACCCCGATCGAGCCCTGATTGAACAAGTTTGTTTCACACAAACCCGATGGCAAGTATTGTATAATATTGTATTAAGTATATGTACATAAGAAGGTACATTGTCGTTGATCAATGATGTCAATGAAAGACTTAATATTAGAGGTATGGTATATGAAAATGTCGAGTGAATTTAATAATGTAACAAAGGTTCAATTAGAGACAATTACTCAACCAATAATATCAACTATGTATCATCAATGAAAATAATTAGACAATGTATAAGTTATACCTACATTTAAATAATGTCTGATACGATTATGTCCTTTACATATGCACTATTTACATACAAGTAACTACATTCGAGTATATATAGTCATTAGGATAGTTAAATTCTTTTGAACACTCGGAGTAAAGACTTCAAGGAGGATCTTGAATGAATGGCTTTTAAAAGAGACTAATTATATAAATGGAATTCGGAATTTGCTCATTCGCGCCGGTTGTAATGAGCAGTTAGAACGTGTAAACTTATCGTCATTGCGTACATATGTGAAGGGTTTTTAATTCTGAATGTTTTCCTCTCCACAGGGCGATTTGTCTCAACAGGACAAAAGGGCAGTTTTCTTGACGGTTCATGATCTGGGGTGCAATCGTACGTGAGACATTAGCCAAGATCCCCCTTTGAGCCCAATGATCTGCGAAGAGGAGTAAATGAATTTGTTCTAAAATTAGATACATCGTTCCACGACTTCGTCGAGCATCCCTGTATGGCTGAAATTAAGGAGAGGTCGGTCTTCATCCATGTGGATATACCAGGTCAAGAGGATAATGCTTCAGACCTTGCTGACGAGTGAGCACTGTTTTCCCAATCACAATGAGAGTCAATGGATATTTAAGTAGTATTTAAACTGGACAAATTACACGCGTCCTTACATGCGTTCAAGGGGGAATTGTTGACGATTTGATGTTTCCTCAGCTTTCCGTTTCCAACCATGCAAATGCTCGGAGAAGACTTGGTCACCGTCTTGGACTTCCTTCACATCAAGTATGTGATTGGACTCGGGGAGGGTGCTGGAGCAAATATTCTTTTGCGATTTGGAATGGCCCATGCCTCAAGGTGCCTCGGCCTGATTCTCGTCAATGTGACGGCTGGAAAGACCTCGGTCATGGATTACTTCAAGGATAAGGTTCAACTTTGCCTCTTAAGTCACAAGGGTTTTTCCCCGACCTCGTCTCACATTTTAATTCTTCACAGATTATGAACTGGAAACTCGGACATGTTGGCCACAACCCAAGCACTGAACAGTATCTTGTTTTTCATAAATTTGGACATGTAAGATCAGTTCGGAAATTTCTTAGTCATGACATTTTTGATTTTGAAAAACCTGAGGCCTCGCGTTTCCTTAGAACCAGAATTTTTTGACACAATGGGAGGATCAGTAGACGAAATAGGGCTAATGGGCATTTTGTAGGATTCTCTTCTGACGCTAACTTTTATTTACCCTTTAGTTTATTGGAATAAGGCCAAGAATAGCATTTACTCGAGATGCTAAATAAACTCTAAAATTTCAATCTTTAGGAATTGAGGCGGATAATGGGCCTTTCGCCTTTACTTAATATTCCCCGAGATTTCTTTGAAGGTGGGAGGGCTTGTACGTAGATTATATATGCTCGCCACTTGATAGCCCGTATATTCAATGTGTGCTAACTAAGAACACTATCCTTTACTTTATTAACTTTATTATGAGCCTCTCGACTCGTAGAATCCAATGTAAACTATCAACTTTTAATTTTTTCCCTCTCAAACATTAGCATTTTGAAACTATAAAATATATAGTCTTTTACTCGAGTATTGGGAATTGAGGTTGCCGATGGTTAAAATGCCACACATTTGACATTGCTCGACTTTATCAAAAGGAATCTCATTTAATATTCTAGATTATTTGACAACTAATGACGTTTCAGAATCAGATAATAATTCGCATGCACTCTTACTATTCTAATACGATATGCATTACGTTTCCTTTCTCCGCAATACTTTTTATTCGTTTAAAGACGGTTATATAAGTTATATTAAATACTTAATTATGTAGGCTCGTTTAAAGGGGTTAATCAATTAAAACATGTTAGGAAATAAATGCGTTTGAAACGTTGGGTTTGTCTATTTGAATTACGATTTGCCCATGCGTGTCAATTTTATATATTAACTTAAGTGAACTGATGAGTCCCGAATAGCCAAGGGATATTAAATATTCCTAAATGGATTCTAAGCTCGTCTTCTTGCCTTTTTATTATGTTCTGTTATTTTATTATATAGCTTTTATATTTAACGTATGCATAATTTTTACAGTTTTGACATTTCTCACATAACCTCTATGTGATTTTGCATACATAAATGTTTTTATTCGTACAATGAATTGATGACTTACAATGTATTATTCAATTATTATATGAATTAAGTTTATATTAAGTAAATATATTACCTACCTCAATGGTTGTTTAATTAACAATTAACGATATACTTAAATACAAATTTCTATTTATGATTTTGTCACATATTATCTATATATTTATATATATATCAATGCTTAATTTAACCATTTGTTAAATTATACATGCCAACAGCAGCTTCAATTAAATGATATTCTTAGATGTATGTTTAAAGCATGAGTAATCGTAATGAGTAATGGAAATGAGGGATCGTTATTAAGATGAAGTGCAGCATGTCGAGAATCTTTGTGCCATGTTGTCATTTATGCCTAAGTGTCGGTGTCATAGTTCGATGATAGATAACAAAATTCTAATGATTTAAGGCCAACTTGTATCAACAAATTCGATTTACAGTAATATATTTATTTCTCTCGCAATTATGTAGAACAGCAAAATCAGTGATGAGATTGAAATTCATATAAATATCTTTATTTCTATTTAAAAAAGTAACATTTAGGATTAAAAATAAATATGCGTTTATTTATAAGTATAATGGAATATTTAAGACGCCAACATTACCCGTCCAAGCATATATACATATGTACGTAAAAATACTTAAAACAAAAGTGCAAGTTAGAAAATATATTTGATAGTACAAATCTAAACTACAGCTACACATATTTATTTTTATCTGTATTTATCACTTAAAGATTTATCACTTAATTGAATTGTTTTTTATTTAACAATATATATAAGTACCTACAATCTTGCACTATATATTCCGTGTCTGGGAGTTGTGCCGATTTTTATGATATTATTATTATAAGTCATCACTCTTTTTCGTTGGTAGTCTATCAATACACAATACTTGAGTGTGGCGAAGCTAAACAAAAATACAATCATTGCTAGTAAATACAAGGAGGAGTGATTTCATCGAATCGGCACAACTCTCAGACACAGGGTATAGGTACTTACATATTTGTTAGGTATAATTTTGTAAGATTCTCAACTTTTATACACACTCATCAGCTAAAAATAATATTAAATAGGTGTTAAGGATGTTTATAGCTGGTTAGAGAAGAATTTGGACAAAGGCCCATATGAAATGAGCTCTGTGTATTTAACCAGATACGATTCACTCATATATGATAGTTAGCATAATGTGCTGTTCACAGCTCAAGAAAAAGGTCATGGACCAACAGTTCATTAACTTTTATTACTCTGTTGAATTAGCATCTTCATCTTCTAACAAACATTGGCAATCCTTTGACTTAATTACTATAATGATTCATTATTGACTTTCTAAATAGGATTATTTAAAATATAACTACATAGGTAGATAGATAGATTGTATTAAATATTTTATACTATTTTACTAAATAATACACAATTTTAGTAAAATTACGATCATCATCAAAATTTAGAAAAAATCCTTAACATTATAAAATCCATCACATATTATTTTTCATTGATATCTTAATATTATGAATACAATTTATCTATTTGTTTAGTTAAAACTACAAAACAGCTTTATTTACTTTAAATGCATGATTCACACTATATGGATTTAACTTGTCTTACATCTTAAATGAGCTGAATACTTATACTCTTTTGTTAAATTACTTTGGTATGCTTTTTCATATCGTAATAACCTTTTATCTTTGTTCTACGAGTAATAATGTTAAAAGTATTCTATGATTTAGCATTAGAAAAAATCACCACATATTATTGTTCAAAAAACAATTATTTTATTCTTAAAAATTTTTCTTAAAAATCAAAAGCAAATGTGCATTGTTAAAGTTACTCGATATTGCCAATCGAATTTATCCATTTTGAGAATATTGAAAGATGAAAGAACTTCTGAATTTCTCAGGGATTTCTTTTTTTTGTTGTGAAATAAAAGGTTATTACGGTATAATTATAAAATATATACTTAATAATAATTCAATTATTCTCACAAAATATATGATTCTTTGACACATGTTTCTTTTTGTATGTTTACATCTCATCAACACTCTGCTACTTTCCAACTCAGAATCTCGAAGAGGTAAAGTTAACCAACGACCTGGTAGCTATAAATTATGTATAAATGTATCATTGATTTGATTGAAATTCGATGACTTGTTTTAAAACCATGCGTATATGCGTAGAATTTACACTCCATTTAACGTTTCATAGCGTAGTAATATGTTTACTTTTAATAGTGGATAAGCTTAAATACCTTCATGTTTTTTATTAGAAAACTTTATAATTTAGTTAGACGCATGAAAATAATGGAAAAACTTTTGAAAAGTTTTTAACCAAACATTTTTGTGGTTGGTATTCTTGATATTATGAATAGTATGTTATGTTACATTAACTTACATTCACAGTTTAGATTTGTAGTTAGACATTGTACTATGTTTACCTATATGTAAGTATTTAGAATTTAGCATTCACGATACACACATTTAACGTAAATGTATTAAAAATGTTGCAAACCTTTAGATTTGACTAATCATACTTACATAGAATAGTTTATCTCTTTACCTAATACTTACATTTAGATATTTTGGTAATTAAATTGATTACACAATTGGATTTAAGTATGTGATTTAGACAATACATATTAAAGCATTTAATTTATATGAGTTTTAATGTTTGACCTTATTTTAATTCCTAAATGTTTAGCGTATCTAACTTTTCAGTAAGCAAAATATTTTAGACGTCTTTGAAACTTTAATTTCCTTTTCTATTCTAGGTAGTTAATATTTATTTAGTATTTATATAATGGGCATATCCCATTATTCAAACTTTTAAGAAACCTTTTTAAATGTAGAACATGTAGAAAAGTAGAACCTAAATGAAGAATAGATAATGCTTTCTCTTGTGTGCTTTTACCAAAGAATTGCATTGTATTTAGTGTAATTGATGTACATACTTCTCGTACATTTTCTCTTAGAGAAATTGCAACTTTTTATTAAAAATGCAGCCTTATTTCACACATTTAAGTAGGTATCATCTCACGACTTCAAGCTTTTAAAATCAATAAAACGACTAATAAATGCAAATAATTAATCTAAGGACAATATAATTACTAAATTAAACTTTGGTTGATTACTTGTATGTGTGTAATTTATAACCTTTAAACAATTTGTTCTAACCAATTTTTTTATTCTAACATTAGTTTATTTTCTTTATATGTAGAACTACCAAATTGTTTTTAAAGTATCTAGTTAATTAACCAATGGTTTGTACGAAATGATAAACCATCATGCATCTCAAAATTGTGAATTCCACTCAAGTGCCCAATAACTAAATGAAATGTGTTGAATATAGCAACTCGAGAATGATGATGTGATGAAGGATCGTGAGAAGACAATTCAAGATTACCAAGCAAAGCTTCGATCAGCCATCAATGCAAAGAATTTGAAGCTTTATGTTGAAGCTTTTCTCAAGTAAGTTGAAAAATAAACATTAATACCATAATTTTAATGAATTAATTAATGCGACTAAATGATCATGTTTTTGTGCTCGTTCTTAGCCGAAAGGACGTGACGGGGCTGCTTGAAAAGAATTTGAAAATTGATACTTTGCTTCTGGCTGGAACCAAAGGGTCCTTTGGTAGCACTGTCCAAAATCTTCATACACTCATGGACAAGCAAAAGACCCAACTGCTCAAAATTGACGACATTGGTGATGTCATCAATGAAGCGGTAAGAGACTCTTGATTCTCATCCATCTTTTAATGCAATCCTTCAAGTGAACTAGAAATTTTAATATGTGAAATTAAATGAATCTTTCCAGCCAGAGAAAGTGGCCCAGAGCATTTTGCTCTTCTGCAAAGGTCAGGGGCTCTTGACCTCTGTGACGATGCCAGGTGTTGAGAGGCAGAGAACGTTTTCAGGTGGAGCTGAGGATGCCCAGACAGCTCAACAAGCTTTGCGACAGCGAACAATGAGCATGGAGGAATATGACAAGCCAAACATCAGGCGACTATCAATCACCGCCATCCAACAGAAGCCAGGAGAGTAATTTCAAAACGTATGCGATTAACAGTTTTTAATTAACTAAAATTAAAATATTTTCAAAGAAGATATATGAGAATTTTTAATGATTTTCTCCTTTCTTTTCCAGAAATAACCAAAATATGACGATGGATGGAAAACATTAATACAAATCCACCGACAAAGTGCTATAAAATCAATGGTTTTAAAAAACATCCAATTTTAGTAAAAATACAAGAACCCCGTAGTTTCTTACATAAAATATGAAGATAAATTAGGGGCTAATTGACTATGTCCAGATGGATGTTAAAAATTAATTAACAAAAGTTTCCAATGTACATAGGAGTAGTTAAATCTTATAGAGATACGAGTATTTATACAAAAGAGTATGTAGCAAATCAACTCAGAACTTGCTATTAAAATCATAACAAAACATTATTATAGATTTAATGTACTTACACAGAATAATAATTAGCTAATAATCGTAGAAATATGAACATGGATTCATAGCACAAATGCAATGGTTACTCTAAAATTGTAATTCACAATTGAGGTAAACTAATCTTAAATTTTGCACCACATAGCCGTTTATTTTATTAAGAAATCTTAAGATTACAAGGATTTTTGTCGAATGAAGCTCCTTTTGTTTAGACATTTGAAGAGGACTAAATTTATATACCCTGGGCTATTGTGAGAGGTAAATATGAATAATGATTGCAATTTTAAATGATATGACAATGTTTATTAAATACATAAATAGATGTACGAAAGTAAACTAATAATTTCAAACCAATTGCAAATACAATTTAGAAGCACAATCAATTTAATATTAAGGTACCTACTGTAAAACAATCAATGCCACAATACATATATAACAATATTATTACTTAAATAAAATGTTTGTTAAATTGTGAAAGGTTTGGCTTCATAAATTCATAATGTTCAATGCTTTTCTTATAATATTTATGTAAAAATAAAAAGGTTGGAATCCGTGCTAATTATGTAGTTCTTATATACATGTTACATGTTGCACATTACATATAAATCTAATAAACTACAATAAGTAATAACTATATATGCAAAAATGCATTAAAACAAACTGAGAAATATTTAATTTTCTGTCCACATTCACTTTTATTATCATTTACAATACATAAAACTCTTCAAGGCTTCATGTAATATAAAATTTAAAAAATCCAATGAGTATAATTTTACAACATAGTTTTTTACACTCTGTTCTTATCAATTCTTCATATTGTATATCAATAAATTTTGAGTACATATATTAAAATCCGGGTAATTAAACACGAAAATACATGATTTTTCATTTTACTGGTAAAAAGTTTGATTATATATGATTTCACAAAAGATTAAATCAGTTGCAATTTGAATTTATCTTGAATATATTTAAAATAAATGGAATACTTGTGTTTCTGTTGATAAAAATTTTACGTGTGCATACTTAATGTTAGCTATTTTACCATATACAATAAATCAATGTTTTTTCCAACGATAAAATTTCTTTCTCAAATTAAAATTTAAATGAATTTTTTGAAACAATTTATGTGCTATAATATTACGTAATTTACGCCAGGTACCTGGCTCGCTTAAACCTCATTAATTACTAAAGGAAATATGTGAAAACGTAACTTTAAAGGCTTAGAGCCAGGATTGGTGTTACTGGAGATTCCAATTCTTGTGGAGTCTTTGGGTGAACAAAGTCACCTCTTCGAAGAATTCAAATGAGTCGTAAATGACGAATCGTTACTTTTTAACGCGTTTCCTCAAATGGATTTGTTTAGTTTTGATAATTCTGTTTGATACAGGGATTAATAATTTTAAAATACTTTATTATACATTATAAAAGCGAAGCTCTTTATGATCTTTTGTGCGATTTGGTCGGGTATGTGGTGAATGTAGTAAAGTGTGCAACAAGTTTCTGCTTTGTAACGCGTATTGAGATACTATGCATAAGTACGTACTCACTGTGCATAGACATACCTACTTTAAATATACATGTGCCAGCTATCTATTTAGTTGTGAAAAACGGGGTAAGCATCCATATTATGTAGAGATGAGTGTATGGGTATCTTACATAGTAGGCGTACTGACATTTAAAATTACTTCACACTCGGCACAATGCACACCTCTACAGGATGAAATATACGCAAGCATATGAAACATGGGAGTTTAAGCTTTCTATTGACTTGTTAGAACTAATAAATAAATTTTGGATGGTGAGGAGGCCAGGAGTCCCCGTATTTCAATAATTTGTACAATTGGAATGAATAAAAGAATTGCTTGAAAGAATTGCAAGTTATTAAATTCATCATCCAGATTTGTGTGAGTGAGGGAGGGAGTTGAGGAGCGAATGGACTCTTGATGAGGGAATGGTCAAGTACAAGGAATTTAATAATGTCATGAAGGAAGGAAATGGCGGAGACCTGTGTGGGAAAGAGAGGAAGCCGCCATGTCGAGTGGGATTTAATTACTCTCCGTAATAGAGATTGTGGTGTAAATTGAATGGCGAGTGTATTTCGAAGGCTGCCTGTAATTACGATTTCCATAAAAATGAGTATGAAAATGGAGGTGGAATGAATTGGGAGAGGGACGAACACCCACGGGCAAAGAGATCCTCAGATAGGGTTGAGGGAGAGTCCGGAGTGAGGCGAAAGGAAGAAGGGTAAGGTTTTGGAGGCTTGTAAAATCCCAGAGGGCTTCTTTTGACAGGTAAGGGGCTGCTTAGGGTGGAAGGAAGCTCTGGCATTCCTACCTATTTGAGATGATTGGTTCTTAAAGTGAGGTATTCCGGACGTTCCTCCTACCAACGAGAAGGTACCTGGGTACCCTTCGGCAATCCAACTTGGCCTTGCACTCACAAAATATAACAAACACACAGTCGAGACTCGCTCTCTGCCTAGAAGAGACCTCGCTGAGCCGGACGAGCCGACGTGTGGAGGAGGCAAGAATGCAGTGAGGAAGACGAGTGGACAGCAATTCGGGCCTTTTCAGTGTCAGTGCGTGGATGTGTGAGTGAAGATGGCTCAGAGAGCCCCAACGTGCTGCTCATGGGGAAAGTGAGAATGCGTCCCGGCCATTCCGACTCCTCGCAAGAGCCGGGTCCGGGCCGGGTCGACCACTCCCGCCCTTAAGTGATCCCAAGAACATGTTGGTCCGCGTTCTCCTCGTCGCTGCCCAGTTCCTCCTCATCCATGGGCAAGGGCCGGGGAAGGAGGCCCGGGCATCGAAAACCATTGATATGCGGGCACAGTTCGAAGTCAAGGAGGGATTGCCGTCCCAAACCTTCGTCGGCCGAATCCCCACCCGTCCGGGCTTCACGTACCGGTTCAATGAGGCCGTCCAGGAGTTCTGGCTCAACGGGACGAGCGGCGAGCTGTGGACGACGAAGGAAATCGATAGAGAGGCCTTGGCCACCGACCGCCTCGACCTCGTCATCCTCTCAAGCCAACCCACATACCCGCTCGAGGTCCGGATCAACGTATTGGACGTCAACGACAACGCACCGTTCTTCCCCGAACCGGACCTCCAAGTTACGTTTTCGGAGAGTGCCAATGGAGGGACCAGGGTTTTTCTCGACACGGCCGAGGATGCGGACATTGGGGTCAACGGAGTCACTCTCGAGTACAAAATTGTAGGTGGAAACGAGGACGGGCACTTTCGCGTGGCCGTGACGACGAATCCCAGTGGCGAGGCCCCGTTCCTCCATTTGGAGACCACGGGGCGGCTGGACAGAGAAACCAAGGCCTTCTACAAGCTAAACATCTCCGCTCAAGACGGCGGGAGTCCGCCCAAGTTCGGCTTCCTCACCGTCAGTGCGACGATCGTGGATGTGAACGACAACCCGCCGATCTTCGACCACAGTGACTACGTCGTCTCGCTCAACGAGCTCGTCCCAATCGGGACCATCGTGCTCCAAGTGATGGCCACGGACAACGACGACGGAGACAATGCCCACATCTCCTACTACCTCTCCGAAACGGAAACCCAGTTTAGTGTGGATGCCGAGACCGGCATTATCACCACAATGGGCCCGCTGAACTGCCAACAAAATTGCCCTGCCCCTCAAGCCAGTTGTCCAAAGTCCTGTGTTTTCACGGTGTTCGCCCGCGACCACGGGGTGCCCAGACAGGCGGGGAGGACGTATGTGACAGTGAATCTCCTTGACGCGAACGACCATGACCCCATAGTGCGTTTCCGCTACTTCCCCCCGACGGCAAGTGCGGCCACAGTGGACGAGAACGCCGTGAACGGCTCGGTCGTGGCCGCCATCTCCGTCGTCGACAACGACGAGGGCCTCAACGGCGACACCGTCGTCACGATCCTCTCTGGTAATGAAATGGGCCACTTTCGCCTCGAGTCCACGCCGTCCTTCCAACTTGTGCGCGTCAACGGAGTGTTAGACAGGGAAAGGATCGGAAAGTACAATTTGAGTATTATGGCCGTGGACAAAGGAACTCCTCCGAGAAGCTCCACGGCCTTCCTCATCATCCAAGTGAACGACATCAATGACCACGAGCCCCTCTTCGAGAAAAGTGAGTACTCGGCCGTTTTGCGGGAACTCGTTCCGCCCGGCACGTTCGTGGCAAGCATCACAGCCACGGACAAAGACACAGGAATCAATTCGCAAGTATTCTACTCCATCGTATCAGGTATTCCAAACTTTCATTTTTAATCCTCCTACAATGAGTAGTTAAATGTCATATTCTCCATTTGTGCTCATTTGACCATCATTTCTTTCCATCTCATGTGCCCCAAATACCATTTGTATTATTTCACTTAATTTCAATTTTATTCCTAGAGCAATTCCCATCATTCTAATAGGGAAAATGGTCTAAAATGCTCCAAGCGATTTTTACCAATAAAAGAAGGAAAGACTCACGTAGACAGACCTATATGTATGCTTTTCAAACAAGTAATTCTAACAATAATTTGAAATATATCACTTTAGTTCAAATGTCTTATTGACATACAGTATTGGCATACAATACATGTAGGAATATATTTATTTAAATGTGCATAGGAAGGTATATAAGAACATATATATTTAAAATAGTTAGGAAAGACACGCGGAGGCTTCGGTTGTTTAGTTTTATATAACGTGGTTGATCGTAAAAACGAATCATTGACTTCTCGTTTTCCTTCTTTGAGAGTAGGACATTTGAGCGTTTTTCCCTATTGTCTATTGCTTGTAGGTATGTACGAGAGGGAGGTTAGGCCTATATGAGTCTGAAGGAATTGATTAGAAGCGCACCCATGAGAAATGAGTCAAAGTGTACAGATGCTCAGGCACGGCAGTAAATTAACAGAGTAAAAAATTGGCTTGAGATTACTGACGAGAGTCATTAATGCTCGAATAAGAATGTTTTTTCCATTTTATGTCAACTACCTATCAAGTATTTTATCTTCACGATAATTGCGTACTCGCATGGTACATGAACATCCTTTATTTGCATACATTGAGAGTACAAGGACGTGGAATGTAGGAATCATTATAGGAATCAATAGGGGAGTTTTTAATCAGAACTCAATTTTATGAGTGCACATCATTTAACTTTCTCTTGGAAAATGATGAAGTTGTCAAATGCTCACTTGGATAACAGCTCATTCCTTGCCCCGTTCACAGGTAATGAGAAAATGTGGTTTGAAATGGATGCTGGGAGTGGACTTCTCACGACCAGAACTCGGCTCGACCGAGAACAACAAGGAACCGTCCGACTCAAAATATCCGCTAGAGACGGCGGTCCAAATCCCAAATGGGCCTTCACCCAGATCAAAATCACCATCCTGGACGAGAACGACGAGAAGCCCAAATTCCTCGAGGAGGAGAGCAAAGTGTTCATTTCAGAAGATGCTCCGCCTGGAACTCTCATCGCGGCTCTCTCGGCCTCCGACCAAGACCAAGGGACCAATGGCTCCATCGCCTACTTCCTTGCTCCGCAGACCGAAGACGCTTACCCCAACTTTTTTCATCTGGACTCCAGCTCAGGGAAGATCCTCACAAGGTCAAAGTTGGACAGGGAGTCAAGGGCCAAGTTTGAGCTCAAAGTCATTGCCAAGGACCAAGGAACACCCTCGCTCTCCTCGACCGCCACTGTGCTCCTCGAACTTGTGGATGTAAATGACAATGCTCCAGTTCTCTATCCAAGTCACTACTTAATGTCAATTGGGCCTGAGGCGAGTGTGGGGACGGTAGTTGGCCAAGTCTTTGCTCGAGATCCCGACGAAGGGAAAAACTCAGAAATCAAATTCATCCTCGAACCCACCGTCGATGCCTCTTTTTCCCTTGATGAAAAGACCGGGGAAATCAAAGTGAAGAAGGATTTGAAATCCATCCGCCGCCGCATGTTCACGCTCCAAGTGTCCGCCATTGACGGAGGCGGCCGAAAGAGCGAAGAACAGGGTTTGGTGGATATCCTCATCGGGGGCTTGAAGGGCCAGAGCGAGGAGCTGAGCTTTGGCAAGGACATTTATGCCTTCACAGTGACGGAGGACGTCGGGCAGCAGATGAGCCGCGAGTCCGGGTTCGTAGGGAAAGTGGGAGTGAGCGGGAAGTCGGAAGTGAGTTTCTCCATCATCGACGGCGACCCGGAACGCGTGTTTGGGATTGAAGGCTCAAGTGGCGAGCTCAGGACCCTCAAGTCCATCGACAGAGAGCTCAAGACCTTTTACAACCTGAGCGTGCTCGGACGCTCGCGGCATCTCGACCAGGACTCGTTCGGCCTTTGCACCATCCAAGTGAGCGTGATTGACGTGAACGACAATGCGCCGGAGTTTGGAGCCAAGCGAGTGTATGGGACGATTGAAGAGAATTCCCCCGTGGGTTCAGAGGTTCTCTTGGTCTCTGCGAGAGATCGAGACGAGGGGAAGAATGCCGAAGTGAGTTACTCTCTAAGCAAGAACCCCAACAACTTGTTCTTCATTCATCCCTCCAACGGGCTTATCGTGCTGAGGAAGCCTTTGCGCCTCTCCTCCGACTCCAAGAGTCTTCTAAGCCTGGAGGTGACTGCGAGAGATGAAGGGAGCCCATCGCTGAGCTCCGCCCAAATAATTTCCCTCCGTGTCAGAGACGTCAACGACCACACGCCCGTCTTCGACCATTCCTCCTACGAGACTTCACTGCTCGAGTCCACGGCTGTCAACAGCCGCTTCTTCACCCTCCAAGCCTCGGATGAGGACGAGGCGGAGAATGGAGAAATCCACTATGAGATCCTCGAGGGAAACGGGGAAAACAAGTTTGGAGTATTTCCAGACGGGGCTCTCTACGTCAAAAGCTCGCTGGACAGGGAAGAGGAAGACTACTACTCCCTCACCATCTTGGCCAGAGATGGAGGATCTCCCCCAAGGTCATCCACCGTCTCCCTCGTCATACATGTCATAGACGAGAATGACAATGCCCCGGTGTTCTCCAATGCGACCTTTACCTTCTACTTGGCCGAGAACGAAGGGCCAGACTCGTACGTCGGCCGGGTCCTCGCGACTGACAGTGACGTGGGAAGGAATGCAGAGCTCATCTACTCCATTGTCTCTTCCTCCGATTCGGACTTTATGATTGATCCCCGGAACGGATTTGTCAAGAGCGGAAAGTCCTTTGACCGCGAAGCACTTCTCCAGCGAACCGGCGCAGACTCCATTTCCTTCGACATAACGGTCCAAGACGGCGGGACCACGCGGCTCAAGGACAAAGCGACAGTCACCATTTACATCACCGATGAGAATGACAACAAACCTGTGTTTGTGCGAAACTCTTACTCGGCCCAAATCTCGGAAGGAGCTCCAATTGGCTCTCAAGTCATCCGAGTTCTCGCTAATGACATGGACGAGGGACTCAACGGAGACATTGTCTACTTCATCCATGACTCTGACGGAACCTTCAAAATAGATTCCATGACAGGACAAATTAATTTGGTGCGAACACTTGACCGGGAAAGCGAGCCTCAGTACGTCATCACAGTCGTGGCTCAGGACACAGCGCCGAGTGGTCCGCTCAGCTCCTCGATCGTCGTCACCATTGACATCCTCGATGAAAATGACAACATGCCAGAGTTCACTCAATCCGAGTCAAGGATTTCCATCATTGAGACCACAAACGTGAACACAGAACTCATACGGTTCGGAGCTTCTGACCCTGATTTGGGCCTCAATGCCGTTGTGTCGTTGTTCATCAGCGGAGGCAATCGAGGAGAAACCTTTAGGATTGACCCAAAGTCCGGGTATCTCTACTTGAACAAACCTTTGGACTACGAACGGATCTCTTCATACACCCTCAACATCACGGCCTCAGACGGAGGAAATCCCAAACTGTCCTCGTCAATTCAGTTCCTTGTCGTAATCGAGGACTTCAACGACAATGCTCCAATCTTCCCCTCCACGGCCATAGTTCGTCAGATCCAAGAAGGAATCCCAATTCAAACCCCGATTGTCACCATAGCAGCTGAAGACCCCGATTCTGGTCTCAATGGCAAAGTCAAATACTCTATTCTGAGACAAGAGCCAGAAGGGTCTCATTTCGGAATAGATGGGAATTTAGGGGTCATCCACACGTTGAAGAACATTGACAGGGAATTTGCAGATACGTTTAGGTTGTATGTTCTTGCTACCGATCAAGCCGTTCCAACGTCGCTACGACTCTCGGCTGAAAAACTCGTCACTGTCATCGTGGAAGATCTCAATGACAATGAGCCGCAATTCAAATCCATGAACGCGGCCGTGCTCAAAAAAGGAACTCCAGACGGAGTGGAAGTTCTCAAAGTGCGTGCCGAAGATTTGGACTCGGAGTCCAACGGAGTTGTGACCTTTGAGATCGTGAGCGGAGACCGGAGCCTTTTCGCCTTGGACCGGACGAGCGGATCGCTGAAGTTGAAGCAGTCAGTGCCCGAAGTCCAACCTAGATATCAACTCAAGATCAAAGCGACAGACGAAGCCATCCAGTCTCAGCGGAAGTCCTCCTACTTGGACCTCACGATCCTCGGCGTGTCGGAAGGGGAGAGCGGAAATCTCGTCTTTGCCAAGAGCTCGTACAAAGGTTCTATCTCAGAGAACGAGCCGGTGGGGAGTTCAGTTCTGACGGTGTCGGCCCTGGAAGAGCGGCGGACCAGCGAAGTGGAGTACTACATCACGAACATCACCTCGAAAGAGGGGGAGGTCGAGGAGCGCGTGTTCGACATCGATGTGCGCCAAGGGATCATCTCGACGCTCCAGCCGTTGGACCGCGAGAAGGGCGTGAAGACGTTCGTGGTGGAGATTTATGGGATCGTCGTGAGCACGAAGGGCCTCTTGACGGCCTCGACGACCGTGAGTTCCTTCCTCATTTCAACGTAGAGTAGCGGCAATTAAGAGAGAATGTGGGAATGTAGGGATTAGTAGCGAGCGATGAATGATGGGAGACCAAGGCCGTGTCATGTATCTGACCAGGTAATTTTGGGAAGAGGATAATAAGAGGAGGAGGTGAGAGGGACGAGAGGGAAGTGAGGCGCAACGGAGGGAAGAAAGCTGATCCAAGAGGAGGACGAGGCGGGGAGGAAGGTAGACATCCACAGTTCAAGGACCAAATCTCTTTGAAGACTCCAGCAGAGTACTCGGCTTGCACCCCCGCTGTTACCTTTTCGATTGCCTCCTTTCTTCAACCTCCGCCTGTTCGGTGGACCTGGGCAGTCTCGAATTCCCTTCCCTGTTTACAGACCGAGCCCAGCTCTCCAAGTGGGCTGCATTCCTCCCACAAAGAGGCCCTCCACATCCCTCGTCCCGAGGAGATGGGCCCTCAGATTCTGTCTCTCAAGCCCTTTGAGATCCATCACTCTCCCTCGACAATGACTCCAGCCTTATTAACTCCAATTCCATATCTGATCTCTCTCCCATAATTGCTTCCCCTATCTGGCCATCTCTCTCTCTCTGCTTTCTCTCTCTCCTAATGCAGTCATTAGGCACCCTTGTCTCTGGACTTTCCTCGATGGAATCATTATCTGTGCCCTTATCGTCTCACCTTTCCATCCGGACCAACCCCGTGTGTCTTCGCCCGACCCATGTTATTTCCTTATTCTTTATCTGGTTTTACAAGAAGACCTATCCATGAGCCTTGATAAAGTTCTTAAATCAAGATTGAAATGGAAAAAACACCCAGTTAAATTATATGGGTATAGGCGGAGTCGACGGAGCCTCATAGCACGAACCCATTGTTCTCCGCTCTGGCCAAATTTTTCACGAGCAAATCTCCGGCCTGTTGACATTCCCGCCTTGGTCTGGCTGGGAGAGAACGTGGCGGGAAGGGTCGGGTCTCCCAAGACGTGAAAAGTGACGGAGGAGAAGGATAGGAGAATAAAGGAGGCACAGGGGACATGTTTCCCGTTGGAATCGGCCATTTGGTCAACAAAAGAAGAAAGCCACTTAATACCCAGATGGCTCAAAACTTGTTTTGCAGGATTCCTCAAGGATTAAAGTTTAAAGTCGTTTTTCCTATCCACCGATGCCAATTTGTAGGCCCGAATTTGCTAATTTACTTTCCATCTCGAGAGGGGGCGGGGCTTGGGGCGCGGAGGAAAAAATTCCTGAGCCTTCAAGGGCCCCTTGGAGAGATCCCTACACGGAGAGGTCTGGGCAGAAGAAGGGAGCCTTTTTTTACCCACCCTCGATTCCCACCATAAGCACTCGGCCACCTTCTCCTCATTCTCCCTTTCAACTTTGTTACTTTTGACAAGTTTTTTAACTCTTGAGCAGGGTTTTCTTATCCGAACAGGTGAAGGACTTGACGGTTAGGCCCAGGCTTTATATGAGCTTAAAACATTCGAGTGATTTGATAAGAATGACGTTTGGACCATGCTGGGCACACAGAGACGAGTCCTAGCAAGCGGAATTCTCTCTTCCCTTTAGTGAGTCCAAAGGCTCAGAGCCTATTGAGGATTAGTAGCTTTTATGACTCACGTTTTATTATTCCTGCTTAGAAGAGGGTACGGATGAGCTCCTCGCCTTTGTCACTCACTCTCATGTTTCGGGACTGATTTAGGATCCCTCATTTCTCTCGTGGAACGGGAAGGCAAATATTTGGATTCAACTCACACACGAGTGTGGAGCTCCCATTAAAAATGAGGATTTTTAATCCTCGAGGAATTCCTCGTCATCGACCAGGGCCTCCTCGGAATGCTCTCCAACGCAGATCTGTTGTATTCCTATGGAATGATTCCACAGGTGGAGATTGAGCTGCTGGACAAGAACGACAGCCCCCCGAGATTCCCCGACCGAATGATGGAGTTGAGCGTTTCGGAGAATGCAGCCGTGGGCCAACAAATCGTCCGCCTCGAAGCCACGGATGAAGACGTGACCGGAACGACCTCCTACTCCCTGGTTGGAGGAGATGAAGGAAAATTCAGCTTGCAGGCCGACACGGGGATCCTCCGCATTGTGGACACGATTGACCGCGAGGAAAAGGAGGAGTATCGTCTCATCATCCGGGCCAGTGACGGAATTCAATTCTCCGAAATGACCCTCTTCATTAAAGTAAATCCTCAAGCCGCTCCAAGTTTCAAATTAACTCCCAACATGGTTGCAGGTAATTGACACGAACGATAATCCGCCGTCGTTCTCCGAGCCGGCCTACTCCTTTGACATTCCCGAAGACGTGAGTCCTGGGCTGAAAGTCGGGACGCTCACGGCCCACGACAGCGACGAGGGGTCAAATGGCCAACTCACCTTCTCCGTCCTCTCCGACTGGGGAAACGACGTTTTTTCGCTCAACCCCCACAGCGGCATATTCACTCTCACGTCCCGGCTGGACTATGAAGAAGTAAGCACTTTTTTCACCCAACCCAAGAGCCGACGTGACTCTCTCATTCAGATCTCCCTTGAAGAGCCGAGAAGGAAACCAAATCAATTATTTTCTCGGATATTTGTTCATTAAATTTATTATCCTATTAGTCAGGGGATCGAAAAAAGGGTATAGAAGTAAGTATTCCTTCACGACGAGTTCAAGAAGGTCCCGAACTTATATATACATAAGTATATGAACCATAGCTATCCCTACTAACAATTCTCATCGTTAAGCGTTGCGTTGGAATGGTCGTTCAGAACCTCTTTGGCTTCGCTCGTCCGAGTCAATGCATGTGGAGGTGAGGTTTGTTGGTCGAGAGGGGGAGAGCCCCGTCCTTAAATTTCTCTCAACTCACCTTTCCGAACTCACAGGTAAGGGTAAATTATGTTATTTTTGTGCCGAAGCGAGGCGAGCCTTTTATTAGGGTTGGGTTCGTGGTGAGAAGGGGAAGCGATAAACTACGACTCGGGAAACCAAGAGAAGAGACGATAGCTATCATTACACAAGATGGGTAGATGATCAATTAGGGAGCATTAAATTGAAAATTACGGTTTATGAGATGAGTTTAATTTGGATCACGAAGTTAGTATATGTAATATATAGAAATTAAAAAAAGTCCAACAACTTCCTATATTTTAAACTATTATAATTTGAGGGGGATTTAGAAGGAAAGGTCCTCAAAAGTTTTGTGGCAAGTTGTGGCTCAAAAGCCCCACCGAAGCTCCGTCGTTAAATGTGAAATTGTTTGAAGGAGACGAGGATTGTAATTATCCCTTGACAGCTCTTTTAAGGACACACACGAACGTCCAAGCGTCCTTTTTCATTTGATATTATCTGGAAGGATTAAATTAGAAAATGATTACACGTTCGTTTATTCTTGGGTTAAACGAAGGTTATTATTTGGTCCTGTGTGGAAAGTTGTCCACCGCTGCTGGAGAGTTCTATGAGTCTCTTGAATCTTGAACAATCTTGTCGTTTATGTACATAGATAATGGTACATTTAAATACAGAGTACTTGTCTTTTGCATATCAAAATGTAGATAATCGGAATGTACGGAGAGATAGAGTTTTCCAGTTTTCCTCGACCAGGAGTCTCTATAGCTCTGGCTATGGTTATAATTATAATAAAGGAGATTTCAATGTGCAGTGATAGTTGAGATCCGAGAATATAAGGACCCGAGTTCTTTAATTACTCAGAATTCCTTTCTTGGGCTGGGAAGAAGCTCTAGATGCTCCGCGTTTCGTTTCGTGTAATGTAATGGGGCGCATTTATTATCCTCCTCGCCCACGTCCAGAGCCAAAACATGCATACTGATCGTCGATTTGGGCCCATGGAGAGGCTTCTGTCTCTTATCGTCGAGACGCACGTAGCTCAACTCCTCCGAGTCTCGTCCGTCCACCTTGCCCCAATAAATTGTGTTTTGGAGGCGATGCGGCTTGGCCAAGAACATGCCAGCACTTGTTGATCCTCTCCTGATGCTCTTTATACCGTTGGTGTTCAAAGGGGTTGGAACAGTTTTCGTCGTGTGGAGGCAGCATTAAATATTCAAACTTTGAAAGGAGACTAAGCGGAGGGAAAACTCGCCATTCAAATATTGAAATTTCGCGTTAATTATGGCGAGGGAAAAGAGAACTGGAATTTATGGAGCCGTTTAGGCTCAGGTTATGTAACTATGGAAAATAATTGCGTTGAAAACAAGGTCTTTACTCAATTTCCAAGTTATGACCGTCACTGTCAAAGAGAGTGATTATTTATAGGGCTAGCCATAGTTTTTTCTGCTCCTTCCCAAGTTTCGTGATTGCCAACCATCTCCCCTCAAGATAAATAATCTCCCACAGCACTTGTTTCGAAGCTCGTCTCTCGAACTTGGTTCGGAATCCTCCTCAACCCTTTACTCCGCCTATAGACTTTTATCAGCCTCCCTTTTTTACCCTCCGACGAGCGAGACAAGAAGACTTATGAAATAACTCGCCATGGAGCTCTCGTTACGACTCCCCTCGATATACCAGCTTATTTAGAGCTATAGATCTCTTGAGAACCGCTTTTATGGCCTCCACCTAATGAAATCATTCCTCAGGTCCAACACTACATCTTCGTCGTCCAGGCCCAAGACAAGGGGAAGCCGAGTCTTTCCTCCACCGCCACGGTCTACCTTAATGTCGTGGACCTCAACGACAACGCCCCGCAGTTCGACCCTGTCAGCTACAACAAGGAAGTGGCGGAAAACGTCTCCGTCGGCAGTTCCGTCGTGGCCCTCAGCGCCACCGACTTGGACTCGGGTACTTTCCCATCTCCACCTCCGCTGAGCTTGGAAATGAATGATGGAAAATGAGAAATTAGAAATTAAAATGGTTCTTCCAGGGCTCAATGGGATGATTGAATTCTCCATCGTGTCGGGGAACGAGAATGACGTCTTCAACATCTCGGAGAACGGGACCATCTTCACGACCAAGTTATTAGACCGAGAGACCAAGGCCTACTACAACCTCATCGTCCAGGGAAAAGACAGAGCGCCTGAGAATCCGCTCGCTTCCTTCGTTCAAGTAAGACAATCCCTAATGAGTTGAGCCCAGCTCATTCCCTGCCCATTCCAGGTCAACATTGTTCTCAAGGACGTGAACGACGGAGCGCCCGAGTTCATTTCGCCAAACGAGACGGTCATTACGGAGAACTCTCCCTTGAACACGCTCATTTTGGCCGTGAAGGCCCGGGATGAGGACGAGGGGCGGAACAGCTACATCGAGTACCTACTAAACAACGAGAAGACGACTTTCAGCCTCGGCCCCGTCGACGGTCTTTTAAGACTGATTGGACCCCTGGATCGGGAGATAAGACAGAACTACAGTCTCAATGTACGTTTATGGTACTTGGAGCCTTTTTCGAATCTGATCCACTCCTTCCATTACAGATCATAGCCAGAGATAGAGGCGAGCCTTCGGAGTCCTCAGCTCAAACGCTCTTTGTTCGGATACTGGACGTTAACGATAACAGCCCCATTTTCGATCCGAGACAATACAGCGCCGTCATCCCTGAGAATTCCTCCATCGGAATGAGCATTCTCCAGGTAAGAGTATCAATTCCTCATTTGGTCCCCCTCCTCGGCCCTTCTGCTCCTCAATCCTTTGTTTTTTAGGTCTCGGCCACGGACGTGGACGAAGGGCTCAATTCCCAAATTCGCTACTCGATCATCGAA
This sequence comes from Neelides sp. FZ-2019, assembly GCA_009869795.1. Taxonomy (NCBI): domain Eukaryota; kingdom Metazoa; phylum Arthropoda; class Collembola; order Neelipleona; family Neelidae; genus Neelides; species Neelides sp. FZ-2019. The sequence goes on along the minus strand of VJMY01000064.1, from coordinate 71,128 downwards.
GGAGACCCCAATATGGACTTTAGCATAGGGGAAGACTCCGGAGTGCTCCGGTTGGCCAAGAGTGTGAATTACGAGCGGAAAAAGTCCTATACCCTCACCGTCCAAGCCGAGGACTCAGCCCATGAGGTAAGACGAAAGAAGTTGGGAAGCAAGTGCTTTAATTGCTAAAAACAGGTCCGGTTTGACACCGCGGTGGTGAGCATCAGCGTCTTCGACATCAACGACAATCCGCCGTATTTCCCCAACTCCCCCTACTTGGCCTTCATTCGGGAGAACATGGAGGAGGTGCCAGCATATGTGTTGAAGGTGACGGCCCACGACGCCGACATGGCCTCCTCCACCACCCAGGTCCGCTACCTGATGAAGGACGGGGACAAGGGGTCGTTCCGGGTCAACGCCAGCACTGGGGAAATCACCGTTCACAGGGCCTTGGACCGAGAAAGGCAGTCGGAGTACATCCTCACCATCGTCGCCCTGGACACAGGTTAGTCTCGGCCTTGAGCCTCGAAATTAAATGAAACCTCTGCGAGTTTCCCTTCGAATGAGCCGAGTAATAAATTAAGTTAATACCGGGACCGTATCTTATTTTTGGGAAAGTGAACAAAGGGAGAAGAGGTTTCTTGGGGTTCGTTGCCTAATAGTGGCCCCAGGCTGTTTTACCTGCATTATTTATATCTTCTTGTGAGTCTTAAGTGGCGATAATTCATTGAGAACCACGCCATTATGATCAGTTGGAACCATTCCGGAGATTGCTAGGACTTTGACTCTCCCAACTCAGGAGCCAATTGTCCCTCTTGACAAGGAACACTCCGCTTGGCCCACTTCTCCCTCTCTCCATTCAACACAGCCATGACCGTCTGATCAATCCTACACTTTCCGAATATTCCGTGCCCGTGAGCTTGAACTCATTCTTTTGCCAATCATGATTGAGTGCCTCCCGGCTACATCGGCTCACCAGACCCATATGCCCATCCGAGACTTCACTCATGCTTGTGTAGTAATGAACTCTTCTGACTCACAGGCACTCCGCGCCTCACTGGAACAGGAATGGTCCGAGTGATCATCCAGGACGTGAACGACAACACGCCGAGGTTCGAGCACGACAAATATGAGTTCAGCATCGAGGAGAATGTTCCTGAGGGGACGCTGGTGACCAAACTCCTGGCTACTGACTTGGATGAAGGACTCAATGCCCAAATACGGTAAAACTCAATTCTCATGCTTACTTGGCTCATTTTTCCCCGCACAATGGCCGTCAATAAATGGTAATTAATTATTGAGCCGTAACTGTTTAATCCGACCAGGTATTCAATCCGTGAGGAGGGAATTCCCTTCGCTGTTCACGAGGGGACCGGGGAGCTCCGGACGGTTGGGAGGATCGACAGAGAAGAGCGAGAAACCTACACCGTGACTGTTCAAGCCTCCGACTCGAGCCCTGTTTTCAAAAGGAACACCAGCACCACCGTCGTGATCCGTATCCTGGACTTGAATGACAATGTCCCGACGTTTGACCATCCGCGCTACTCCGTCAGCACGCCGGACAACATCGGGAGCGGCGGCTACGTCCTCGGCCTCCTCGCCACGGACAAGGACCATGGGCTGAACAGCAAGATCATTTACTACCTCGGAGGAAGAGATGCCGACAAGTTCCAAATAGACCAGGACACTGGAGTGGTCAAGGCCCTCAGGACGCTCAAGAGATCTGAGTCTCCTGAGCAGTTCGAGCTCGAAATCCTCGCCACTGACTCTTCGCCCAAAGAACCCCTCTCCTCTGCTGTGAATGTGATTGTGACCCTCGTAGATCACAAGAGATTCGTCGGCATCAAGCCCGGCCAAAGATCCTTTTCCTTCTCGGAGAGTGCCAAGAGCGTGTTTGTGACGAGCATTGAGGGAGTGGCGCGAAACTCTCAGAGGGACATTGCTCTTCTCTCAGACGACAGAACCGACGGAGGAATGCAGAGCTTCTCCCTCTTCCGCTATTTCATTGGCGGAGGAAATATCGGCCAAGCGTTTGAGATCAACCCCAAATACCGGCCAAGTGAAAATCTCCCTCAACGGCTTGGACTTCGAGACAGCTGAGAAGTATGAGCTCTGGATTGAGGTGAGCAGCGTCGAGGAGCCTGAGCTCAGGAGCTCCGTCCCATTGTTCATCAATGTGTCTGATGCGAACGACAACGCTCCGGTGTTTGATCACTCCATTTACAACCTGAGTGTCTTGGAGGAGGAGCCAGGGCCGAAGCTGATCCATGTCCTCAAAGCCACTGATCGCGATACGGGAGAGAATGGGAAAGTGAAATACTCGTGGAGTGAAGAAACCATATCGTTGTATTCCGCATTCTTCGGACTCGACCCAGACTCTGGTGAGATATTTGCAAAAGTGAAACTTGACCGAGAGGAAAAGTCCCAGTACACTCTCACGGTCCAAGCCAAGGACTTGGGATCTCCGTCTCTCATGGGAACTTCCACAGTTGTCCTCAACGTCCTTGACAAGAACGACAATCCTCCGCGATTCACTCGTCTCTTCAGTGTTAACGTGACTGAGAACGTGGGAGTGGGAACCTTCGTAATTCAAGTGACAAGTGTTGATAAGGACGTGGGTGAAAATGCCAACTGCACCTACATTTTCACAGACAACCAGGCCGGGAAGTTCAAGATCGACCCATTGAGCGGAAACATTACTGTGAGTGGGATGTTGGATCGTGAGACCCAAGATGAGTATCTGCTCAAAGTGGCGGCCATTGACGGGTCCTGGAGGGCCGAGACTCTCGTCACTCTTACCATCCAAGATGTGAATGACAATGCTCCAGAGTTCGACTACAGCTACTATAACTTCAACATTCCAGAAGGCGACAGTCCCGTGTCCTTTGTGGGCCAAGTCACGGCCTCCGACCGGGACAAGCGAGGCCAGAACTCTCTCGTGACCTATAGTCTCAAACAGCCCTCTGACTTCTTCTCCATTGACCCTGTGAGCGGGGAAATATACTCCAAACGACCTCTGAAGTACAAGGCCGGAACCAAACGATTCTCCCCAGAGAACGAGTACGTCTTCACCGTCCTGGCAGCCGACAGTGGAAAGCCGCCAATGAACTCCGAATGCTCCATTGCCATCAACGTCGTGGATGGGAACAATCATGCCCCAGTTTTTAGCAATAAGAACTTGGCCACTCCCGTGTTGGAGTCTTTTGCTCTAGGTCACAAGGTTCTTCATCTCAAGGCCATGGACGAGGACGTGGGAGTGAATGGAGAGTTGGAGTATCACAAGATCTCTGGAAACGGAAGCGACCTGTTTAACATCGACAAGGAAACTGGTTGGATCTCAGTCGCCAGAGAACTCGAAGGGAGAAAACTTCAAAAGTTCCTCTTACAAGTGAGAGCTCTTGACAAAGGGATCCCGCCGCAGTCCGACGACACGTACCTGACGTTCGTGGTGACAGGGACGAACTCGGGGAGCCCGGTGTTCAGCGCTCTGAGCTACCGAGTTATTGTGCCTGAGAACGAAATACTCGGAACAGTGATTGTCACAGTTACGGCCACGGACCCCGACCCCGGACCCAACGGCGAGATCTTCTACAACATCACGAAAGGGAACGAAGAGGGCAAGTTCTCCATCGACACGACCACCGGCGCCGTGAGCATCAACAAGGAACTCGACTTTGACACCAAGAAAGAATATTTCCTCAATATCTCAGCCACGGACTTGGGCTACGAGCAGCGGTCCTCTCAGGCCCAATTGACCGTCATTCTCACAGACGTGAACGACAATGCCCCGACCTTTCCCCAGCCGCTTTACACAACGTCCATTAGAGAAAATATGGAGATTGGGAGCAAGTTGATGAGCATCAAGGCCGTGGACAAAGACTCGCCCAAAAATGCCATCATGCGCTATTCAATCGTCGGCGGCTCTGGGAAAAACTTCTTTGGCGTCGACCCCGTCAGTGGGGAAATCTCAACCAAGAAAATCTTCGACTATGAAGAAGAAAACGGCTATTTCCTCGAGGTCGTGGCTGCCAACACAGACTCGAATCTCTTTGGAGCCACGCAAGTGACCGTGAACATTCTTGGGGAAAATGAGTTCTTCCCCAAGTTTGTCCAGCCTGTTTTTCACTTCACAATTTCAGAGTCAGCTCCAATAGGGTCAAACGTTGGGGCCGTTCAAGCCATCGATGAAGACCGGGGATCAGATGGAGAAATCTCCTATCTTTTCGTTGGCTCCAGCAACGATCGAGGATTTTCAATTGGGCCCAAATCTGGTCTCATCTCAGTTTCCAAACTTCTTGACCGAGAATCCCAATCCAGAGTGGTTCTCACGGTATTGGCCAAGAATGGAGGCTCAATCAAGGGCAACGACACGGATGAAGCTCAAGTCATCATCACGGTCCAAGACGGAAACGACCCGCCAATCTTTGAAAAGGAAACTTATGAAGTTGAAATCTTTGAAGGAACTCCACTTGGATCCAAAATCCTAGCCGTGAAAGCCACAGACATTGACGTTCGCCCCTCGAACAATCGATTCTCCTATGAAATCCTCTCTGGAAATAAAAACAAAACATTTAAAATCGACCCGATCAGCGGCGTCATTTCCACTTCAGGTCTCCTGGACAGAGAAACAGTTCCAATGTTTACTCTCTCGCTTGGGGCCATCGACACGGGACAGCCGCCGCAAACAGGAACAACAGTCGTGAAAGTGAACATTTTAGACATCAATGACAACGGTCCGCTCCTGGACCCATCATCACTCGAAGGGTCCATTTTCGAGAATGAACCACCAAATACAAAGGTCATGACGCTCCAAGCGTCCGATGCCGACTTGAGTCCGAATGGAAAACCTTTCACATACTTGTTGGTCGGAGGCCCAGACGCGTCCAAGTTCAAAATCGATCCCAAGACTGGACGAGTCTTGAGCTCGGTCTCCTTCGATCGCGAGTTGGGTCAAGAGCTCAGGATCATTGTCGAGATCCAAGACAACGGCTCGCCACCAATGAGATCCCGTCAAGATGTCAAGATCAACGTGAGAGACAAAAACGACAGTCCATCCCAAGCTCGGAATGCCCAATTGCTTCTCTACACTTTCAAAGACCACGTGACTCAGGACAAAGTGGCTTCGGTCGAACCGCTTGACCCTGACGCAATCGGCCAATACTCCTGTCGACTCGAGAAGAACGAAGAAGTGTTCAGAATTGAATCCGGCTGCAACCTGTACCTCAACAAACTCTCAAACCTGAAGAGACAGTCAATTAAAGTGTATGGAGATGACGGGATTCACTCAGAAGTCGTTTCCCTCATGCTCGTCGAATTTTATGGAATTGACAATCGGACGCTGAAGAACTCCGTCATCATTCGTGCCATTGGAACTTCGCCAAAGAAAATCCTCGAGAAATCTTTTATGAAGCTCATCTCTTTCTTCCGACAAATTTTCCGCTACGAACCCCACATTTACAGTATAAATGAGAACGCCAACGGGACGGACTTCATCCTCGCTGTGGGATCAGGAACCCTTTACGAAGATCCAGCCGAAATCACCAAAACTCTTATCTCTCACAAAGGACACATTGAGAATCTCTTAGATGTCTCGACAGTCCATATCAACTTTTCGCCATGCGATTCACAAAATCCTTGTCAAAACGGTGCGAGTTGTTTTCAATCCCTCAGAGCACATTCCAACACGCGAGTCACCGACAGTCCTCTTCTCATTGTCTCTTCTCCCAACGTTCAAATGGAGTTTTCATGTCAATGTCTTCCAGGCTTCACAGGTTTGAAAAATTGGCTAATTTTCAATTGTTTAATTTCATAAATCATTGGTCGAGTAATTACTCATTAGAGTGGATCAATCAAATATAATTATTAATTTTCTCAAATTTGTTCTTTTTAGGTGTGAAATGTCAATTGAGAAAGGAACCTTGTCAACCAAGCCCTTGTGAAGCTGGCGGGTCTTGTACCAAGCACGGCTTTGACTTTCACTGTGCCTGCCCTCCTCATCGACACGGAAAGAGATGCGAGTTGAACAAGAGCAGCTCTTGCTACTCGAATCCTTGCAAGAATGGCGGATCCTGCCAAGAAAATCCTCAGAGCGACAGCTACTATTGCCTCTGCAGACCAGGGTTTTTCGGGAATCATTGTCAGACGGCAGCGGATGCCTGTCGACCCAACCCATGTATGAACGGGGGAGAATGTGTGAGCACGGTGGCCTCCAGCTCCGCATTCCCAGTCTGCAAATGCCCGAATCACTACTACGGCCGCTACTGTGAGAAGTCGGCTCATGGATTCAGTTATGCTTCGTTCATGTCCTTCCCCTCTCTCGATCCCAACACGAATGACATTTCCCTCGTGTTCTCCACGAATAAAAAGAATGCTCTCATGGTGTACAACTATGGTGGGCAGACGGGAGGAAGATCTGACTTTGTGGCCATTGAGATCGTGAACGGCAAGGCCAGTTTGTCTTATGGAGGGGCCAGAACAGCCATTTCGGTCATTTCTGTGAACAAAATCGTTTCGGACAGCAAATGGTATAGGATTATTGCAACAAGAAATGGAAGGGTCATCTCTCTCAGCGTGTCCGAATGTAAAGACAGCGGAGAAAACTGTGAGGATTGTAAGCCAGGCGATGTTGCTTGCTACGCTGATGAGATTGGACCTACCGGGTAAAATTCTTTTAATATTTTTCCTTTAATAGACACAATGATCCTATGAGTTTTATATTGACATTAAGTTTTATACTGATTGTGAGTTTTAACATTTTAGGACATTGAACTTTGACGGGAATCCAGTGTTTATTGGCGGGATTCCATCAGTTGACCCGATTATTGAACGACCTGGACAGATTCACACTGATGATTTCGTCGGCTGCATCCACAGCCTCATAATCAATGGACGGGCGCTGAACTTGTCGTCTCCGTTGGGTGCTCGGGGAATCTCAGACACTTGTCTCAGGGTGCCTGACGTATGTGATAAACACAAGTGTGGGTCGATTGGAGAATGCATTGACCTGTGGGACTCTTACACCTGTCGCTGTTCTGGGGTCATCACGCCTTCTTGCGAAGACGCATTTACTCCCTACACCCTTGGAGCTGATTCCTTCATTGAGTTCAAAATCGGAGAAAAGTTCCGCCGCGTTCTCCTTCTTCAGAGTTTCACCAATGGGTTTCTCCAAAGAAAGAAACGAGAAATCTATTCAAAGTCCGTTTCATTTACATTCCGAACAATTCATCCGGAAGGGGTTCTCTTCTATGCTGCCAGTGATAAAGACTATACTCTCTTAATGGCAAGTTTAAGAAATATTTGATAATATACCAAAGCGTATTATTTATATTTAATATCCAAAATCAAATCGCTTTATCGCAATTATTCACATGTATTTGCGTATTTATTCAATGTCATATTTTTGTTTAGTTGGACGAAGGAGAAGTGAAATTCAGCTCGAAAGTGGGAACAAATTTTCCTATCAACATGAGTCTTGGAGCGAGGGTCGTTGACGGTGAATGGCACACTGTCCGATTAAGTCATCTCAACCAAGTTCTTCAAATTTCCATCGACGGGGAAAGAAGTGGAGAGGAATTGGACTCAGGATCAGTTCATGATTTCCTTGATCCATATCTCACAACGCTAATGATCGGGGGTCTCAAACCTGACTTCCAAATCACCAATAAAATTCATTCCGGTATAGTAATTCATACAATTTAAGTAACAGTCAAACTCTCATGACGCCTCACTCCCTGGAATGCCCCACACTATCTTTTTAATCCCAGCATTCCAGGGAGTGAGACTCTATGAGAGTTTGACTCTTGCATTATTATTTTAAATTATTATTTCAATTTACATTATTAGAATTTCATAAACTAATTGTAAGTATTACAACTTGATTAAATTAGCAATTCAGTTTCAATTCAGGGTTCATGATGGTATATTTTCTCTTTAGGATTCATGGGCTGCATTTCAAACTTTAGTATCAACGACGAGCTTCAGCCGCTCAACGAGTCCGGAAGTGTTTTTGAGCATGTGAGGCACTATGGGAAGATCGGAAGAGGATGCAGCAGTGGGGTCGCTGGGGCCGCGACAGCCCCCGACCCGCTCAGCATTGGAGTAACTCTTGTCATTGTTTTCTTCGTCATTCTTCTCGTTGCCATTCTTGTGAGCTTTGTCGTTTTTCGGCTTCGGAAGAGGGAGAAAAGTCCACTGCCGCCTCTGACTCCGACGACCAAACAGTCTGCCTCTCCTGCCCAAAACCTCACCATGAGGAATCACTCCATGGATGGGGAAGCCGAGAACATCCGGAACCTCGTGCGAAACTCGAAGAAGATGGGGGATGGAAGCTATCAAAAGCCTGACATAATTCTGGAGCGAAACACCTCGGGTCATTTGTCCAACATGAGCTCAAATCGAGACAGCATTGGGAATGGGATTTCCATGGAGCCCGAGCTGGCCGAACTGCCAGAGCATTACGATCTAGAGAACGCGAGTTCCATTGCTCCTTCCGACATTGACATTGTCTATCACTACAAGGGCTACCGGGAGAACCTCGGAGGACGCAAATCCTCCCCGTTCAGACACAATCATTTTCCAGGGAGTCGTCAGAGCCCAGCCATTCGTCAGAGCCCGATTTCGAACGTTCTTAAAAGCACTCCGTTGGCCAGACTGAGCCCGAGTAGCGAACTGAGCCAGCAGACAACACCTAGGATCCTCACCTTGCAGGACATAAGTGGGAAGCCATTGCAGAGTGCTCTTCTTGCCACGACCACGAAGGACGCCATGAGCCAGAGCGAACGGAGTCTCAACATCAGTCAGAGCTCTTCCAGAAGCTCCATCGTCAACCCCTCATCCCAGGGAACGAAGAAGAAGCGGAAGGGCGGCGGAGACAGCGACATGTCCATTGGCCTCACGGCCGAGGAAATCGAAAGACTCAACAGCTCCCACCACAAAAACAACTCTAGTCTAGTGAGTACCCTCGACGCCGTGTCCAGCTCGGAGAGCGGGGCAGGGAGGAAGAAGAAGAAGAAAAGCCCCCATCGACGAGACACGTCGAGCGACGAGGACGAATCGGGCAACGACTCCTTCAGCTGCTCAGAATTCGAGTATGACAATGAGAAGCGCTCCTATCCGCCCATCTTTCCCAAACTCGGCGCTGGTCCTGAGACAGAAGAACCAGAAGACTCCTTCCGCGGCTCACTCTCAACGTTGGTCGCTTCCGACGACGATCTTGCTTACATCAACAACTACAGCAAAAACCCAAAAGGAGGCCCTTCCTCAATGGGCTGGGACTATCTCCTCAACTGGGGACCCAACTATGAGAATCTTATGGGGGTTTTCAAGGTAAAACACTTTTTGTGCCTCTTAAAAGCATTCAATTATAATCTAATGACTTGATCATACAACTTGACTTAAAATATTTAATCTTTCTTTTTATCTTGAATTGAATTGAATATTTATTTCACTGTTTGGGATTTATGATTTGAGAAAATTCTAATAACCTTTGTCATTATAGGACATTGCGGAACTGCCAGACGTGTCAGACGTGAGCCACTCCAACGTGAGTCCCGTCACAGGGTTGAACAATCTTGGGTCCACGAGCAGGGGGAGTCAAGGGAGATCCGTCGGACGCTACCCGACTCCCCGCCCAAGCGAAGAATACGTCTGACGCCTTCACTCTCTCTATTAATTTACAATTATTTATGACTTCGATTCTCTCTTCAATATGTATGATGAATGTATGTACTCTGTACAGAGATGATTTTGTAGATAAAAGTGAACTCCAAACTCATTTGTTACCAGACTCCTTCTTTTTAAAACCCCTCCCACCTTTTTTATACATATGATTTCTTTCGATTTATGTACCATAGCCATATGATGAGGACTTTCACTTCACTATTCGTTTAGTGAAGGCGTTTGTAGTGTGCCAAATTCATTGTTGAATAAATTTATATTGAATTAAAATAAAGAAAACTGTTGATTTCATTCTTCTTTTGAACAACTATAGTAATAATATCACTAATATATTTAGTGATGCATGCTCGTGTGCATTAAGTGCATTTTACCATATTTTTGATTCGCCCACATGCAACCTGTTGCACATGCCGGCATAGCATGGGGCCAAAACACTATATTATCATATTATTTTGTAAAGCAAGCTATTGAGTCTTCGCCTTTGTCTCATATATCGTATGAGACAAAGAACCAACAATCAATTTATTCATATCTTGCTAATAATTTTGGTATTATGGATTTTATAGTTTTCTTTATTGATTATTAACAAGAGAAGGCATAAATAAATATGGATTTTTGTTACATAAATTCATTGGAATAATTGGTCCTACCTTGACAAAAGTTAATTACAAGTATAAGAGTGACTATAAAACCAGAACTGCCTCACGGAATGATCATTAAACGTCTGTAATGAAGTGGTGATGCAAAAATAAATGATGAACTGAAACTGTAATCTGACAGGAGCCATCAAAGACCAAAGAGGCCAAAGACCAACATATTGGCAATATGGTTTCAAAGGAGTCCAATGGAAATGCTTAGTATTAAGTGCATTGATTCCTCACAGCGAGGGTTAAGAGTTACTTAAAAGAGAGAATAAGCCTCTGAGGCTCCGTGAGATGAAAGTCTATAGAGGAGAGTCTGGTTGTGGGATCGGGGCAAGAAGGAGCTTCTTTGCATCATTGGGATCTCGGGGGAGATGTTGGAAGAAGGTGAAGATATGAGGCGAAGATATGGGATGGTGGTCGAGATGGAGGCCCTCTGGGACGGAAGAGAGTGACGAGGAATGGAATCTTCTTCATTCTCCCTCCCATCCATTCTCCCATGAATGAGACAATCAGCCTCACGACACTCACCTGCCCATTCCCCCTTTTCCCATCTTTTCCCAACTTTTTCCATCTTTTCCCAAATGTTGTGGCTCGAGTGTGACCCGTAATTAGTTGAATTCTTCGGTCTTGTCAATCACCTCAATTAGCTCCCACTTTAGTTCCACACTTCCTCATGTACTCGCCCTTGTTTGCCTTTTGATCACGCGATTTGTGATGAGACATCCATGCAAAAAGGATCATCGTTAGAAAATCTGGGGTGAGTGAATTAACAACTTTTTAAGCAAATTTTTAAACATTGACTTATGTTCGATTAATAACAAAAATATTTGCTAATTAATTTAAGTTTCAGTTTACTTGTTCGTTTAATTAAAAAGTATTGTATATTTAAAAAGACCTTATAAGTATTGTATTTAATGTTTTATTGATGGAAAGTCTCTTTTCTAACCAAGAACATTTAATTTCAGTTCAACGCCAATAATGACGATACTTGACAGTTCAATTGAAATTTAACGTATCATTTAAAAATGGCTACTTCGTCTCGCCTTAAGCCCGTCATCTCCTCCGGTATAATGAAGGGGAGCCAAAGGAAATTATGGACTCAACGGAACGGAGATCAGGACAGAGCTCTAAAACTTCAAGATTTAATGGACAAAACTTATTCAAAAATAGACGAATTGAGAATACTTCTGGAAAAGGTAACTACATTTTAATATTAAGAAACAATATGTCTTATTACATATATTATGTATTTAATAACTTCTCGAGGGAAAATGTATTTTATGTGAACATTTTATTTAGGAGTCAAAGATAATTGGATCTGACATGCGGGGAGAAATGAATTTAGTTTTAAATCGTCAACAAATTTTGAATGCTCAAGTGATGAAGACTTTGGATAAAGTCTATGGTGCTCTTGAGCATAAACCATCTGAAATTTCTTCTTCAAATTCTACAAGTTTGAATAACAATTCATCCATAGCTATAGTCGCCAACTCTTCGAACAAAGGTAGCTTGGAGCGAATAAATTGAATAGTTTATTCAAAAATTTATTTTCAAAGAAAATCATTACGTAATCAAACGCTCAATGGACGTTTTAAAGGACCACAACTAGGTGAGCACTAGTCAAAATTGTCAAATGCCTAAATCGTATATTGGTAATGTACAATCAAGGCTTAATTGTACTAAATACATTTGACCTAACCTAACCTAAGCTAAGATAATTGAACATTATTAAACATGCCCTTACATCTAACTTATCAAACTTAATTGTTCATTACTTAAATGTGATTTCGGGGTCTGGCAACTTTGACTAGCTCTCACCTAGCTGTGGTCGTTTAAAACGCCCATTGAGCGTTTTCGGGATCGGATTCTGACATATACAGGGTGTTTTCGATAAAGGTGTACGACTTTATTAGAATTATTTTTTCCTTTTGTCGAATTCTGAAAGGTGCAAATTTTTTTGGAAAAGGTGCTGCCGTTTCTTTTGGCTTTGACCGAATTGGCTAAAATTTTTAATTATACTTAATCATATACCTTATCAGGTGGAAGACAATAGGAAATTCTACGTTAATTAGTTTAACAGTTATTTAAGTCGTACACCTTTATCGAAAACACCCTGTATATATATATATATATTTCAACAATAGTTTACTCAAATTATGTTTTCTTCTAGTTGAAAGAAAGAAGTGGAGATTAGGAGATTTAATAGGATCAAAAGAGAAAAAGAAAGAGGATAAAGGGCATCGTTCAGGAGCTCTTGATCCAGTCGTTGTATTGGATTCTTTGAAGAGCAAAGAAAGTGATAAAGAATCATGGTATGAATACAAAGCAACCCTTTATCTTGTCATTAAATATAAGTTTTAATGACAAAATAATTAAGAGGCCAAGTCATTTAATTCGCCTTATTCAAAATTAGGTATGGAAGTCTAGATAGGAATATGAGCAAGAAGAAGAGAAATTATTTGGAACGAAATCGAAGACATACGAAAACGGTCGGGTCTTTGGGAGGGTTAAATGTCTTTGACCGGGTTGACGAGCTCCGACCAGACGAGCAATATGAAATTGGTCTCCCGACCATCTCGACCGCACGACAAAGAGGTGGAAGCATGAGCCGAATGAAAGTTATGCCCAGACAGATCATTGAGGAGAAGTCCATCACCCCTCCGCCACGACCCATGAAGCACTCATTTTACAAACCATTCCAACCAATCAATCTCCCCATTGAGGAACTTCAACCAAAAGATCAAATTGGCGATGGGTGGAAAATGAGAAACGGTGACTCCAATGACAGCAAATCTTGGTTTGAAACGAACCTTGATGATGATTCAGTTTCTATTCATACGACTTCATCAGTTCTCCTTCCTCATGGTGAGCTAATAGATATGTTCAATTTATTTTAAACTGACAAAACGTGATTTCATCAATATTATTTTAACAAAAGTATGCAAATATTATAAATAACCATTTTTATAATAGACTCAGGAAGCCTCTCTGGAGTTAACTCCAATATTTCATACACAAGACCGATTATTTCAAGTCCGACGGACGTTAGCGAGAAAAGCAGTAAAAAATGATAATTAACGATTTATTTTCTTTATTAATTAAACTAAATTACTGATGTGTACTTGCCAGTACATTTAAATATAATTCTAGTAAATGACTTTTAATGAATAAAAAATGTTTGAATTGATTAAGTTATTTCTGTATGGAAAATTGTGACATTTGTATATATTGTTTTCAGGCAGCGAGAGTAGTGAATCAAAATTGAATATTACCAAAGAGTCAACGAAGCCATTTGAAATGGCAGATTACTACAAGTATAGTAAAAAGTATAGGAACAATGGAAAACCAGGTATGAACAATAAAAGAGAATTTCTAAACAAAATGTCAATATAAATGATAATCTAATAATTTTTTAAATTATTAGATCAATTGGAAGATTCCATTAGACATGTTCATCAAAATTCCATGAACCAAACCTTTCCGAATGAAAATGGAAATACAATTAAAGAATCTCAATCAGTCACAATGCCTGCCATTAATTCCTATTACAATAATGAAATTAGGCCAGATTCAAATGGAAACGTTCTTCCGAAACTTCCTCCTAAAATGAGGTAACAACTGTTCTTTGCTAACTTTAAATATTTTTATCAGTTAAATCATTAGATGAATTAAATAATTCATAATTCAACTCGTTTAATATTTTAGCCAATTAAGGAATTCCGGGAACAACTTTATTGCTCAAAGACCCCTTCCACCCATCGTAGACGACGGAGATTCAGCTTGGATTATGGATAAACCCACCTTTGTGTAAAACGCACAATCTTGAAATGCTAGTTATTCGATAGAACCATTAAATCGTTAATAGTCAATGACAATGCATGCTAAACGCCATAAACCTCACGACAAATTGTTCATTTCTTGACCACAAAATGCAAAAAACGGTCGAATGCAATAAAGTAATTATGAATTAGCAATTCTAGAATAGAAAATTTTTTAGTGCTAGGGAAATTAAGTAATAAATAATGAATATGATGTTTTAAATACTGTGTTAAAACCGTAAAACAGAATCAAAATATTACCTCAGAAATATCTAATATATATATATATATGGTAGCAACTATTTAAGAAATGTTCTTTATTACTCGAATATTTTAAAGTTTTATATAGCTATAGTTTCGATTAAGTATATATGTTTTTGAATAAATTAACTATTATTTTGGGAACTATAATTTACACTCCTTCCTCCAATCACACAATTTCTTAAATGATCTAGAATATATTTCTGAAAGAAATTCTGAGGGCTCTCATGTAATAATATTTATAGAGAACAAAGTGGCAAAATATTTAAACCCTCTTAACTAAATAGAACGTCGCATGGCACAAATTAATTTAGGTTTATCATAATATTAAGAAATGTTCATATTGTATACAAAGTTCAAAAAATGTCTAATATATATCATTAATTAGATAAAAATCTTGGTTCAAAATTTAACAAATTGCATTAATTCTTATATATGAAATTATCAAAGAACGAATAAGGTACTTGTATAGATTTAAGTATTCTTAATTTTTTAATATTATATAAACATGATTATGCATTTTTTAATTGCCAAATTATTAAAATTAACTAGTATTAGAAGCATTTTTGAGAGCATCTTCTTTTTTCACGCAGTTCTTTTCCCAGATTGTGTCGTTCAATCCATGACGATTTCGAGCAATTTCAATAGCCTGGAACTGAATGCGAGCAACAAGAATCGTGTTAATTTCATTATATTCACTCTCGCAGTCAAGTCGAAGTAGAGTCCCAAAGCTGTAATCTTCGATGTCTTTCATTTCTTCACAGAAATTTCTCCATTTCTAAACAAATAATATAATTGTCACTCGTTTAAATATTATAGTACGAAAAACCTTCACACACTTGCCATAGCATAATTGCCAGATGTTGGAAAATATTCATTGCGATAAATATAAATAATTAAAAATAGTATTTAAATAAACTGTAATGAACTGTAAACGTAAATAAACTGTAAACGTTTACTTCTTTCGAATCAGGTGATTTGAGCGATTCTTCAGTGACAATTTTTAAAGGAAAGTCTGGAAATTGTTTCTTGAAGGTATCATAAATACGATCATCGTACTTTGACATTTTTAGTAGGCTTGGCTTAGCTGAGCAGAGTAGCTAAAATATTTTTTAAAAAAATAACTATAATTCAAGGTCATAAATTAATCCACCATATTTGCTAAATACATGATTTAAAAAAATATCTTGAAATGTTACTTCCAAAAAAGTTTATGATAAATAAGAAATTACGTTGTAATGCACATCAGCATACCGTCCGGTTTTCTCCGCCCATATAGCTTCAACATCAGACTAACGTTTCAAAAGGAAGTTTACATATTACATTGTTTTTACTCTAAAGTATTTATATATTTTATTTCATTCTAAATAAATTAGTAATTTAATAGTATACTACGTACTTTGGTTGGAGTATTTATATCGAAAAACAAAAAAACCTACGTTATTGACGTATTCCTCGGCTGGACGAGATAGAAACGAGGATCCTTGAAGGAGCTCAGCTGCACCCTTAAGTACATTACATAAAATTGAAGAAAAATGAAAAAATATACAATAAACGGTGGAACCGGGATAAATCGAAAATAAAATACTTACCATTCCATCAGCAAAAGACATGTTGGCGAATCACAAAAGTCAGCTTATGTTCAAAATCCTATTTTTATGACTTCCAAGATCAACAATCATAAAAAAATTGTTTAAACTTTACTAGAGAAATGATTTACTAACGAGGTTTCTAGTGAGTTCTTCAAAGAAACATGTGGAAATTATATCATTAAGCCTGAGAAGCGGGAATGAAAGGATTCTTGTGTCTTTTTACATATGTGAGATTAAGATGCTGGCCGTTTTTTAGACCTTCGATTCATTTGCTCTCTCATTTTACCCATCTCTAATCTCTATCTCTTTATAGTCATCCATTCAGTATTAAATGACTACAAAATATACCAAGTGAAGTGTGTAATGGTCAGGTTAAGTTAGGTCAAAGTTCAAAATAAAATATTCTTGTGAATTCTAAATATAATTTTGCATATATTCTTATAGTAGAACCATTTATATACGGGTATATATTGTATGTATTCACTAAATATGCCTTTTGTGTCAACTAATTTTATGGTGACATGGATGGAAAGTAAAAAGCATTAAAAAAACAAATGTTGAAAATCAATCTGAACTATCATAAAATTATGATTATTAACTGCATTTACTCACTTTAAAATTTAAATTTGGCAGTAATTATAATTTTTATGCAAATTAAATTGCTCACATAAATAAGACTCATTTTAACCATTTAGCCATTGAGTCTTATATGATTGGACAATAGCTCCATTGAAGAAATCATAAAAACCAATATTTTTTTAGAGATATGGCTAATTATATAAACATAAGTAGATATTTGAAAGATATTTATTGACTAATTTATAGAATATATTTATATAAAAATTATAACCTATAGTGGATCCATTTACCAGATGGCCTTTTGCCTCTGCGAAGTCGGCGGTATTATCATAATAGCCTCTCTTGTCACACTTTTTATTCTAATTTCACAAATACCCAGCTTTTTCTCTGTGGTATCAATTTATGAGAATACAAATAGAATACAAATACAAATAGAGGGTGTATTGTGATAATACCGCCGACTTCGCAGCGGCAAAAGGCCATCTGCTAAATGAATCCACTATAAGAATAAATCTTAATGATTCTACTCAATGAATCAATAAATGCGAATGATTTTGCATGAAAAAGAACCGAAGACATTTTATTAATAATCTTCAATAGTTGATCTCAATATTTTCAAATATGTAACTAACAAACAAAGGGAAACTTTTGTAATATAGTTTAATTACATATTTGCTAAAGTATAATAGAGAATTTAATTTTTAAATAAGGCCCGATCGTAGTTTCATCTTTGCTTTTCATTACTATTTTTCGGCCGAGCGGTTAGTAAAAACTCCTCTTAAGTTTCAATTTATTTTCTCCAATTTTCCTCTCCGTAGGTTTCACGCCGTTCTCGATCGTCTCTTGGGCTAAAATGAAAATATAAAAGTCATAGTTGTCCAAGTTCTTGAGTAAAAAAGTCAAGATAATCAAAGTTAAGGTTTTTAATAGAAGTTTACCGGAAAGCAGCATCACGATCACGTCCATCACGATCTCTTCCACCCCCACGACCACCATCAGGACCCGTTGGACGTCTGAACTCTTCTTGTCGTCCACCCGGTTGATTGCCAGCGGGGCCATGAAGAGTCCGCCAAGATGACGGCTCGTTAAAGTCCCGTCGCTCAAAGTCCCTGTCCCGACCCATTCCCTCGCGATCACGACCCATTCCTTCTCGGCTCATTCCTTCTCGGTCCCGACCCATTCCCTCTCGATCGCGTCCCATTCCATCTCGATCGCGCCCCATTCCGTCCCGATCGCGTCCCATTCCGTCCCGATCTCGGCCCATTCCATCCCGGTCCCGACCCATGCCTTCTCGACTCATCACATCTCGTTCCCGTCCCACTTCCCGATCACGCATCCCGTCACGCTCTCGCCCCATTCCATCTCGCTCCCGGCCCATCATCTCGCTCCGCTCGCGGCCAACTTCTCGAGACGGCTCTCTATCTCCCTAAATAACAAAGCAATTCCTCGGCATTAAAAACCAAAAAAAAATAAAACAACAAAGTAATGATCAATTTCTCTCCTTACCATCCCAGAATGTCTCATCTTAGTTTTGTCCCAATCTCTGTTAAACTCGCGCCCCTCACGATCGCGGTCTCCGTAACGACCCTTGTCTTCATCGCGCCACTTGTTGAAAGTGTCCGTGGGCTCATCAGGGTTGATCCCCTGTTCCAACAAAGCCTTCTTCTGAGCCACGGCCCTGGGGACCCATTTGGTCGGAGCCGCGGCGGCCGTCGGTGCTGGCGGCTTTTCCCCGGCCGGGAGCGTCGTTCCGCGCGGCCCTGCAGAGCGCCAGCCTTCAGCATTAACCACAACTCTCGGGTCTGCCGTGCCCATTCGTCGCTCCTTGTCCAGCCGCTCTTCGATCTCTCTCTCCTTAGCCAATTGCTTCTCGAGCGTGATCCGGTTCTTCTCGTCGGCCTCACGCATGAACTTGTCCCGTTCCTCCTTGTCCTTCTCCTCTTGAGCTCGTCGAATCTCGGCCTCACGCCGCGCCTCCTCCTTGGCCTTCTCCTCGAAGTAATGACGTTTCTTTTCATGCTTCCGCTGGTCCTTTCGTTCCTTCAGCCGCGCCGCCTTCACCTCCTTGAACCGATGTTCAAAGTCTATCAGCTTGGCCTGGTACACGTGCTTGCGAGACTCGAGGAGAGTTCGGAGAAACGCGTCCTTGTCTTCCCTCATCCTCTTCATTCGATCCCTGTTGGCCACAGCGAACTTCCGCTCCTCGATTAAATGAGTAATCCGCTCCTTCTCATGGGCCTCCCACTCCTTCCTCTCCTTCTCCTTCTTGTCGTTCATGTGCTTCTCAATGATCGGAACTTCGGTGATCCGCTTGGCCCTTTCCATGTGATCAATCCGTTTCTCCTGAGCCCGCATCCGAGCCAAATGCTCCTTGGCCTCCTTGGCCAGTTCTTCCTGTTGTCGTTGCATGAAGGTCTCAACGTCGAGGTTCTCGTCCTCCTTCAGCTTGTCCCGGACCTTCTGGCCAATCTTCGTATTAGACATCATCTGGAGACGATCCATCAAGCGACGCTGATTGAACTCGTTCTTCTCCGTCTCGAGCCTGCGGCGCTCGCGCTCTTCGCGCTCCGTCTCAAGACGCTTCTGCTCGATCATTTGCTGCTGTTTGATCAACTGCTCGTTTTTCCATTTCTCCTCATTCTCGCGGTCCACGGCCGTTCGCTCAAGTTCTTCTCGTCGCTCAGCAATGATTTTTTGTCGCTGCAAAATGTTGATGTGGTATTGTTTCTCCGTCATAAGATAGTGGTTCACAATCTTGTTTCGCAAATGTTCTTCGTTGATCTGCAAAAAGAAACACAGGCTCATTTAGAACATGCAAGATCTAAAATTCGAGTTCAAATAGATTTATAAGAAAGGAGAGATCCATACAAGATCCGCTGGTGGGTTGATCATTTCAATTGTCTCCTCCAGGAAATTGAAGACATTGACCAGCTGAAGTCGAACATTCTCAGATGGCATTGCCTGAAGATGAGGTCCTTCTGGCAAATCTTCACGAGATGCCTCAGCCAATGAAGAACCAAATCTTATGCAGTTTGACCGATGATCAATGGTGATCTGAAGGTCATTGTACCGAACAGAGTCCACGAGAAGTTGTTCCAAATGAGCTTGAGTCGTAAACACGGTCAATTCCAGAAAACGGTCATAATCAATGCTTTGGTAGACCTGAGAAATCATGAGAACCATTATAGGATTTAAGAATAATTTTGCAAAGCTCCAGAGGTTATATAGCAAATATGGGATTTTTTGGTAAATTCTTTTGTATCTGATTTTAGGTAATCTTCCCAAATTACTAGATAATGCTGAATTGAATGAATAATCACCTGAGATATTTGCTTAATAAGGCGAACAAGGGCAACGTCTTGCAAAGGCTCAATGTATTGGACCAGATATTCAACTTCATCTGAAGTTACGACTTCCTTCAAAATAGCGTCAACTTGGCTACACAACTGCAACGGACTGAACTCAGTCTCCAACAGGACATTGAGGTCCTGTAATCTTGGAATGGCATTCGAGAGAACGCCGTATCTGTTCAAGTCTCTGATCAAAGAAGATCGTGTCGGAGGCTGAGGTAAGAACAAAAGCGTGGCCAACTTCTGGGACTTTTCAAGCATCCCTTTGTCCGTCTCAACGAATCGCTCAAATTCAGGATGAGTCACAGGAAACGGTATGGCCAATGTTGCAAGAACAACTTGTGAAGCATTCCTGAATTAGAAATACCAATCATTAGATTGCAAAAAACTATACTAAACGGTTTCTTTATAAGAAGTGGTACAAGTACATAAATTGTCGAATGAGTCGTATAGGCTCACCTTTGAAGTTCATCCTGAGATACGTTCTTCTTCATGTCTTTGCAGAGCATGTAATACTTGAGAAGCGTAGCAGCATGGAACAAGAGATTCCCAGCCTTCCAGAAGACCAGGGACAACTTTTGATAGTAGTATGCCATCATCCGCGTCTGAGATTTCCTCGACTGATTCATGAGCAAATGGATGTCTTCGATGGCTTTGTATGCTTCTTGCCAAAGCTCCATAGTAATAGCAGAGTCGAGCTGAGAAAGGCGAGTCTCCATGTTCAGCTGTTGAGTTTCAGGGGATGAGAAGTCAATGCTGTTCATCTGAGTGCTGGCTCGGTTCACAATATCGTCAAAGTGTTTACGAAGTCGTTCGCACAGTTTACGAAACTCCGTTTTCCGACCGTAGCTCAAACAAAATTTGAAGGCCTTAAAAATGAGAAAGAAATTGAGATTAATAGTGCATACAATTCCAAACCTACTAAATATTTGAGAAGTGTTTTAAAGGATATTAATTAAAATTACTTTTATTGATAATTAAAATACCATTTGTGCAATGTCGTGATAAAGTTTTTCTAAACGAGCATTGTTACGAAGTAAGTCGAGGCACTGAGTGTAGGATTCCCAAAGAAACTTGACCCAAGGAATGAGAGCAGCTCTGTCGCTCCGCTCTTGAGCTTGCTCTTCCGTGATGACACTAAATTGTGCAAACAAAAATATTAATTCAATTCTTAGAAAAATCTAACCTAATTATTTTTTAATATTCAATTATTTAATTTATTTATGTACTTAAGAAGTGTCATTTCCGCCATCGAGAGGTTATCCAAATCGTCAACTTCGACAATTTCTTGCTGCTGCTCTGACAAGACTTTATTCTTAAGAGAATCTCTGGCAAGCTCGGTTCGTTCCTCGGCCATTTTTATGAAGCTTCGAATGACCTTTTCCAAGAGGCCAACATTGACCTGGAATTAATTCAAAGAAAATCAAATAAGAATCAATAAGACTCATTATATGTACAACATTTACGATTGTCACAAGTAAAGTACTTATTAATGTATTATTAAGAGGCTAATAAATTTTTAGTGTGCATTTACCGATTGGCACATGAGCCGGTATTGATAGAGACCCTCTTTCGCCGTGTGCGGCTTCTTGAGCTCCACGCACAGCTCAAGATACTTGAGCATAATAGGCTCAATGACCTTCTCGCTGAAGGCACGGTGCTTCTTTCCCTTGATGACATCATAAAGAGTGTCAAGGGCCCTCGTCGGCTTCCCCACCTCGATGAACTCTGCAAATTGAGAAAAGCTATGAACGCACGAACTCTATAAATCTATCCCTCTCGTCAAGGTCCACTTAGAACCTTAGTGACAACGTGCCATTTGAACGTATCACGAAAGGAAACTGTGACAAGGAGACTGGACAGGGGACACGTCGAGTCTGGAATTGGAAGGGCCACCGGGGAATGGTTTTTTTAATCCAGATTGAGACCAATCAAGGGTCTTACCATTTGCCTTTTTAAGGGCATTCTCAGGACGTTGGTAATATCTTGACATGGTCAAGAGTCGGTGTGACGAAGGTCTCTACTTGTCGAGGCTAGTCGGACCAGCTGCGGTCGTGGACCAAGAAGTGAAGTGAATGATGAGGTATGGTGAGAGGGAGAGAGTGAAGAGGCCAAGTCGCCGGATCAGCATGGCATGCAGGAGCTTCAGAGCTCTCACCATAGGTGGCTCACCGCCTTATACTCTTCAGTCCGTCAAGCTCGCAATATCTAGATGATTCTGGTTAGTGGGGCATATCTAAACTTCCCTATCTTTGACTCTCCTATTGACATCTTCTCTCTCCCAAGATCCTTCCATATAGATTCAACTTTTTCATTTTTTGGCAACTCACTATATTTTTTTTTATTGTGTAGTAGTAATTTGATAAGCCAGTTAACTTTGTAATTAGCTTTTAGTTACTTTATATAAACACAAATAATTCAAGATGTTGATTTGTTGATTCTATTTCAAGTTTTCTTTTTTATACGTGTTTGTTTATTCAATAATATAAAATTATTAATTATTAGGTTTGTAATTTTTCTACCGGTGGTTGCCTTTTACTCGCAACTTAATAAACCCTTTTATTTCTTTATTGTACAATTTACCTAGGATTATTTTTTAGATATAGAGGTAATTTTTTAATTTTGTTTATTTTTAAATTCTATATAGTGATTACCAATTAAAAATAAATAATGGAAAAGATATCAAAAAGAACGATGAATTCTGTTGAATTTCTAAATTATATTCAACAACAAATGGAAAGCGAAAATGTTCTTTACTCATCGGAAATATTGGAACAAATGCTCAAACGGGAAGAAGAGAGAAGGTCGCTTCTTAATGAGAAGGTAATTAGAACTATACTTATAAGAATTATTACAATTCATTTGAAGAGGATTCTTATTTGTATTTCGTCATTATAATTATAACTTAAAATTATAGAAATCAGAACTTGAAGAAGTGACCGGTGATAAAGCTGATGAAATAATGGACTCGATTGAGAAAAGACTCCAAAATTGTCAGTCCCGTCATGCCAAACTTAAGACTCTTATCAGCAATTTATGGCGTAAAGAAATTGGATGATCTGGAAAGGCCTGAAGTATTCACTTACATGGAGAGCATCTTGGCCCTTGAGAAAACGTCTTCATACCTCAAACATTGTGAATTTGTCAATTCTGCATCTGAACAAATTGAAGCAAATTTAGAAACAGGTATAACTGGACATGTATTTAAATAAATTGCTTTTCAATTAACTTCTTTCCATACATACGGATATTCGTTCATCTTGATATTTTACAGGTCTTGACTCAGAATCTGTGGAACTTTATCATCGGCTTATTCTCATCAGAGAATCATATGTGGATGCTAGTGATTGTCGAAACCTGCAGAATTACTGGAATTCCACCATTGAGTACTGGGGTGAAAAGCTTGAAGAAAAATTTATAAAGTGAGCATTAATTTTAAAATTTTAATAAGTAAGATTAATACATTTGGCAAACTTCCTATTTTAAATCTCTTTAGGGATTTCGAAGAGCAGCTTGAAGCCTTTGGCTGGCCAATGAAATTGACATCAATGACCCCAACATTAGAGAACCATGACAAATTTCACAAAACGATTAAAAATATTCTTCAGTTAGAAAAAGAATCCGCAAGGAAGGAGAAAATGGTGGAAGAGAGAAAGTTCAATCTCCTTCCACCGGGCCAAGACTATTCTCTTCCAATAGCAGTAATTATGAATTTATAATTTTTATAAAAAATTACTTTGACTTTGAGGATGAAGAATTAAATGGAACATTCAAGATTTTGATAATCAAAATTGCATAAATGAGGAGGATTTGATTATTTTTATTCTTTATCAAAATTACAGATAATGATGAAGCCAATTAAAAAGCGATTTCATTATCACTTCTACGGATCAAAGCAAACGAATGATCCTTCAAAACCCGAATGGTACTTTTCACAGGTGCATCCTAATTTCGAATTCTTTATTATAAGAATAAGATAAATACTAAAATTAGATGAAATAACTATAATATAATAATTTAAGGTGATCTGAGCATTTGACTCAAGAACTATTTTTAATCTAAATTGTTTAAATTGTAGGTAAAAAATTGGATCCGAAATCTATCGCCATTTGTTAAGACACACTTGACGAATTTGGAAGGAAGTCGATCGAGTGCTGAAGACTTCATCCTATTCTTAACCGAGCTTCTCCTTAACAAAGCAGATTCTCAACTTCTTGGTCTCAAAGGCCCAGAGGCTGATGAGATCGTCTTTGCTAAGATCTTGGAAGAATCGATTCTTTACGAGAAAGAAATGAGATTCTTCTTACGTGAAATCAAAGCACCTGAGCCTTCTTTTACGAATCTCCTCTTTTCTCAATCCTCAGTTTTTCAAACATGGATTGGGATTGAAAGAAAGGGTGAGTGAATTTGACTTATTTAATTGTGATAGAAAGTATTCAATTTGCTCCATTAGTTAATCATATCAATTTTTCAGCTTCACTTGAAAAAATGGACGAGATTTTTGGATCAAGCTCAACATGGAAGAGAGCAGTTGTTCCTGGACCCCCGGAAATCATTGACTTGTTCTTGGCAATCATCAAATTTTTAATAGAGCGCTTCGCGTATTTGGAACAGCCGAAACAAAAAGCCAAGTTCCTCGTTCTGCTCAATGAAATCCTTGACGATTTTCGCGTTCGAACTGTTCAAACATGGAAGAGCAGGAGCGAGATTGAAGGGAGTCGTCCGAGCGACGTCCTCATTGACTACACCATTGCTGAAGCTGTTCAGTGCATTCAAGAAGCCATTGAATCTTGGGAACTTCATCCAGTAATAATTAATTTTTACTTAATATCAAAACTGAGAGTTCATGTAGTATCTTTATTTAATGGTTTATCTTAATTTGTTTGCCAATATTTATATTTGAATGTTTTCATTAGTTATTTAGTACAATCGCCTACTACATTTCCAACTTGAGTGAGGCTGAATTGGAAGAAGAAGGAATCTTTCAAACTCAAAACTTGTACGAGGAAGGGTTATTCGGAAAAGTGTTGGGGCTGAATGCGTACCTCTTGAAAGAAATTGAATCCAAATGGGTCTTTTATGAATCTAGAGCTCTAGATGATGCCTTGAAGGAATATTATGCTAAAAAATGGCATTTGATGGAAGTGAAAAAAGAGATTTACCTCTCTGACGAGTTTATTCTTTGTATTCAAATACTCAAGCCATTGCTTGCAACAATTACTTCAAATATGGAAAAGGAAATTGCAACCACCTGGTTAAAAGCTCTTGCCCTTCGCTTTGATGATGTAATGTGCAAATTACGTACCTAATGGATTTCAAGTCAATGTTCATTGTTGAGAACTAACAATAATTTTTATGAAATCTTTTAGATCCTATTTGAGAGAATTGTGAAGGTGAATAAATTTTCCGAGGGTGCTATTGCTCAACTCAAATACGACTTATTCAATGGAGTTTTCCCCATCTTCTCCGAAGTCGGGTCAACTTCTGATTTGTTCCGAAAGATGAAAAGCTCTTTTGTCATGTGGGAAATGAAATACGGAGAAGCTCTGCTTCTCTATGAAACTCTCGCAGAATCTTCATCTCTTGAGACACAAGAAGCCATTTTAGCAGAAGTTCATTTCCTCCTTCGTCCGTCGACAGCTCTTTTTATTCTTAAAACCAGGGTCGATTTTTCATAATCAGATTCTTCAATGCTATGTAAAAGGATGTGCTAATTCTGCTATAATTCTTATATTTTACAATATATTTATGTGTATGATGAATTAGATAATACTGAAAAAATGATTTTTCAATAATCTTGGTACTTATTACGTAATATATGAAATACGGATTATTCAAGCAAATTATTTAACGTTTCATCGAAGATATTTATTAGGCACATTTATATGAATGAAAATATTTATTTGTATAAAATTCAATTTAGATTTAATATACATAGATTATAGCTTTATAAGGCACAACATTCTTTGAAATTTCAACAATTTCAAAAATACATTCGTTGAAAAATTGTCTATCAAGACGAGCAATTTTGAGAATAAATAAAAATCCAGTCATACTTTTTGTGATAATAATAATATAATTTATAATAAAAGAATCATTCACAAAAAACCTGTACTTTTCAATAGAAATATAGTGTACCTACATGCTTTGTAAATATCTTCCTTGCATTTGCATACAATTAAACTTGCATATTAACAGATTTGTACATTTAAATAAAAGAATATTAACGTTGTTAATAAGGCAAAATTGTTGACGCACAATTTAAAAGAGTGTTCTCAAACAAACAAATATTTTTTAAATACAGCTATTAGTGTAAATAAATAGTGAAGGTTAAAAAAATAGAACTCATGTTCATTTCTTAATTTGCTCTTATTTTTGTTATTGTGATAATTGAGTTTCGGTAAAATCTCCAACCATCTCATCTCCACCATAGTCAATCAAGTCCGAGTGATGAATGAAGTCTTGGGCATTTTCTTGTGAGAATTCGACTTCATCTAAAATACTCGTGTCTTTAATATCATCATAGGATAATCTACAATCGGGCTCGTAGAAGCAATCGTCCGGCTCATTCATTTTATCTTGGTCGTAAGAGATGAACTCTTCGTCCCGTGTGAAGGAACAATGTTCCATGTCGATATTGTTATTGATCATGAACCTCTCTTCCATTGAATCATTAAGGACCTGGCTTAAAGAGTCGTAACTCTGATTCTCAATGGCGGAAGCCTCGTTCAATTGATCAACACGTTGCTTCATTTCTCTGACTACTTGAAATGCATCGAGCTCATTAACTTTCTCTTCTTTTGCGAATAATACAATTTCATTCGCTCGGACGTCGACGGTGATTTTATTTGTATCGTCATCCCTCAAGTCGCCTTCAATGGTGCCGGAAAATTCGTTTTCTGTCTCATGGACTTGAAGATCTAATTCCTTTGTAGTTAAACTGACCCCTGAATTGTCACTTTCAGAAGGGTTTACTATCGTTTCAATTTTTTCTCTTCGATTAATTTGTTCTTTGATTTTTTGGGAAAGTAGAGTTTTAATGTTGGGGATATTATTGACAAGGTTGACTTTCAAGGATAAATTCTTCCAGTTAGGAATATTCATATCACTTTCAAACTGCTTTAGTTCATTTTTATTATAAGGAAAATACTTGAATACATATTTACTCATTTTTAACAAAGAGAAGTCAATTGGCAAATCATACGGGTCAACTCGAGGCCGTTTTACCGGTTTTTTAGTAACTATTTTATTTGCTCTCTTCCTTGAAGCTGCCACCACTACTCGACTCGTAGTTTCGCCTAAAATGTCAATTTAAAAATAAGATTTCGGGACATTTAATGTTTAAATATTATATTATATTAATCATTTAATTTTATGTACTTTTACTTGATGATGTTGAACTCTTAAATTTTTTTAAACTTTCAAGGCAAAATGCACAAGACCAGTTCTTGATTGATCGAATTCGTGCACATAATTTATGAGTCCCTGCTGCACCACAATTAATACAAATCGCAAGAGAAAAGTCCCTAAAATTAAGAAAAAATAAATTTAGTGATTTCGTATAATTGCCATAAAATTAAGAAAATACATTATTTAGATAAATGATTACCCTGTTAAATCTTTGGTTTTATTTCCAGTAGGACATTTACACGGATCAGTATCGCAGGTTGAATGTTTAATGTGTAACTCTTCAAAGGCATTTGGTTCTGTCTCCCATGAAGCATCTCTATATAAAAAATAAACACAACTTTAATATAAAGATACATTTAAATTATTAGTTTTAGTTTTTACTTTAAGGGAACAAATATTCCAAGATTTTTCATTTCCGAAATGAATAATTTATTGTCATTGCACATAGGACACTTAAAAAAATAACCGGAATTCAACGCTTGAATCTAAAAATTCAAATTGCCATTACAAATAAAAAAAATTGTTGTTTTGTAAT
Organism: Neelides sp. FZ-2019; assembly: GCA_009869795.1. Lineage (NCBI taxonomy): Eukaryota > Metazoa > Arthropoda > Collembola > Neelipleona > Neelidae > Neelides > Neelides sp. FZ-2019. The sequence continues at coordinate 43,285 of VJMY01000064.1, read as the reverse complement.
TGTACAAATTCAGCTAATTATCTGTAATATTTAAATACATAATTAAATTTCCAAATACTTGTAAACAAGATTTGTGAAATAGTGCTCCTCTGCAGCACCGTGGCACAATTTTAAATGGATCATCATCAGCAACAGAGAGACAAATTGGGCAAACATTTCCATTTGGATCATTAACTGCTAATACAACTTTTTGTACTGGACAATGCTTCACACAGTATGACCTAATGAATTATCATTTGATATTTAATTTTATTTATGATTAACAATAAAATATTTTTTCTTTTAAAATATCTTAATTTACTCGAATCTGCTATGGAATTGAAAATTAGCTTCGTTGGCCAATCCACAGTGAAAATGATACATTTGGTTGCATCTTTTAATTGCACATCCAATTGTAGCTCCTTTTTTAGTACAAAATTGACAAATCTATATTCAAAATTTTAAAAATTGGTTAATTTATATATTGTATATTAATAATCACTAGACTTTTTAAACTAAATAACTACCAAACGGGAACCTCTCCTCTTTTCTCTATTAATATCTTCGAGAATAAATCCCATTATGCCTTCATGGTCTTTTCCGCGCTGCTTAAGACCCGAGGCGAAGAGCTGAAATAAGAATGTAGAATATAGGTACAATTATTTTCTAAGCAAATTCTAGGTATTTATTATACATATGTAATAAATAATAATAATAATTACCATGCAGTAATAATGCGTGACGACATCCTCTAGTGCATACAAATCTCCATAAACGAGTTTATCGACTTCACTCGTTTTACAAAAATCACAAACCAAATCAGTTGATTCAGAAATAGTAATTAACTTTTTAACTTCTTCTGCCATGTCTAGAAATATATATATTTAGTAAATCATACATATACACTTCTCTCTGCCCTTGAGTAATAAGACGTATTTGTTGTAAATTTTAATAATTAAAATATATCAATTACCAATCAATAATTAGATCTTGGAGGCCTTGTCAAAACTTTCTCTTAAAAATTATCCTATTTTACTTTAAAGTAAACTCATTTATTAACGAATTAAACTCAATTCATACTAATCCCTTCCTCGACATAGAAAATTATCAAATCAAATGGAACTTCTATACAAATTAAAATTCTAATTACTTAAGAAACCTTTTTAAATTGATCCCTCAGTCAGCCTCAGACCTCAGCGAAAAATCAACGAAGAATATTGGATTCAAAAATGGCCCAATAAACTATAATGCGCGACCATGGAGTATGTACAAGAAAAAGATCTCATTTCCCTCGCAAAATTCGTACACCATGGTATAGATTCGTATTATTTCGTATATAGTTATATACTTTCTTTATCCTATGGATATTATCCTTATATAGGATTCCTCTAACGTATATTCCAAATGTCAATCATATAAAATGCAACGCATAAACCCGGTATTAACTAAGCACGTTATATGCTTCCTCATGTACTTTTATATTAGTGCATGCTATTTAGTATATATGTAATGCGTTCCGCATTTAATAACCATTTTTTTGCTTTTCCCTCACTAATCATCAATCATACACATTTAATGGTCATCTGAAATATTTCTTTGCTTATAGCCTTTTGCAGAGCCTATTGTATGTATGCAGGTCAATGTTTAAATATATACCTGTAGACGTTTAAATAATTAAGATGTATGTATATACATACAACACTCATATAAAGGACGTTGTTTGTTGCTTATGTATGTGTATCAGAAAGCATGTACTAGTAAATGTAATGTTAGGTTAATCGTTCACTTTTATTTTACTTGATTCTCCCCTCCTACTTGTATGATAACTCGGATGGTGATATTTAACTGACTCATCCGCTTATCGTATGCCAATTCTCCTCAGTTACCCTTGGCTTGGCTAGTTGAGCTGAACACTTCACTTTAACCATTTCACCCAGGTCTGTGAATCCTCATTAACTTTTAAACCCATTTAATAAATAATTAGGTATTATTTATTCATTAATACTTTTGACTTCAACGTTTTTGACTTTCAACACTAACATTTAAATTGTTTATATTTAAGCATTTTAGCTGAGATAAAATGGCAGCTTCTTTCGATTTCAACAAGGAGACTTTTGAAGAACGGTATCAAAGAATCTTGGATGAATTTCAAAAAAGATTCGACGAGGAAATGAGAAAAGTGGATGTGGAGCAATTCACACCGAAGCACACTGGTAATTTTAACTCATTTTTCTAGAATTGTATATCAATAAAAAAAATTGAATCATTTTTTAGAATCTATTTTGTATTTATATAGATATTGGTGAACTGGAGCTAGACGACGCTGAAGAAAAATGTTCGGAATATGAGGAAAGAATGAAAAAATTGGCTGATGAAGAAGAGATCAAAAAGCTCAGTGAGGAAATATTCGGCTATCTGAAAAAAATTGACGTTGGTTTGGAAATCTACGAAGGAGAAGCCGAAAATAAAAAGCGAGAGAGGAAAAGCGAAGTGACCAAAAGACTTCAAAAAATGGCAAATGCAGATGCCATTATAAAAGATAAGGCTACCAATCTTCGTGCTAACTAATTTTTACATCATTTTACATTACATCCCATTCATTTTATACTTTCTAGGCAATTTCCAAAAGAAAGCTCCTTTGCCTTTTAATTTTTAATCCCACTTGCCAATTAATTTTACATGACTGCTATTACCTTTCTTTCGTATTGGATGCTCATGATGTCATGACCTTTTATGTATTTATTTCTTTGTATACAAATGGACATGAAATAAATTTAATTTTATTAAATTATTTTTACTTGGCTTTTTGATAGGAACATTTTCTAGCTTATCCAATATTCATTTCACTCACATTTTTATTAAATGCACTAAATAAATAAATTTTAGGTGAGACTCAAGAGTCTAGTATTTGCATGTGATAGTTTGTAAGCATTTTTGATATTCGGTAAAAGTTTGGAATTTCAATGTCCATTTGAAATCTTCAGAAGTGACTAGTCCTTCCGCTTCTTCAACACTGTCGGCAAACTATCAAATAATGATGTTTTTAGGGCTATCGTTCATTATATATATATATATGCATATAGTATTAAGTAGTTGCAACTTTATGCTTTAAACTTTGTGCTTTACAATTATAGTTGAACTTACAAACTCTATCACGAGTTGAGACTCAACTTGTACTAGGCTTGAAATACTTTGAAGCAAAGCACGTAGAATTATTTCTCTTGTAGAATGAGATAGTATTATGAGGAAATCTTTTGTTATTGCTATATGAGAAATTTCTTCCTGAAAGACATATTTTATAGATTAATAAAGGAGTATGTATTTACATAATTACATATGAATTTTATAATTTTGAACAATTGAGAATTGCGTATATATAATTACATCACGAGAGTCATTGCGGTTGATCGAATGCGAAATTCGATCGAAGGAATCATTAGCTAGTGCCTCACTGCATGCAGCCATATAAACCATTCTTGTTTTCATCATGAGAATAATGGAGTGAGACTTGGGCTTTTCTACACGATGAATCGATTCTATTTCTTTGACGTTAATTTCCATAAATTCAAATTCAGTCTCTCTCCGATTCAAAAGGGAAATTCGCAATTTCCTTTCACTGCAATAAATGATAGTTTTAGATTAAAAATGATTTATATATCACAATTAATGTAAATGATTTTACTTCAAATTTAACTTGATGGGTTCAAAAACGTGTCCATTTTTCTCAATGGACATGAGGAACTCGGCTTCGAAATCAGGTATAAAGTCATCCATGAAAGAAACCAGCACATTTCCAAAATACTCAATGGGAGATTCATGGATTGCAGAAAAGTGGTGTTTGAAGTGACTGAATGAAGGGATCTTGTAAAACGGCACTTTATTCACATCAAGAAATTCAACCGACTTGTTTATCCAATTTCTTTTAATTTCAAAGGGTTCATCATTTTTTGAGCATTGATTTTTTCGACGGTTATTCGCAACCAGCAAACAAGATATAAAATGATCAGTCTCATCAGATTCTTTTAATATCAATTCGGCATTTGGTCCAAGCAAATAAATAACTCTTTCATTCCAATCAACCTTAAAAGTAACTTTTATAATCATTTTATTTCCTACTATAATATAATAAATTTAGAAATGCCAGTATACCAAAATTCCTGTAATTTCTTCGAGTTGAATTTCTTTTTGAATTGAAACCTCTCCATTGTCTTGTGCGAAAATTAATATTTTTTCAGGAAGAATGCAAATCCAGCTTTCATTGATATCTTTACAAATCTAAAAAATAACCACAATAGTATGATAAAAGTTACATTTTAAATTACATTAATTAATGTTATTTAATAGTAAAAAAATCTTTATAGAAGCTTACAAAAGACAATGAATAATTGTCGATTGTGAGTAGATTTAAGTTTTTAAGGAGACTCTTGGCCATACAAGTTTCGCTGTCACAATGGTTATTATTGTCATTGCAGTTAAAGTGTTTGACAGTTTGAAGAAAATGGGATATTTGAAAGTCAATTTTTTCATTGGCCCTGGCATAAATGACCTTAGAAGTAAATAAATGAAAAGAGGGGAAAGGACTCAAAAAACTTCTTTCTTTCTTTTCACCTTCATTCCTCTGCTTATAATTGTCATTAAGATTGTTATATTTTTCTACGATTGGCGTTTGAACAAACTTGCTTTTATTTACTAAATTGTCAAAATTAGGGGAAACTCGAGTTGATTTTGAGTTGATTAAATGAACTGGAATACACTTAAAGTTACTATTTGGAGATTCTTGATTAGAAAACTTCTTTGGGGAAAACAAATCAACGTTCATAATTTAACTCTCTTCACTTTCTCTCTATGTTAGTCTAAGACGAGTTGATTAATTAAGAAGGTTCATTTTTAGCAGACTCACTGACTAACGATCAGTTTGAGCGTGAAATGAGAAGTCGAAATGTGAATCTACGCAGAAATTGTCTAGATGGTCTAGTCTAGACTCGAGAAGGTTGAAAATGAAATTGGATCCGCTATAATAGAGAAAATACAAAATCCTTGTATGTTTCATATACCGAAGGAAAAACTATAATATGGATCCAACTACCACTACTGCGTACTTGCAATACTTTGATGTATTTATTATATTCCTAACTAAATGTCACGATTTCCTTTATTTCCTCATATAAATTCTATATTTCATGATAAATTACATATATAAAAGATATTGGCTAAAAACTATGTTTTGATTATGATAGGATAAGTTGAAATTGGTAGATTGTAACTGGAGAATTGAATATAAAATGAATTTGGTTTAATGTTAAGTAGAGACATAGATAAATAAAGCAAGATAAAGATAAAGATAGAGCAAGAAAGACCCCGATTGTTGTACTCAAATTAGGAATACTATATTTAATAAAGTGTATTTCTAGTAAAACGTCTTGTAGCTTAATTATCTATAGTTCTTTAATGGGATTGCAAATGTGAAACCATGAAACCAATTCTATTCCTATTCATTTTGCGCAATTAGCCATTGCACGTTACAAGTTTATTGAGCAGTTCATTATGAAGTTCAACATGTACATGTGTGCATATATAAAGTTTTCATGATAAATGTTAAAAAGTGAATAAAGTCAGTTAAAAGGTAAAACATCTATTTATTCTTGACTATATAGCAGTAGTATATGTACTAAAACATGTTGAGATATTTGAAATGCTAAACTATGAAGATATATAGTTGATATTTATTGTTTATATAATGTATACTTGATTCCTCTTATATACGTATTAGATAATTAATAATAAAAAACAAATTAGGTATTAAATATAGGTATAAAGTTTTGTAATAATATATTTCTATATATATAATATGTACTTTTATAATGTATTTATAAATTAGTAACGTCATGATGTCATATTCATATATAAACATTTTAGTGAGGAATGCTCTTCTCTTTGTGATGCATATAGTGCTCCGGCTGCCGACAATATTATTGATCACAAAGGGTAGTTAGTACTCATATAAAAACTATCTTTTCTCTATCAAAATATTTTATTTACAATTAAATAGTTTAAACAGCTATAAAGTATTTAGGATCTCAATTTTTTAAGTCAAAAGACAGCTTTTTCAATCTCATCATCCCATTAAAACTATACTTATTATTAAGTTAAGCCTTTTTGTCCATCCAAGTCCATAAGTTTGATTTTACAAAGTGATGTGTTTGTTTAATCTCCTATTGTCTTCACCTCCCTGCAATGTGATTACAAGGAGTTTCATTTTAGGTATTTCATTGTTCCGTCACATATTATAAGTAAAAATTGTTCTCTCATTTGATAAATATAAATTATTTATATATGATGCAAGTAAGGTACATTTTTCCTCATTCGAATCCTTTTTTCTTTTCAATCGACGCAACTCGCGAACTGACATGATTACTAAATAACATTCATTTACTTCAACTATGTTTTGCTAATGATAACAACGTAATAAACCTTAAGACAAATGTACAGGCACTTATATATATATATATACACACAAATATAAACTTTATAAAACTCGCTTTTTTCTAAACCTTTAAAAATGTAAGAATTAACAACTTTAGTATTTTTGTTGATTTAAATGCCTCTGATAGAATCAAAGCAACTCGACGTTTGCGCCAACTAAAATATAAATTAATGAGATAGACAAAATAAATAATTGAAACAGAGACAGGAGAGGAAACCTTCGAACACGAAAGTCACTTGGTTTAGTATTGAATAGAAAACTACTAACATGCTTCATTCATGAAAATCATACAAGTATTGTAGTTGAATTACAGAGGATTGAACACTTAATATAAAAAGGTATACACAGAATTTTGAAAGAGTTCTCAAAGAACAAAAACCAACATAAGTCAACTTCGCCTAAAACTGCTCAGACTCCTTTTGTGCAATAAGACCAAATTATTTGTCAATTCTGATATAAAAAAGTTAAAATAACGCCAATAAAAAAGGTAATGTTCCTTGTGACGAATCCCACTAGAATCATTTGTAGTAGGGAAAGGCAGGATTTGGACTCGGACTGAGTGAGATCAGAAGCCGTTGTGAAGAAAATGGAAGCTCACTCTCATACCTCGTCGTCCTCCGGCTTGAACTGTTGGAGGGCAGCGACAGCGTCCTTCACAGCATGGTACATGATGTTTTTCATTTGAATCTTATCTTCGTGGTTCGAACCCCGCCGAGTGTCTTCCATCAAATTGAAGCAATGGCTCATGTTCTCAGGCGAAACGAAGTCAACTGACACTTTCATGCAGCTTTGGAGGTTCAAGACCTAAGGAAAGACAAGAATTTTCAAGTCGCCTAAGGGAATCCTTGGGGCCGCTCCGAGTTCCATTCCAAGACTCATAGCATGTCCCAAGAAAATAATTCAAGCCAATGTAAACAGGGGAATAAATTAGCCTACCTGGTACAGAGCTCCGGCCGGAATGAAAATGGCGTCGCCTATACATTGAATGATTCCGTAGCCTTCCACATCGTATTCTTCTCTCAGCCTCTCCCTCAGCTTGGAGTCCAGGTACCATGTGTGATCGCGAAGAGGATCCCGAGTCACCTCCACTTCCTCCCCACGTTCCTTCAACACCTAAGACAGACAAACAAATAATAATCCACCGCTCGCCACTCCAATCCACCTCAGCAACAATCTTAAAAGACTTACCTTGTTTAAGAGATCACGGATTTTGTCAGCGTCCCTGCCATCGTAGATGTGCCATAGGGCTCCAGGATGTTCTGATTGGTCTTTTATCCTCTTCAGCGATTGAACATCGCAGTCCTCAACTGCTCCCATAATTCCTGCAAATGAATCAAGAACATTAAAAACCATTCCAGAAGCTATATACACAATATGACCAACATGTGTGAATTGTAAGTATCAAAAATCAAAACTCATTCTTGCCTTGATTGTGCTCGTCAGTCTCATCTGGCAATGCTACATGGACAAGGAGGTTCATGGAGTCGGAAATGTCATATTGTAAATTGTTTGTTCCCTTTTCCAAGTCATGCGGAGAGCCATAGGCAATGGTCAATTTCGGCCCAAGATCCGGCTTCACAAAGTTGTCCGGGAGTCTGGCAGCCAGATTGAGCCGTCCATTTCTGTCCGTTAGATCTTTCATGGGCAAACCCTGAACCAAATCCTTGAATCTCGTTGGAAGAACCTCTGCAAACTCCTCGCTCGGCGGCCAATCCTCGATCCTCAAGACCATTGGAGTTCCCTTCTCGTCCTTCATTCGTTTCGCGTCTTGGTCGTAGCCGTCCCAAAACTTCTTCAAAGGCGTGTTCCCAATGCTCTTCCCAGTCCTCAAGTTCACGAGAGAACACTTCACGTCAGAGAAGTCCCGAGTAAAGGACTCTGGCGTCCAAAGTGCCTTGCTCAGCTTCTCATTCACATTTGAGACGAGGACGGGCTGAGCGCGCTTCCACATTTCCCTAAATATAAGGTGATTCTTTGGGTGGTCGGGTTCGAGAAGTCGCAGAACGCGTCCGTTGCAGATCCAAGAATAAGGAACGCCAGGGAACAACTCTTTACTCTCACTCTCATCCATGGTTCGTACAGGGAGCAGATTACTGAAGATCTTCGTGTCACCAAGTGGGAGATAGTGTTTGAGCTCTTGCGATGGCTTTACAATTCCTTCGCCGTTCGTTCCTTCCTTCTTGGCTCCGTCGCTCAAGTCAAGTTTCTCACTTTTCTTTTCATTTCCTTCATCATTTTCCCCGATGTCAGAACCGTCGAGACGAACGAGCAAGTTCCTCAAAGTTGAACGATCGTCAGATTCCTCTTTAGAGTCCTTGAAGTAAAGTAGAGAATTGTTTAGAAAAGCTTTACTTTAAAAGCAAATAATTATACTAATTAACTGGCTATTAAACAGAAGCTCTTTTCAATAGAAATAATTTTCTTTCCTTGAACTTACTTCTTCTGTAATTGAAGAATTTTTCTTGAAATTTGAAAGAGTCGTTTCTTTGTCGTCAGGTATTTTAATTTGAGCCTCCTATTAAGAAAAAAGTCAATAAATAATATATAAACTTATTTTTCATTTATTATCTCATTTACAAACATTATTTAATTATTATGTACTTTGTGATAAACTACAAATTAATTAATTAATTAATTAATTAAAAGTTATTTTATCCAGAAACTTTGAGAGAATTTGATTCTTACATTACTAATTTTGTTAGGATTCCCAGGTTTGCGAACTTGATTGCTTTGTAATTGTTGACTAATTTCACAATTGCAGTTCTGAGGAATTTTCCAACTATGGCGAATTCGATGAACGAGATCTCCTAGTTTATTTAATGAATCACCAGCAATGACTTGGGCAAGCATGATCTTTTCGAGTTCATGGGATTGTCTATTCGTACACAAGAGCCATTGATACTCGTCGCGTTCTTTACCAGAGTCGTCTGAAGCCTGTATCAACAAACATTTTGATTTAGATAATGGTTCTATTTTTCATTTTTGATTGTCAAATTATGAGTCAAATGGTAGATAGCATATAAATTGAGCTTACTTTAATTTCAGAGTTCTTCCGAGCCTTGTAACATGAAATGCAAACCACAAACCCGCATTTCCCACATGCCCAATGAAGATTAAAAAGGGTGTTGTCACACACATCGCACATTTCCCGAACACCCTGAACGACCCTTTTCCAAGTCACGTTCTGTTCATCTTGATTGCAATCCAAGTCCAAAGCTTCTTTCTCTTCTTTAATCATTTTGCAAAATTGATCTCCGAGTTGGGCTATGAGAAATTTGGAAATTTCCTTTTGAAAACTCTTCTCCTCCGACTTGTCACTTTGAGAAGGAAGCCATAAATTTAAGTCATCCTAGACAAAAAAAACAAAATAATTATAATAATTAAACTTTATCGATGCCTCAGTACAACACAAGTGAGAAGTGTTTTATGAGTGGAAATCCAAGGATACTGCTTTGCTCTTACCTGAGTTGGATCAGTGAAGGGATCAGAGAAACCAGCCATGGCAAGAACTCCATTCTTTGTGTATCGAAGCTTCCGAAAAGCATAGAATCGGCAAAAAATGTTGTTTTGCTGCTTCTTGGATCGATTATTGGGAGACCAACGGCATTCCCTGCATTTCCCAAGCTTTGGAGCCACTTCCGTGCACGAGCCGTCTTGAAGAAACTTCTCCCCTGACTTCTTCAATTGGTTGATCGGAGGTCTTTTAAAGGGATTTGACTTCTTTCCCCCGATATTGGCTGGTTCTTTCCTCGGCTTCCGCCCTCGCTTTCTTCCGCCAGGCCCTGGAGAATTCTGTTGTTCTACTTCTCGGCTGCTCCTATCCTCCGACTCGCTCTCTTTCCCGCTCTCTGATCCGCTCCCTTTCTTCTTGGGGTCAGGAGCCGGGGCTTTCCGCTTCGTCGCGGGCTTCCTGGCCGGTGACTCTTGACGAACGTCGGACTCGGACGAAGACGCGCCTCTCAGGTTCAATCGGTGACCATTTTCAACCTTTCGTCCGTTTCTCCGAACAGCCTTCTTCCGAGCCTTCTTGACCTTCTTCCCAGGCCCGGACTTGATGACGTTCTCTATTACCCCAGCTTTCCCTTCGTTGGGTTTCGGGCTCCAGTTCTTATCAGAGTTGGACGCGGTTTCCTTTGGCACTTCTGCCGAGGTGTCTTTGCCGGGAAGAAGGACGTCTTCTCCAGAGTGGCGTTGAAGCCAAGCCTTTTTCAACTTGTGCACCGAGCTGCCTGGGATATTCCCCAACGTGGGCGTTATAGTAATAGGAGGCCTCGGGGGAAGCTCGGGCTCTTTCGGTGGGCTTTTCCGCTTCTCCTCTTCAGGGGCTGGGCTCAGGTTCCCGTTCATTTTGCTCAGGTCCTGGGGAAGCGCGTTGGGCGGCTGAGAACTCGAGTTGCAGGAGGAGGAAGACTCGTAGGGTTCTTCGACTCTCAGCCGCTTGGAAGCCTCAGTTCGGAGGTCCCATTCCGCCTTCTTCTTCCCTCCCAAGTCCAGCGGTTGAGTCTGGACGTGTTCGAGCTTGAGAGCGGAGGGAATGAAAGGCGGCGGCCCCCCGCCGCCAGTTGAGTACATGTAATAGGCGAGGTCGGCCGACTTCACTTCGTGCTTCGGAAGACCGCTGTGGTTCGACCCAGGTTCACATGACCGCCCCGAGACCTTAGAAGTGAGGGGAAGGGGATAAGCGTCGCTCTCGCAAACTTGCTCGGAGCTTCGGACGGCCGCCACGGAGAGTTGAGGAATCTGGGGCTTTCCGTAAATCTGCTGCGGGGCGGGGCTGCTCACTTTGACCCGATTCATATGGTGGGCGGGTCCTGGCGACGGGTACGGGAACGGCACCTTCCCTCTCGCTTGAACGAGAAAGGAGGGATCCACAAGGCCGCCGTCTCGTAAACTACTCCCATACACCGAAGGGTTTCTACTTGGGTCCATCTTCACCTTTGGCTCGGTTGTCAGGGGAGGCGGAGTCGGGAGTTCAGTCTTCTTCATTCCATGGCCCATCATATTAGGATATCCTCCAGCCCCTAAAATAGTCCAATAATTAGCATATATAAGTGCATGAAATTTACAGTTTCATATTCCAAGAGTTCGATCGCAATCATTAAAAATTTTGCAACTCCAAACAAAACCACTAGGAGTTCTCATATTAATACCCATCTCATATTACTAGCATAGAATGCATGCTTAATTGCATTAAAAGGTTAAATCAAATACCATAATAGTGCTTTTCAGAGGAGTGAGAAATAGCTGAGCTAATGTTGCCCCTTATGGGCAAACCTTGCAGTTGCTCTCCTTCTCCTCTTCTCGGAGGCATCCAGCCACGCTGAAATAACAAGACAAAATATGTAGTCAAATCAAACCATAAGAGTGCATTAACAAAGATTTACAAAGCCTCGATGCGAGTGATAAACCCGTGAAGATCCAAGGAAATTCTATTGACTGACACACGAGAGTGGAAAACCCCTTGGGATCAAAGTGACAACGAGGGAGCGGTCATATTTTGCGAGAGGCTAATAAGTATTTAATTAGAGAACCGAGTCGCACCTTTTTTTGAGCAAGTCTCAAGGACTCTTCAAAGTGTTGATGAACTGCTTGCTCGGCCGAGAATTTACTCTCGATTCTCTTTTCAATCCCTTCATGCTCGATAGGGTAGTCTCTATATCCAGAGTTTCTGAAATACCACCCAGAGAATTAGTCAACTAGCAATGAATGTCAAAGATTAATTGAAGGCATTAATTAAGCAGCTACCTGTGGGGTTCATCCGAGGGCAATGGGGCTGGAGGGTAGCGAGGTCCGCGCCAGAGCTGATCCGTCTTCGGCTGAGAGTAGAGATGTGGACTACGGGACGGGGAAGGCGAATGCTTCAGCTGGGATCCATGGCTTGGAGGGAGATGATTCGGGGGCATGTGATTCGGAGTCAAGTGATTTTGAGCCATGATGGGCGGTATGGCCATGTGGGGCATATGGGAGAGCCGAGAGGGACTTCCATGATGGAAGGGCTCTCCGTTCCCGGTTTGTTGCCCGTGAGACATGAAGGTGTGTTGAAGGGAGTCCACGTGTCGAATCTCAGTTGAAGCAATGAGGTTCGGATCCCTCCACACCTTCACTTCTTCACTCCTAAAAGAGATGGTTTGCAAAATGTACAACATGATCAGAACTAGAACCAGAGTGGAGCTTTGGTGTCAAGGATGAGAGAGTTTAGGGCATCCGAATGCCAATGGTTGTCCCAACACAATGAATTCGATTCTCAATCAACCTTTGGTAGAAATGTTGGAATGTTCACCAATGTAAAGAAAAAGGATTTTGCACTTTCATAGATTTCCAGGAATTATAAAGTGTAAACAAATAAATATGCTTTAACAAGAAAAAATAATTATTTTTTAGTCGCCCTAAACTTAAGCTATTTAAGCATACTCACCTTATAAGTGAAATAAATACTTAAAAATAATAATAAATGAAAATTGTTATTCTAAGAATACTCGAATTCTTAATTGTAACAGTCTTGAAGATTTATTATAAATGATGTTTTATAAAATTAAGTAAAAATGGTATTTGAATGCAGTGAATTTGACTAACCTGTCAGGTACCAAGGAAGCAACATTGAGTGGATGTGACGATTTAAATCCACTTGCGTCTTCAATTAAATTTCGTGAGAGGCTTGAATTCGATTTCTCTTCATAGACGTCCAAGTACTCACGCTGGAGGGATTTCTTCTTATTAAAGAATTGTTTATTTACTCGCAAATCTCCCGGCTCCATTCCCAGACCATTGTTCCAAGAAGCTATTATTCAGTCACAAATCCAATCTCTGAAAAAGAAATTCAAAATGTGATGAGAATTTAAACAATTCAAATATAATTAATAATTAAACCTTTAAGTGTTCAAGAAAACAAAACAAATTAGATATGTATAAACATTTGAAAAGAGTAATAGGTGTTATTAATTTAAAAAGGTTCAATGAACATTTAATGGGCTGTAAATTGAACAATGGTTTTGGTCATAAAGCACCTCGAGAACTTATTCGTCTAGCTTCTTCAAAAACAAGAAAAGTTTTTTTTATCAATGTCCCTTATCTTTTAAAGAGTCATTGGGAATTGTATTTCACAAAAATGAGGTTTTTAAAGTCTTTCAATGGTCAGCCAACTCATGACATTAGGATACGAAAAAAGTGAGTCAAAGCGTATATTTAATGATTCCTATTTAATGTAAAAGGGATAATTCAACTATCACACATACACACTTGCTGGAAGTTTAAGCTAGGATGCACTAAATGGAAAATACTTTGCAATAGAAATTCATTTTTATCACAATCGATTCCTTATCAATATTTAATTCGGACTCAGTAAAAAAGATAAAATACTATTTATAATCTAATCAAATTTTTCTCAAAACAAGATAAGAAAGGTCGACGAAATCTCCTAATCGGTGTCCCAACACGAGAGCGCAAATATAGAAAGTGAATTAACTCACCTGAGCATATTCGTGGCTCGGAAGGGGTCAAAGCGTAGCCGAGTCATATTTCGAAAAACGTATCACTTGAGTATAAAATGGAAGCAGGGATGAGGCGTGTAGGTTCCTCACAATGGCCACGTAGTGAGGGTGAACAGAAGAGGCCATGGATCTTCAAGAGCCCAGACGTCTCGAGGCTCCGAAGGTCAGGGGTCGTCGAGGAATCCTCAATTTCCAAGTTGAGGAAGAAGTAGGTCCTCCCGAATAACCTACTTTGCCTTGCTAGGAGTTCGACGTCCGTCTCTGGCAACTCGAGGGGCTCGGCCTGACCTCCCTGTTTGTGTCTGACCCCTTGGGCACGTCAACATCACCCGTGGCGGAATCTCGGGAGTCGCGATTCTTCAGGCTGGCCCTTAACTATCTCCGTGGAGTCTGAGGATGTTCAGTGTCTCGTCCGATCAAAGGGAAACTGGAGTTCAAGATTCGACTTCACTCCGCTCCCTACGCTCGCCCAAATAATCCCCCGTGGGATCCGTCCCCCGGGCCCTGCCCGCCCTCCAGGGTCCTCCCTTCGTAGCTGCCCGCTCTCGTCCTTCACCGCCTCGGCTCCTTAGAGCTCCTCGAGACCTTGCTTGACCTGGTGACCCTTCTAGGTTAACACAGTCTGGTCCAAGCCCTCCTCTATGCTCGACTGTGAGAGAAGACCAACAAGTACGAGGGAAACCAAGAAAAGTAACCCAACTGCATAATGCTCATGTTGAGCGACTTGCACTATAGACCCTTCATATATATCTTTATGACTCCTCGGGGATGTAGGCTATAAGGAGAACATGATGTACAGGTAGGATGGGATCATTACATGCATTTTCTTTGCACTCTACCCATTTACTACAATGCCAACAATGCTGGCGAAGACCCTCCATAATATGAACGTGTACATCTCTTTTATCTCCACTTCACTTTACAAACAAACAAGCATTAGTGTAGGTCTTTCCTTTGTCTCCATTCACTCTTCCCTTTGACTGGTCAGACCTCGTTGCTGGGGAGATGAACATATTTAACTATGTGAATATACTTATGAAGATATATCATCTAACAATATGACTCCTTTATTCTTCCAATTAGCTATGATATAAATTAAAGATACTATTGATTCCAAAAGAATTGGGGAAGCTATTTATTGGGAAAACTTAAACCAATTTCCCGATATCTTTATTTTAATACCTTTTAATCCTGGGAAAAATATGGATTTGAGTCATCGCCCAAAAACCTCTTCCAGAGCCTTTGCCATCTCTCAAATGCATCAAATAAACTAATACTCGGCTTACTATTGAGTAAAAGATCATCTGCCTTTCTGTTCCACATTTACTTAAATACTTTTAAAGGAGGCAATACATATTTAGAAACTAGAAAGGCATTTTACCAAGAATTCTTTCTTTGTTGATAGTAAATTCTTGCAATAAGTATATGCATTAGTGTTTATTTAAACGAGTTAATCTTTAATAAGAATTAGCACCCTACCGCACGCACTTACTTATTGTAGACTATGCTATTAATAATAAGTACATAGGTATTCCTAATCTTCTGTGTATTAGTTAAAGCAAACATCCACATTTTATATTATAGCTTCCCAGGTGCATTCCTATTATTTGAACCGAACTTTGGTAGTATATAAGTTCTAATTTGTAAACATAAAAAATAGCCCGACTTGCTCTGGTATAGGTATATCATGAGATTACTAAGTATGTATATCAGGTAAGTATTTAGGTATTACCAATAAATACTCTGTGAGTTGTTAAAATACAGTTGTTAATCCTACACCTAATGAGCTATATACATAAAAGCTAGGTACCTAATTATTATATTTCAGTAAATATTTATACATATGCATATTGTAGGCTAGGTTAGGTTAGGCAATACAAAAAAGTTATTTAGTAACATATAAAAGACGACTATAAGTATGTATAATAAAATAATAATGTTTAGTTTCGTGCTATGAAAGTGTCATAGTATAGTATAATACTCGGACTTCGAATTCAATGCTATGCTATAATAAAAAACAAGCAAAATTAAAACTGGGTCTAATTGTTCTATCAAGTCATTGTCTTATTGTCATTACGAATTACGTACTTATTCGTTAGAGATGAGGGGTTCAGAATACCTTTGCATGGATGAGTAACTGCAGGGAAGCGCTAGGGACATTAGGGTGAACAGGGAGGTTTGGTGGTGGCAAACAGTGGAGTTGAAGGTACATCTTTTTTCATTGTCATCTTAAAAGTAATTGTGCAATGAGTACTATGAAGGCCGGGGTTATTTGCCAAATTGGAATGGCAATTTCTACTTTTTATTCTTTTAATCCTATATAACGTTCTTAAACCCAATTGACATATATATATATATACTCAAATAGCTGCATACACTTATATTTAGGATTAAAGTATTAGTAGAGGAGAAGACACTTCTAAAGCAATCTTGTTTAACAAGGATGTTTTTGCCTGTTAGCAAATATATCTAAGAAACACTTTAAATTGCTATTTAAAATAAGAAAAGCTACTGCTTTAGTATTATGAACACAGAAAACATATAAAAAGGTATTATGTGCGAATTTACTTTTTATAAATCTATCTTTCTAGAATTACTGTATATAAATCATAAATAGATGTAAGTATGTATAATGGATGTCTTAATTTTAGTTTTAAATAACTTTATTTATTGAGTTATCCGTAATTAGTAATATATTATTTTTAAATGGTCATTAATCATTATAAGCAATTCTGGTTCTTTTTAAAAACATAGAAAATTGATAAACATTTGCACCTTGTACTTTTAAATCCTACGATACCATATACCCGTTATATTTTTTCCATGTACTAGTTCCACTGTATATATATAGGGCAGTTAACCGCTGAGATCGCGTAATCCCATGTATAGAACCAAACCACTTTAACTATGATGGCACGAGAGTAGAAAAAGCCTTCGAAGCGTTTTCTCCTCCGTTCAACGTACTCTGGTTGTCTCATCCAGAAGAGTCCTCCTCCTCCACTTGGCATCTCCTCATATGCATATTGGAGTGGTATTGGGCCTAGGGAATTACATATTTAGCCTGAGACCTTTTTCTACCTCCTCTCTGCCATGCATTTCCTCATTTCCATTTGTGCTGGTCGGTGTGCCGTTGTTGTTGTGGCTCTCCAACGGCTCGCTGAGCTTTGAGAGCCAAATTCACACACACACGAGAGAGACGAACGCCATCGGATCAGCTGAGAAAACCCCTTGACCCGACACTCATTCTCTCACCTCTCCGGAGATTTGTGAACACTACACATGGTAGGCAATTGTCGTTGAAACAAGAGACTTCCATTGGTGCTTCTCTCCGTTCTCCGCACCACCAACCAGGGGAATTCATTTTTCCATGCTTCTCTGCACAAGGAGCTCCTTAACATCCGTGATCTCCTCTGAATTTCCCTTCCCGAGGGATTCCGTCCGTTGAGTTCGACAAGTCCAAGGGACTCCATAACTCGTCATGTTTGCTTACCTCATCTCCAAGGCCTTCTCGTAAGTATCCTTTGCGATTCAAGAAAAATCCTCACTAATTAGTATTTTTATTATCAACTATTTAGGAATATTTTTCAGTTTTGTGAGAGTTTGAAAATGAATCGGACCATTTAAATTTAATTTTACAAAACGACATAGGAGCTTTGATTTAAAATATATTTTCACTTGAACGAGAGGTCAAGGATTTTATAGGACTAAGAATTAATTGAAAAGAAAGGGCGCTCATTAAAATAGTTTTTAACCTATTTTTAATTGTAAGTTGTTTGGATCTATTTTTGAAAGCGAAAATCCTTTTGTCCTTAATTGATCGATAACGGATAATTATTTTTTTGTTTATAAAGGCAGCTATTTTAAAGTTCGTTAAGTATTTATTCGTATTTGCCGTATAATCAATATCTGTATTAACCTACCTGTTAAAGAACAAAAAGTCTTGAAAACTTTTCAAATTAGTATTAATTAGTCTGTACATTGTAAATTATATATTTGTAATTGTTTATCTCTTCCCTTTTCTTTATCGGTCATTTCACATGGTAGTTCACATTCGTGAGAACTTGCATTGTTTACCCTTAAACTAAATACAATTTGTCATTATAACTCTATTATATACTTTTTTGAATATAAAAATAATTAAATATATTCTAATAGCACTCGGTCCTTTTACCAGCCTTCTGTCCTTTAGCCTTCTGCATTTTCTACTTTTATCTTAAAAACTAATGAGAATTGAAAGATTCAAATCTCACAAGCTAAATAAAGATAATTAATTTCTCTTTCATATAAATGAGATAATTTTTCTTTGAAATCTGACTTTGTCATATAATTTTTAACAATATATCCCTCTTACTATTTAATGAATGTCATTTATTGTCATTATTTTCTTTTGGGATAGACAGCTATATCCTTTGTTATGCATATATATTTTTCTTTATTCTTTATCGATCCCTATCCTCATTAAACGTAAATGAACTCACAGGCATTTCATAAGTTGGGAATTATGTATGGTGTTTGTATAAGTATTTAAGTATTTTAATGTATTTTAAAATAAGATTATCTTCGAGTGGAAACAAAGTTCGAATTTCACATGTTGACTTAAATGCTAAACAAATGAAACCATGCATTAGGTGTTTTGAGTTTTCGAGTCTCTCCATTATATTTGTTTATCGAGTGGATGGAAATGACATTGGGTAAAGGAATGGCTCAAATATTCATTTTTGGCGAAAAGGAAACAGAAAGAAAGAGGAAGGAAGTTGGATTCAAAATACAACCTTACATGCTCATTTAAAGAAAGACTGATCGAGTGTCAGGGTTGTTAGAAGAGGCTTCATATCGTCGCGATTCAATGATAGTTCATGAGAATACCTCTAATGCCGTTGATGTGTGCTCTTACGATCCTCTCAACGGCCCAAGGCCCATATCCATATTTGACACGACAGGGCAACTTCGTGTTAAATGCTCTCTTAGGTGGATGAAATCGTTAAAGTACAACATACGTGTGGAGTTCGCAGATTTCCCATGCATTGTTGTTGAGAGTTGTTTTCGAGAAGTGTAGGTTGAAAACAAAGAGTCATGACTATTCATTAAGTATTGTTGCCTACTCATTTCAATTTTCGATCCCCCGTTATCGTTGAGTGTATTTTTATAAATAAATATCCCCTGCGCCTCCTTTTCAATGCGATGTCACTTTTATTGCAAAGTATGATCATTTTCCTCAATACATCATGTTTTTCTAGACTATCGAGTGAATGATGAATTTATAAAAATAAAATATTGCCATTTTTCTTTCACAGTAGACAATAATAGTTTAATATTATACGCATGAATAATATTATAGGATGGGCGGGCGAATTGTCTTAATATAATTCATGGTTTTTATTTATAGACTCATCTTTGGCCTTTTGTATCCTGCTTTTTGCTCTTATAAAGCTGTCAAGACGAAAGATGTGAAAGAATATGTAAGACCATTAAATTGAGTTTTCAATCTTTATGACCCTTTTGTTTCTGGCTGATAATTAAAAACGAACGATTTCATTAAGGTTAACTGGATGATGTATTGGATTGTCTTTTCTATTTACACCTTCTTGGAAAACTTTGCTGATATATTCATTGGATTTTGGTAAGAAATGGACAATATTGAATATGTAAATTAATGCCATCATGCACTATGATTTATTTTTTTAAAGTTTTCTATGAGGGTTATATTTTGTTAAATATTTAGGTTCCCTTTTTACTATGAGCTTAAAATAGTATTTCTTCTTTGGCTCTTATCACCAAGTGCCCGAGGAGGATGCACTGTTTATCGTCGAATCGTTCATCCATTCCTAGCAAAGCATGAATCGGTAATGACTACACCTTTTACTTGTACATTACATAGTTAAATACTATAATTATTTGTATATTTAATGTGTAGATTAAATTATTTATTCTTTCATGGAATTTAATCTCTCATTAGCATTAACGTGTTTGAATAGGAAATAGAGCAATTCATTGCCAATTTCAAATCTCAATCAAGCACAATGATTATTCAAGCTGGCTTTCAAGGATTTCGTTATGCTTCGAAGCTCATTATGTCTTCCACCGTTGGGGTTTGTTCTTTATTTATTCTCATGTTATAAATTGACCATTATCTATAATTATTAAATATATTTATATTTTGCATATTAATTTACTATAAAAATTAGTATTGATGAAATTGGCTATAAAACGAACGAACGACTATTATTTTCATTATATTTGCAGGAGGGGCTCAATCTGGGACAAAATCATTTCCTCAGTGAAATGCGAAAGACATTCAGCTTGAATGATCTGAACCGAGAAAGATACCCGGAAGACATGCCAGGTGAATACTTAAATTCAGACATAAACATTGATTTTTTTGTCTCAAACATGGAATTTTTATTCATTTATTTAATCCTCAGATATGAATGGAATACACGATTTGTCGAGTATCGTTGAAGAATTAAATCAAAGGTTTGCATTTCCCTTTACTAAACCCAATCGTTAACCTCATTCGAGAATATTGATATGAAATTTTCTTATTGCAGAAACATAGCCGGGGCGCCGCAAGCAAGATCTCAAGGAATTTCTAGTGACGAAGACGATTTGCCCAGGAAGAGAAGTCCAGCCAAAAGAGGAAGTAAAGCGGAACAGTCTGAGTTGAATGGCGAAGGGGAGACTGAAGGGAACAATGAAGAGGCGCGAACTCGCCTGAGTCGAAAAAAACGAGACGTAAGGATTTGAACTTGTTCCTCTTAATTTCACTGTTTGAATTAAATTTCTTATAATATTTACTCGTTTGAAGTCGGGAGAAATGTATTTACTTCACAAAGAAGATATTCCATTGTTAGTGAGTCTCTTAGCCTCGCAAAAGCCTCGTTTCCCCGGGGTGGAAGAGACGAGGGAAGAGAGCGAACTGAGTGACGATGATTTCTTCGACTGCCCTGACTCTTCTTCCCATTCCATAGCCGAGAGAGTTCTCGAGTCCTCCGCCCTCCTCAAACCGAGGCAGGCGGTGAAGATGGTCGGGAAAACCCGACTTCAAGCATTTGAAAATGTGGAAGTTTCCTCTCCCAAACCTCCACCCATCACGCCTAGGATCCATAAACAAAAGCCCCCTGACCTCCCAATGACCTCCCAAGAAAGACTCAAGGTTAAGAAGTGAGGAGGTTAGAACTCGTCATTTTCATACATCGGCAAATTCCGCTCAACTCTCAACCTTTAAAACCACCATTATCGCAATTTTCTTTAGGTAACCAAAGGTTCAACTCGCTTTCTTATAAACCACTCGACTCTGCTCTGACATAACAAACTTGACAAAATCTTTGTGCTCATGAATGAAATGGCATCTTAATTGACATCATGACCATTGTTTCCCATATTAACATACTCAGATTCTCTCGTTAACTTTAATTCAAGTGTGACTCGTCTTCTTGGAATATTTTCATATTTTTGTGGGACGTAACAACCCTGCTGGTCAGTAGTCACGAAACAACCTTAATTATTCCTCAATTAGTTCGTTTGTTTTTTAATTTGGCAGTCTAAATTCAATAGTTTGTGTAATATCGCTCTCATGTGATTTGTTTGGTTTTGAAACGTTTGTTCATAAAAGGCTCTTTTTATTTGATTTTTATTCAATCTTAACGATTTCACTATATTGCAATTTTCTTATTGTTAGTAGTTGATTAGTGTATTTGCAATCCTATAATAATGCATACTCGACTAGCTCATGGTAGTAACTCGTGCAAAAGTTTCATCCTTGTGGATACATTTTAATATCATTGTTTTGGTAAATTAACATTCTATTAACTCTACATTGTGATTCACCACATATTGCGTCTTATTTACTTGTACAGGAACTAATGTTACACAGTGCTCCTCGCGAGTTCGGATTGAAAATCAAGGGGTGTGGGAGTTGGGTGAGAAAAATATAGGTTATGTGAAAATTGGCGACATTTTTTTTAAAAAATAATTTAATATAATGCTAATTTAATTATATTTAACTTAACAAAAATATATTAATATTATGAATCTAATTTGATATTTTGTGATTTTTAAGAAAACTTATGATTAATTAAGTCTTTTTCATTATCTGTGTATTTGTGATATAGAAATGTTTAGTTGCAAAATAAATTAACATTATTTTAAATTTTAAAAATGTCACCAATTTTCACGTAATCTACATTTTTCTCTCCCAACTCCCACACCCCTTGATTTTCAATCCGGAGACTCGCGAGGAGTACAAAATGTACAAATCAGAGTTATAAGTTTATGCGAATTGTATATAGTTTTTTTTAATTTTTTGCTAAGCATTTTTAAATTTTTTTAAATGCCTTCAATTGATAAACTTGATTTATTCGTTTTTACAGACAAATCTTTATGGAACTCTTCCTCGAACTCGAAAAAGCCGAAAAGTATAAAGAACGACCGCATAAATACGGAGAGAATAGAAAACGATAAGAACAAAATTGTAATATTTAAGTTTGTCCAATAACGAATCCCTCCATGCAAGTGCCTTACACTTATTTAAGAATTTACACTTTCACAGAATTTAAATAGGTAAATATTAGATGAATGGAAATTCGAGTATTCAACAAATCGTATAGCTTTTGACTAAAATATAAATATTTCACATTGAGAATGATTTTAATTAAGTTTAATTTAGTGAACGTGAGGTTTTATCAAAATTTAATATTATAGTAATTCTTGAACTATAATAGTTTCAATGAATTGTAAGAGATTTTATGATGATATATTAAACGCTACATGATATCTCAATGAACGTATTATATGTCCTTCTCAATAGAAATAATAATAATAACATTTCTCGAGTGATAATGTATTTGAATATATGGACGTATCAAATACAATTTAAATTATTAGTACAATATACATATTGTTTATGCACTTCTACTATGAAATATATATTATAAGGATAAATTAGGCTATTTATATGATTGTATTTATTAAATAATATTTAACTATCAATTTATGGATATACGTGAGTGTACACTATATTATTTACGTAAAATACTTAAGTCATTTTTAATTTTGAGATTATTACCGTTCAGGTAGAACTCAAAAAATATTCATTTTTTATTTATTCTTTCAATATCTAGTCGTGCACTTTTGAGACTTAACTACCCAATTAATATTCCTTATGCACTTAAAATATCTTAAAATAATCAATTTCTTTCCTGTCTTTCCAACTCTCTTAAATAACATTCTTTCTTAAAAGACCTTTTCAACTTTTCAAATACTGATAGTTCAAAATCGTTCGTTAAGTAAAGATAGAAGCAAAGATAAGATTTATTTATTGCTAGTTTAATGACATTTGAGATCTTATAGAAAAAAGAACTATAGGATCGTGTATCTACATGAAGATTTTTACGTGGATCTTCTTAAATATTAATTGATATTAAGATCAGCTAAAGAAGTGAAAATCTTTGCATATGAAAGACAAAAGTGAATTTTCTTAAACGAAAATTCTTCATTTTGTTCCAAATTAACCTCATTGTTAGTGAGTCTACATAGATACACTGTTATTAATTAGAGTTTAAGATAACTTTACTCTGATTAATGTCTTATTATTATTTCACTCATTAGAGAAATAATAATTTTAATTTAATGTATCAAATATTTATTGAGATAATTTAAAATTTCTTTTGATTGTTAAAAGGACCAATTGCACGAAAGATATAATGAATAGAGGTAATGTTTTATTATTTTCTCATTTTACATGTTTTCATTTTAAAATTTAATTTGTAAATTGAAGTTTGAATTGAAGAGTAATTATTTTCTATTTATCTTTTTAACTATTTGTCGATTTTTAATCTAGATTTCGGGGAAGGAAATGAGATTACAGTGGATTTTTAATCAATATTAATTATTTTAATGGATTTGATAGATATACTTGTTAGGTATGGGTAGCAATTTTAATAATATAATAATTATTAGAATTGTACTAATTTATATATAATACACGGCTGTAATTGTATAATATGTTGTCTTTTGAGAGTTGAGACACAGTGGGAATTAATACGTCTTTAGATACAAAAGAATTCGCAGTGATTTTGGTAAAATTGAAGTTTTTTCTCATTGAGGAAACATTGCTACTAGAGATTGAAAGTTAAAAATACTTACTTGTAAGAATGAATGAAATTATTGCACGTTGATCGTTGACAGAGAAAGTGTACATAATATGTATCTACATTTATTTATGCTACAGACCTTACCAATTAACAAATTATTCTCGATACAAAGATATATATGTAGGTAAACACATGTTATGTCATTGTAAGGAATGTTCAATTTTCTTTCTCCATTACTTCAATTGATCAATATTAAAATGCATCACTTTTACTTATTGTGAGGATTTGCATATGTTTCTAGTCTGTTAAAGAGAAGTCTTGGTTGTGTAGTTGTATAATGATGTTTGTGTATGTGGAATTGGTTGTTTGATTATTTATTTGGTTTAACCGTATACCCTAACCCCTTCAAGTCATAATTTTTTCCTATTTATGTTTTACTTGATTGTATCATCTTCATGAATTGTTGAGGAGTCAAGAAATGCTGCAAATTATTGCCAAGAATCTCTTCCTTTAAGATTTCTTCCGTATTTTCATTCAAATTATCACAATAATTATATAATTTACACACATCTTTATGAATCATATGTCAAAGTACTAATTTTATATCCCAATCATCTTGTACTC
Source organism: Neelides sp. FZ-2019 (assembly GCA_009869795.1). NCBI lineage: Eukaryota > Metazoa > Arthropoda > Collembola > Neelipleona > Neelidae > Neelides > Neelides sp. FZ-2019. The sequence goes on along the minus strand of VJMY01000064.1, from coordinate 18,620 downwards.
ATTCTCACTAATATATGATATTAGTATTAAATATACAAATATTTATATGCGTGTATAGTTATATAGTGTGTATTATACCATAAGTTATTATTTATTATTCATCTCCAAGAAAGTCGAATCAGAGATGTGTCCTATACATTGGGCGAACTGGAATGTCAATGTGAAATTTTTAAGCCTTTTATATCAAAACCTGAGTGAATAAATCATGCCTATCAAATAAAGAAGAATTTTAAAAAAGGTCTATTTTTTCTATTTGCATCGAGAATATTTCAATATGGGAACATTCAACAATATCGTAACGCTGTTTTTACGATTTTTTGACCCCCTTCCCCCTTGTTACAATTTGTTACGCTTTCCCTAACCCCCACCCCCTATATACGTTAGGTTACGCTGGATTTCTCGTTTCTCCCAAAAAGTTTACTTTAAACAGTGCGATTAATGCACATTCATTTATAGTTTAAATTTTAGAGCTCTTAATTATTTTTTTCGTTTTTTATAAAATAAATGATGATTGATTGATGATCCTAGCTGTGCTGAAAATGTCTTCAAATCCTCGTTGCTTCCTATTCCCTTGCCTTACAAGTTTATTATATTGAGACATTGATATATAACGATAAATAATGCGACGTGCATTAGGCTAGTACATGTTTAAGGATATTGGAATTTTGGAATACACAATACACTCACTTTACATATGACGTCTCCGTTGGTATACCTATAGAAACAATGCAGGACCAATAACCAATCTAACAACATACAAATTTATAAATTCAGGGCGTTCGGATACTAACATATATATAAAACTATCAGACTTTAGCCTCAATTTAATTAGGTGTATCAAAATGCAATGTAAAAAGATCACGAGAACAAGGAAAATAAAAGTTTAAACGGGTGATTTTCTAATTTTTGGTAAATTTTCAATGTAACATTACATTTTTCAGACAGCTCCCTCCCCACATGTTACACTTTGTTACGCTTTTATCACCCCCCCCCCCCCTCCCCCTACCACCGTAACGATATTGTTGAATGTTCCCTATGGGATATGTTATAAGCTTATAAGTTATAATATTAACGATTGATCATGTCGTCTATATACGATCATACGATCACCTAAATATTCGAATTTCTCACGTATATTAATGACAATGATGTATGTTTCGCATATTTGCTATAAAATTAAATAGCATATATTGTAAAATGTTTGTTTTGTCATTGGAATAATTTTGTTCAAATTGGCAAACATACCTAAGATTGGTACGCAAATCCCAATATCTATTCTTCATGACCACTCATTAACATATAATTGGAAGGAATGCATTTTGTATAAGTTCGAAAGTTCAAATGTTAAGTAATTATATTTAAAATATTAGTAATTAGCCGATGCGATATTAAATTAAAAAACACATGTGAAATGAGCTTATTATTAGGTTAAAAATGTGACCGTAATAAAATACATTTTAGATTCGAAGCAAGGAGCTGTTATCAATTTTAATAAATATTATAAATGAAATCACTAGCACGTCACAATTTTGCCAGCAAGATGTTTAGATAGGGTGAAAATATGAACTATTCAAACATTTAAATCTTAATTGAAAATTGAATAAATATTTGTAAGATTCGTTATTATCTCTATTTATCACATTTCATCATGTGGTGTCAATCTTGCCTTTTTGCTTCTTCTATTGGAAATTTGAGAAAGTTTGTCAAAGGCTGACTTGACCTCCATGAACTTTTCAGTTGCCATTTCCTTCTCTTTCAGATCCAAGAATTTGTCCGGGTGATATTTTTTCGAGAGAATTCTCCATTTTGCCTTAACTTCTTCTTGGTTTGCCCCTGCATGAAGTCCAAGAACTTTCAAAGCATTTCTTTCGCCCAGTGGATCCAATTTCACAAGGAACTATAAAAATGTCATCATGTTAGATGTTAGCAGTCATACAAAATCCGTAGCTCAATGTTAATTCAACTATGGTGGAAGCTAGCATAGTTTAGCTAACAATTGGCAGTTATACATACATACATTTTGGAATGAAAGGCAAAAGGAAAAAGTAAAAATTAGAATTAAATAAGGGTTAAATTGAAATTAGAATTAAATTGAATCCTAGTTTTCCTACCTCGTTCCACACAGATCCCCATCCATGAGCCTTGTAAAATTCCCATAGAGTTCGTACAGAATCCTGGAATTCCTTTCCAAGTGGGGAGTTGAGAAGATTCTTCAAGGAGTCACGGAACTTTATGGTTTCCCCGTGCTCATTTGGCATTGAGAAATTGAAATAAAGGAAAGAAGACCACAACGAAGCGTAGAGAAATCCACAAGCACCAAGGATGAGCACCCGTCTATTTCATCAATTCAAATATTCACAAATCTTTCTCTTTCATTTGCCAAGACAACTTGGTGTTGAGCTGGAATGATTTACTATGATACTCACTTATACAAAGGACGTCGTTTCACAGGTTTTCTCCTCCATTTCAAATTGTATCTGAAGGTAAAAGCTGCTAGTAAAGAGCTCGGGTAATAATTTGGCTCGCCGAAATAGAACCAAGACAAGGTTGGGACGTAGGCAGCGACGAGGGAAGGAAGGAAGGGCCCTTCTTCAAATCCAATGTTCCCAACCGTGTAGACTCCTATGGGAATAGAAAAATCAATTCGGAATGCTTTTGGACTCAATGTTTTGACTTATTTACAAAGGCATTTTACTATTCGAGTTAGAAATCATTTAAAATACCGAAGGCGGAGCCGATGGGAATGAGAATGAGAAGCGGGGTGAGCGAGACGCCGAGAATTGTTTCTTCCGGAACTGCTTTGAAGATCACCCATGAGAGCAAATTCCCAAATGCAATTCCGCCGATGGATCGATACAAGGAGAACGGTGGCTGAAATAAATGGAAATAAATATTAATATGAAAGTATATGTCATATAGTATAGTAAAATAGCATTTACTAATACATAAGAATATGTATAGTAGGTATATATCATGTATAGTATAATTCTAATATAATAAATGATGATAAGTCAAAATATAAACACCATACTGTTCTAATTGTAACATGTAAGATTAATTTTTAAGCATTACCGATTTGTTTTTCTTTATTGTCTCAATATACTCTTTTTCAAAGTTGGAATCATAATTGGCTTCTTTCACATACCTAGAGATATTAAGAAAAAACTTAGCTCAATATCCACATAGCTAAATATGTAATTTATGCAAGCCATCCGCATGGTTTTCGTGTGTTGAATTTATATATTTGAACCATTGTTATTAATTTGGCAATAAAGTTCCAACCTTGGTATTTTGAACAAATCCAGAATCCATCCAAGGCCTCCATATCCACCAACGAGACTCCACCAGATGAAAGCCTGTCTGTCTCTCCCGAGGTAAAAATGATGAAGGCCAAACCATCCGCCGATCCCCCAAAACAAATAAGTCAAAACGAGGCTCTTGGCCATTTCTCAAATTTAAATACAACTAAAAAAGAGACATATATTTCTATTATTCACTTTTGTTTCAATATTATTCCTAATTTTTATGCAATTTGAGTAATTGATAATAATAAGATAATATAAAGAGTGTGAAGAATCAAATAATGAACTTACTTACTTATTTACATTGGGAGCAAAGTTAGCAAATTTCCTTTGGCTTCATAGCAAAAGTTTAATTACGCCATCCGAGACTCCTCACCACACTTCCGCTTTTTGGAATGAAAAATAGTTACCAGGAGGTTGTTGATTAATTGATTAATAAACAACTAGTATTATTTTGCATTTGGTTCTTTAAAGGAAGACTCCTCAAGTTTCCAACGGGATTGGGGGTTTGGTTAAAGTCTATTGTTTCCCTCTACACGATTTTGTCTTTGATTGACATTTGAGATTTGAATTCTCATTCGGATCGGGAGAGATGCAACGGAGTTCAAAAAGAGGGAATCACGCTCCTCGTCGTAAGAAAGGTCCTGCCTGAGGCCAAGGAGGAACATTTCTAACAAATACACACAGGGGCCTACTCATGTTTACTCGTACCTGTAGCCATGTATACCTGTTCGGCTCGCACAGTTAGATGAATATTAGAAAGATAATCTTGGTTAGTAATTGTCATGAATAGTTAAGAGTTCTGAGTAGCTAGTTCCTTATTAACATTGGATAATTTATAGATTTTTTATTAATATACAAAAACTATGTATTAATAATTAATGCGTGAATAGATTTTGAAGAGGAATGAATTTTTCCTTACGTGATTCCATGATGAAAATAATGAACCGAGAGATATATTTTAATGAGCCGGGAAGTAAAAGCTTATACCTACTCAAACTATGCATAGATAGATTACAGCCATGGTTGCTTATTTAAAGTTATTCCACCAATATTATATTTTTATAAATAAATAACTCATTATTTGCATTTTTAATCTGTGATTATAGAGGGTGTTAAATATATATATATTCATATATATTATACTTTTACATTCGATTTGCTCAATTTTCAATCTCACAATAAACTCGTGCTTGTTTGTTGGGACTTTACTCCATGTGTTCAATTAAATGTAATTTTTGAGCAAATATTTGATCAATTTGCTGAATTTTTTTTATCATTGAACCGTTTAGTTAGATTACCATTGTAAAAATACTATGCGTGTACTTACGATTAGCTTATATATATGTATTAGTTTATGTAATATCAGGAATTAACAGTCCGCACAATCATGTACATAAAATGTGAGTTATAAGTAACACAGTCAAATGTTCAGAATGGAAGTAAAATCTAATATACATCCATAATATAACCATCTTAATTATAATAATCTATAATATGTATTTTTCATACATTTGTACTTACGTAGGTATAGTTCAATGCTTTTGGGGTATTTAATGAGTAATGACAATGAGTAATGAACTTCCAACGAGGAAGTTTATGAAAATGTGGAAATAAGCTGGAGTTGGCTTGGCTAAAGAAATAATGCATGTTGGTGAAGAGGCAGTGAAGTGAAATAGCTCAAGTACATCTATATTCCCAATAGTGTCATTTAAATTTGCACTAAAATCCATCTAGTTGGATTGTAAGAGAATATGAGGCTGAAGAAGCCCTTGCGGGTTCTGGTTGATTGGGAGACGGGTGAAAAAAGAGAGAAAGAACGTGAAGGATGTCATTCGTCATGGGTTGATTAAATATTTCACACATGAGCTGGAGGAATTGGTGTGTCAATGAAGCGTGGAAATGATGACAAATATAATATGAAATCTTGATATTCCTTCACTTTGAACCTGGGATTCTCGAGAGTAGGAACGAGTGTCGAATCCTCAAGCCCTTTCTTTCTCACCAATTACCTTCGGAAATGGAGGGCCGGAGTTTAAAAACCAGTTTTCTCCTCTTTTCTCTCTTGTGCTTCTTCGGAATTTCCTCTGGCGAGTGGCGCCGACTTCGAGCTCACGAACACGCCAACAAAGGACTCCAGCAGCGTCTGAGGGGTCGAAACCTGGACGCAAGTCTCGCGACCGCCTCCAACTCAATCCCCAGACAATACGACTACTACGGGAGCTACTCGGGAGGAATCGACTTGACCACGCTCATCGCTGTCTCGGCTTTTGCGGCTCTCATTGGAGCTCTTTTCTTTCAACTCCTAGGAGGAACTGGTAAATGGTTTAAACAAACGCCTTTGGAATTATTAAAAGAAACCCAACTTATTTTCAAAATAAAAGCAAAGTCATTTAAGCAAAAATTAAATTTGATTTTGATAAGCAAGAGCTAAAGTTAATTAAAGCCAATTTAATTAAAGTTAATTTAATCCTGGATGATTAAACTCAGCCTTCAGATCGGGTGGCCTCGAGAGCGTGTCCTGGAATTTGCCTTCGATTCTTGGACTCGGGGAAGGTGAGGCGGAAGTAATGAGCAAAGTGCTTGACTGGCTGCTTAACACTACTTGGACGGAAAAGGAGGATTCTCTCAAACGGTCTTTTCAGAGCTCGTCGGAGAAGTATGGGATTTACCCGTGGATCCAAGCCTACCAAAAGGATCCAAATGACTACCAGTGCGTTCGACAGTTTGCATGTGAAACCCTCGCGTCCACGCCGATCCCACCAGAGTACTTCAAAAGCCCGATTGGGAAAATTGTTTTGTAAGAACAAGTGAATGAGATATTTTCTATTGGCTTTGATGTGAAATGATAGTAATGAAATGAGTGACTAGGTGTGTAAATGACAAGCAAACTTTAAATTGGATTATTTGATTTTAAAGGAGTACCGTGAGGAAGTTCGTTCCAGATGGAGATGAAATCGTTCGGACTGTTAAGAACATCTTGGGAAATCCTCAAAAATGCAAAAATCCCATAATTAGCAAGTTTTGTGAAGATGATGGGAAAAATCCAACATTCAAAAGAATTCATTGATCTTCCAAACGTTTAACCTTATTTATAAATTAGTGCAATCTGCTCTTTTTATCTCCAAACGAGATATACTTTTTATACTCCATGTACCTATATATGATATATAGTAAAGAGTCTGTTTGTTTTACATTACATAAACAAATGCCTATTTTTTTAGTTTGTTTACATTATTTTCTTCACATGTTTGTTAAGCATTACAAAATGTTTAGTAATAAAAAAAATTTCATTGTTCATTTCAATAATTTAAAATAGAAATACCAAAATTGCATTAAATTCCTAAATAATATGTAAGCCTAGTTGCATTTTTTTGAATTAAAATGATTGAGATCCCATGCATGATACTTATTAGGATTCCATTTCCATGGAATAGAATGAAATTAAGTTCATTTGCAGCAATTACATTTAATAACAAGATTTTTGACTCATAAGTCCTGCATAACATGTGATGAGATGATTCATCTTGGCACGTATTTACATTGTTCTGGAATGGAAAGATGAACAAAAGATGTTGTTGAGTGATGAGTTGTTTTGGCTCTTGGTTGAGCGGAGTTTGGATGGAAAGAGGACAACGGACGGATCTGGTCATTGTCAGACCTCCGCGTGACAATTAAAGGAGTCAAGGAGGAGAGTGGTGGATTTGGTGGAGGAAAGCCCAAAGTCCTCGGGATTCCGTTAGGGCAGCGAGAAGTCCTTTATTTGTCTTTCATTGGAATGATTGCGAGGAATTTGCGTGAAGACGTTGATGATTCCTCCAAGGGTTCTCCTTCTCCACCACAAGGCTGAGAAAAGGAGGAACTTTTGAACCGGAAAGACAGCCGTAAACTCATCTACTTATTGTTTTTCTCTCGAAAGGAGTCGAGGAGCGGAAAGCGGAACTTCCGAAAACTTCCATACTTTCATCATGGGAAACGTTCTACTAGCCATCCACGTTCCCCCACGAGTCATCAGTCGTCTCCGAGAGTCGCGTCTCTAATCTCTTCTTTTTAATTGCCTCCCCAGACCAACCACACTGCGAAAAAAGGAAAACCGCAAAAGTCCCCATTCGGATCCTTCCAATTCACCCACCACTGGGATCAAGCATGAGAGGGCGAAGTGGCCAGGTGGCCCTCTTGGTCCTTTCCCTGCTCGAATTGGCGGCCAGCGGCACGGGGCCGCCAGAGTTCAAACACACCCTGTCCGAGCGACTCTCGGAGCTGGTCGGGCTGCGGAGGAACCTCGAGCGACGCTTTTCTTGGCCTCCGTCCAAACCCGCCACGAGGTCACATGACGCGGCGGCAGCCTGGAGTTTAATCCGCTCTCTCCTCTCGCCGTCCCACCACGGAGTGAATTGGCTGGAGCGGTTCGTGGCGAGCCGCGAGACTCTCCGACGGATTTCCCACCTCCGTAAGAGGATCCATCCAAACATTCGCGAGCGGATCGTGAGGAAGTTCAACTCATTCCTGGCAAGCCTCGTTCCCTACACGCCGTCCCTGGGCGGGGTCTTGAACGCCATGCGAGTTCCTCAAGAGTCTGACCCGCGGTGGAATTTGATCGAGCGCTTGCTGGAACCCAATGGTTCCCTTCACAGCTCAAGCGGTGACAGAGGAGGAAGCGTGTGGGAAAGGGCCGAGTCCCGGAGCGACGACGAGCTCGTGTCGGACCAAGAGCCCGATCCCTCTATGAGGACGCGCCGGCGGAGGTTCAAGAATCGGCTCCGGCTCAAAGGGAAGATCAAGCTGAGTCAATCAGGCGGGGTGGGAAGAACTGGCTATGAACACGGAGCAGACGGACTCTACTTAGACTCCCATGACGGCTACGGGAAAGGATACGACGACTATGGTTCTTACATTGGTAATCTCATCCCCTGCTTCCATTCTTACTCATCCACTCGTTGTAGGTGGGACGGGCAAAGGGCACTCGACTCTCCATGACACTTCTGTGGGAGCAGGTCACTACAGGTCAGAAATCAAATAACAAATTTCTTGTTGGTTAAAAACACAAATCATATGAAATGAGATTTAAGTTCAAAAATAGCGTAAGCCATTTAATTAAACAGCTCATATTCGCACCCAATTAGCCATCATGAATATTATCATTTACTTGAGAACTTGCGATATTTCCTACTTAAATCAATGTCACGGCGAATACATTAAATTGCCGTGAGTCCAAATAAATATAATTACTTGTCGCTCAAATGCCCTTTTTGCCGCCTTGGATTAGTTATTCAACATACGGAGGTCATGGTGGCGGAGGAGGTCATGGAGGTGGTTACGGTGGAGGTCACGGCAGTATCGGCGGCGGCTTGGATCCCTTTTCAATTCTCGGCGGCCTGGCTTTCCTCGTGTACTTGGGCCTTCTCTTTCAGCAGTCGATGATGATGCCGATGGGGAGGCGCGAGTTGGGCGGCGGGCTCCTTTTCCCATCTCTCGACCAACTCCCAACTCCCGCCGTTCACCAAGAGAACCACACCCACCCACAAACTCCCACGAGTGAAAGGACCAGCCGGAGAAAGTGCTGGCCTTGTCCACACGACAAAACAAACTCAACATCACAGTACGTTTTCAATTCCACCTTTATTTTCACAATGTCCTCTCATGTGGTCCTTCCTTGACTTGCCATTTTAGGAAGGACGGAGGAAATCAACTAGGTCATGTCAAGTTCCTGGGCGAAGGCGAGAAAGGGCGACGCTCAGCAGATCCAAATGAACTCCGAATGTGACCAATTTGAGGAATTTCCGCCGTCGGTTCTCATCTAACCTAACTCTTCATTGCACTCCATCCCCTGTCTCGGTACACTTGCCAATAAATACTCTTTGTTTGAAAAAAAATCAAATCGTCCCATTTTCGACGGCCCACATTCCAATAATGAGAATTCTTCAATTGAAAACTTTAATGTTTCCCCTACATACATGATCAATAAAAATTTCTCCTTCGTGGTTTTTGACTCATAAATAAATTAGAATAAATAAATCCAAAATGTGAATATAAAAGTAAAGATTTATGTAATATATACCTACCTATATGTATACCTAAAAATATATATATATATATATTGTGGGATTTTCATATCAAAAGTTTGTTGAATAAGTTGAATAAACGTGAGAAATAAGTATTTAATATAAATATGTAGATCAATAACAGTAGCGGTGAAAGGAGGAACATATATGTATTTAAAGTTTAAAAGTTCCGTAAATTATACATACTATGATACTATTTATGTGTGTAATCTAAAATGTCAGACGTGCCTAGTAGGTAAATACCTAATTATTGTGTTATTTTATCCCGATGCCCGTTTATTCTTGGACGCTTGAGACATTTGAATGGCGAATGTGAAAAAACCGCAACCTCCTCCCTCTTCTAAATCACAAGCATGAGAATGGTAGAATGACAATGAATGAAACGAACGTTCACAAATGCAACCATAGCCATGGATAATTCAATTCACCAACAATGAGTTATTTAATAAAATCCCACTGTTAGATCTTTTATGCTTTCTCATCAGGTAATAGGTAGAGACTAATTTTAAAACTGTTTAGGAAAGCTTAACATTGGCTTTCTATCAAAATAATTCATTTATTGTTAATTCCACAAATATTTATTAAAATACATTGTTGAAAAATATTAATGTATATGAGCAAATTCTACTTGGAAAATTGAAATAAATGTTTGAATGTCGCATGAGTATCCATAATATTAATATGAATTACCTAGTTTTAATGTTGTAAAATCTAGGAATTTGCATTTGGACCTTTTTCAATCATACCCATTAATAGCACTATAATGATATTTGGTTCAAATAACCAAGAAGGCCTTACAACTTCATGAGCATCATCTCGATCAATTCACACGTGGCGACTTAAGTCGTTGAGGATTAATTAGCAAAAGAAGAGACATTAAGAGAAAGTGAGAGGAACACGAATTCTTAGGAATTATTATATTTTATGAAATGGGTGAATTAAGAGAAATATGGCTTCGTGGGTCATATAATCCAATTGGAGGTGTGAAGATTGTTGAGTGAAATGAGAGACGAGGAAAGAACCGGCCTCGGTGGTTTCTTGTTCCGGAAGGGGCCGTGAGCGTAATGGGACCGAGGAATGCTCGAAATGTGTAATTACTCCGGTTTGGTTTCCCGAACTCCAATGGAGCGACGAGAGGAGGTCAATAAGTAACCGGGTCTGGGACCTGATGAGCGATCCAATGCTCACATGTCGACGAGGCATCCATTCAAGTCGAAAGAGGGGAAAAACGCGGATGAGGCGGATGGGTTGGAGTAAAAACTCCTTCCCATGGACCGGAACGGGCGAAGAATGGCAGAGGGAGGGGAAGCGCCGCAGAGCGGAAAAGGACCGTCGGAGACGAGGAGGGGAAGGGGGCATATAAGAGCGTCCACGCGGCCCTGGGCTCCACACGTCCCTCGAGCCTCGGCGGTACAAGATGAAGACTTTGGCTGTTCTCCTCCTCGTGTCGTGCGCGTCGGCGGCCCTCTCCTCCCCGCCGGACCAGGACCACCTCTCCGCACTCTACGACCTCCGGAGCAAGGTGCTCCGGCGCGTGACCCCCAAGGAGCCCCGCGGCTACGCCTTCCACTACGCCCCGGCCGACCTCGCCCGGACCAACCACTCGCACAAGAAGAAGAAGGGCGAGAAAGAGAGGTGGGTCGAAGGGCGGAATTCCTTCAATGCCCACGAGTTGAACGGGACGGTGAAGTGGGAAGCAGCCCGGGAAAACCCCGCGACCCGCCAAACCCCCTCAGACCAACGGATCTCCAAGGCGGGAGACCCCGGGCCGTTTGCGCTGCTGGGCCAAGGACTCAACACGGTGATGAGTGGGATCGTGACGCAGAAGCTGATTGGGCTCGTGGACCAGGAATTGCCCAAGAGCTTCCTCGCCCCGCTCAAGCACCTGGTCTCGTCGGGGAACCGGATGGTGGAGTTCTGGGACCAACAGCAGAACAAACGCGACGGCCAAAAGACGGGCATCATGGAACTGATGGGCTACGGGCTGGAGGAGCTGAAGAAGTACAGGGACGGGGCGGCGATCGCGGAGTCTGACCCTGTGGCCAACTTGACCTCGCCAGCCAAAACGCTGCTCCAGGGCATGGTGACGGTGAAGCGGCTGACGAGCCGCGTGGTGGGAAACGAGGACGTGATGGAGAGCCGCGGCGGGTACGGGCACGAGAGCTACGGCGGCGGCGGCGGCGGCGGCTACGGCCACCATGTCAGCTACGGGTAAGTCGGTTTCACACCTCCGGGCTCTCGCCGAATTCTCGCCGGAAGTATCAATGTACGAATGGGCAGGCATTACTTGGACCCGTATGCCATTCTGGCCACCCTGGGCTTCGGCGTCTTTCTTTTTAATGTCATATTCAATTTGTTGAACAATTCCAACGCGGCCAGCGGACGGTCGCTCGACGTGTTCGACCTCGACGTTCCGCTCGGTCTGTCCGACGTCGTTGGAGGGGACGTAAGTTGTCTTGACCGACGACCACGACCCGACTGACACACAAGCACCCCTCACTGACCTTCCCCCTGACCTTGCGGACATTTGCAGGAGCGGCGGCTACGGCGGCCTCGACCCCTTCTCTCTCCTTGCCGCCCTGGCCTTTGGGGCTTTCCTCTTGCAGCTCCTCCTCACTCTGCTTAACACGTCCGCTCGCTCGCTTGACGTTGTTGACCTCAACACCCCCCTCGCCCTCTCTGACTTCCACGTCCCTGACACAAAGTTCATGAACTCCCTGGACGTAAGCGCGCCCCCGCGCCGGCACGCCCTCACGTTCCCCTTACAGAGAATCCTCGGGACGCCGACGGTGCGGAACAAGCGTGCCGCCGCCGACTCGCCCTTCTCCGCCATCCTGGACAAGCTCGACCGGCTGTACGTGGGCGCTAAGAACGTGGCCGCCACGCCGGGCTGCGCCAAGGTCTACATGTGCCGGCTAGCCGTGGAGGAGGATGACGAGCAGGGTCTTCTCACCAACCTGTACATGTGAGTGCACATAGGACATGTGAGCGGCTCGCTGAGTTCTTTGTTCTCCTTTGTCCCAGGTTCGGGCTCGGGGCTTTCGTGAAAGACAAGTCGGCCAGCGAGTTCGTGCGCGGGATCCGGAAGCGCCTCGACCAGGGCGAGGACGTGAACTGTGACCAGGTGGTGAAGGAATGTCCCAGTTCCCACAAGCTCTGACTCACGCGACGCACAAGGAGCCCACACGACGCAGTCCATTGGCTCCTCTACTTCTGCGACGAGCGACGGGGGATGACACCCCTTCTCTACCTCCAATCAACTCACACAAATACGAAATGAAGCTTAAGAGATGGGCCGCGAGAGAAACAATACACGCCGGTCCTTCATAAGAAAGTTTAGGTTTAGATAAATAAGTTACTAAAGCACGAGGAAAATGTATTTATTCAACGTCTACTGTTTATTTAATTTACATTTACACGAAAAGATTTAATAAATGTTTTTATGAACAAACCCACTTTCCTCCACTTATTCCTTCATTCATTCTTCACTCGATTGATCAACCAAGCAAACGCAAAATACCATATAAGTATTTACACAGAGCATTGGATAACATCTTATGTATTCTTACTTAATATTTCATCTCTATATATCTATGTTGAATTGTTTGGGAAGAGGATGCTAAATGCATAATGTAATATATCAATATCAAGATATGCACAAAGTAATTAAACCACCGGGTTCCGTATGACCCTATATATTTCTTTTGTGCGAGACTCGCTAGATTTCATTTTAGCACATTTACTTTCAAGCTTTTGTAATATTTATATCCATATAAAACACCAGTAGGGAATCTTACTGTCGAGGCCTAAGGGATTTACTAATCATTTGTGTTTTCCTAAAACATCCAAATGTTTTCCAAATGTTTTTTGGTTTATGTCCTTTTTTAATTGTGTTAAATATCTACAAATCAATGAAAGAAAAATAACGGCGAGAGACGGTAAATTTGACCAAAAGTAATGAAAGCCAGGAAATGTGGTTCCCAAATGTCTTGTCCATCCACTACACTGGAAAGAAATGAGCTCCTATGAGTTTATATTAAATATACATTTGATCATCTCCCATACTAAAACACGAAGCATAAAAGCTAAGTACTCCTATGAGTTTCCTATTAATTCCTATTGTACTTTCAAATGACACTTTGCAATTACCTATAATTACACTTAAAAATCTTGACTACTAATATAAACAGCTCATGTACGCTATTCTAATAAGTACAGCCAACAGCTCTTGAAACATGAACTTCCTTCTTCACCAACTTCAGGCCTTCGTGATTTTCCGCGTAACACTGTTACTCACATACAAACATGTCTCATTCCCTCTAGATTCAAAATTCAAATCTAGAAAACTTATAAGACAGGTCAAAACGATTCAATTCCTCAAATTCAATATATTTCCAGTATTTATCAAAAATTCTATAAAGCTCAGATAAAACTTTGGAGTCAATTTCAAGTTTTCTATGGCATGAAAAAGTTTGAATTTGAATTTAGGGTAATTTTTCTCGAAAACACCATGTGTTTGGTCTCAAGTGTCTCCATTATCCATTATATGTATTTGCTATGTTTGGTATGTTTGGAATGGCTGTGATATTTATTCCTAGCCCAATAACAATAAAGTCCTTTGAATATGCCATTAACCGGAGAGGGGTCGTTAAGTTGGGAACCAAAGCATGGAAGCAGATCTTTCAGTTATTTTCTTATTCCAAATTAAATTCTAAATTAGGTTTTATTATAGAGTTTATTGTTTAAGTGGCTTTGAGTAAATGAAATCAAGTTCCTCGTCGAGGAAGGAAAAAGCTTTAATTTTTAATGCAACTGCATAGTGCACATGTTAGAGCATTACTGTGCATTGGAGTCATTTTGGACACTTGTTTAAGAAGTGAAATTAATCGAGTGAGCATTTGTTGGATTTGAAACCAAGGCGAAAAGATATGATGTTGATTGAACAAAACGCAAAGAGACACTTTGAAATCTTCAGTATGCCAAATAATTCCTATTTTTTCTAGAATAGGACGAGACAGGCGAAAAGGCCATTGTTCGAGTCCCTTGCAAGTCAGCAGGAATCACAAATCATAGAAACTGAATCTCATATCATTTAAACAATTATCTGAATTAAGCAAACTCATGCAGGTGTCTGGTGTCTGGCTGCCGAAGAGGTAAGGGATGAAGAAGGGAATTTTGATTTTGGCGGGTTTGGTGGGTTTGTTGTCGGAGTGGAGCGCAGGAGAAAGTTCCTTAGTTGTGGAAGCCAAGGGCCCTGATGGGCAGCATGGGTACATGGGCGGAGGCGCCCATGGAAGCCTCTTGGATCCCTATTCCGTCTTGGGCTTGGGTTTCATCTCCTTCGCAACTTTCCTCTTCTTCATTTTCTTCACTCGCTACCGAGGGATGAGCAGCCGAGGGCCGCAAGGGATCTTCACAGGGGTCAGCGCAATCAACCAAATCCCTCAAATGAACATGACGAGTTTCAAGAAAAACAACGCCCATGATCTCAGGATCCTGTCCAAAATCCTCTCACACGAACAAATGCTAAAGATGAACAACATCAGCAATCTCACCACTTTGAACAAAATGGACTATTTAAAAGACGAAGAAGAGATATGAAAATAAAGCATATTTGTACAACTAAGTTTTAAGCTGTTTTAGCTAACAATGATTTTCCTCAACTTTAAAACGGAACTTTGAAATTTGATTTTAATTAATTTAGGACTCCATGAGAGTTCCTTTGTTAAATATTGAGTAAATTGTGAAGCATTTATTGAGGTAATTTGAGTGGTAATTCGACCAAAATGAACGGATTGAATAAAAACTTAAAATTAAAGACCCAAATGTAAAGCAGTTAGCTAATAAATATCAATATCCCAATAATGTATTTTCATTTGTTTCCATCACCGCAAATGAACCATGCTATGGAATAAGGAGGGAAATAAAGGCTCATCCTCTTCAACTCATTTTTCTTCCTCAATTGTGTCATTGAGATGAACACGACAATAAATGTTGACACTCCTTTGCGGTCCGCATCATAAATAATATATAAGTATAATATATACTTAAGTTTTCCATATGCACATACCAAGTGAGTGAGATATATATTACGAATGAATTGAAAAGACTTGTAAAACACCCAGACGTCTCGCAAGATGAGAGAATAGTTAAAAATTAAGTGAATTTGTCGCATTGTTGGGTGGGAGGGGAAGCGGGTCGTTGGAGTGGAACGAACGTATGATTCGGGACGGGGAATGAATGGGGATTTTCCCGCGTCCCTCATTGAAGACAGAGATTTCTTGAGTCTTTGGAGATTCCAGCAGCGGATCTCAATGGCATGACGAACGGGAAATGAGGGAAGATGAAAGACTCGCCATCAAGTACCGTTTGCCCTTGGTCTCAGAGTTCCAGAGGGACAGGTGATGGGGTAAAGAGCCTGTCTAACCTAACCTAACTGCCTTGGCACAGTTAGCCCTTTCTTCTCTTTCCAAACCAGAGATTGTTCCCTCCGACTGGGTGGAGGCCCAGAGCGTCTCCATTCCATTGAACGATCTGGGAAAGAAAAACCGTTTTGGTCCGAGTTTATCAACTTGGAGCTTCTCATGGTAGGCTGCATTCTCCTGTCACAGTCCCGACATGAAGTTTCTCCTTCTCCTCGTCCTCGTCGCGTGTGGGGAGGGCGGGCGGCCTTTTGCCCGGGTCATTTCCTCCAAGCTCAGCGACGTCATCGGGAAGTTTCGGCCGCTGGCGCTCCAAAGCGCCGCGAGTAAGTTTCCCTTCACTATTATGAGTCCTCTCCTCGCTACCTGACCTTGGCACGGGCATCACAGGCGGCGTGAGCCACCGAGGACATGGCGGCCACGGACACGGCGCCATCACCTTGGACCCCGTCTCCATCATCTCGCTACTCGCCCTCGGCGCTTTCCTCATCAACAACATCCTACAGCTCCTCAAGGCAAACTCTAGCTCGGGAAGGTCCATCGACGTCTTTGACATGAACATCCCACTTGAGCTCAGCGACCAAGCAGGGCCATTTGGAAGATCCGTCCAACGGCTCAGGTCATCAAATCTAAATCTCTAGCTCTTTCTGAAACATTATATATTATATAGACTTTGTAAAAAGTTAGCTAGATTAGATTGGTAGTAGAAATTAAATATTTCACATTTTTGGAATTCTCATTTCCTTTAAGATTTGACAATTCAAGAATGTATAAGATTATATACAATTTCTTCCTACTTTTAAAACAAATCTAAGGTTTGATTAAATAATTAATTAATTAAAAAAGAAAAATTGAAATTCTGATCAACTAACTATTTACATCTGTTAATGTAATAATTTTTTGAGTAGGTCGATGTGGGAAGAGGAAGATGGGCCAAGTTTTTCAAAGTTCTTTGAAAACGTTGGCTCTTTGTACTATTTGCCCAACAAGAAGAGAAACATTTGCATCAAAAAAGTTGTTTGCAATTACATGTCAGCTATGCAAGCCCGTGAAGAAAATACATCTTCAATCAGAACGAAAATTTTTGACATAATGCTGTAAAGAACAGAATACAATTTTTATTTCCCTTTCAATTTGCAAAAAATCATATAATTGGATATTTATAAAATTATTACTGGTCTTAATTGTGAATAAGCCTGTACTTTTTCTAGACAAATATATTTACTAAGTCTGTATATATTTGACCAAATGAATTTGCAATTTAAAGTTTCTTTTGCTAAAATGCTTTCTCTACAGATCAACAATTACAAGATTCGTAGCACCTGAGATCACGTCAGATCACAAGTCAAGTATCTGTGGAAAATTTAACAAATTGTGCAGTGACGAGATCCTCCACGACGCCAAAGTGACGACGGAGAACAAAGTCTACTCCCAAGTTGGAAGCATCCTCTCCAATCTGGCTCTGTCCAGATTTATGAGTGGATGATCTGGAAAGATACAAAATGTCATTAACATCCGCAATTATACATAATTTATATCATAATTGACAAAAATATAGAAAAGGAGATATTTTTATTTGAAATTTTACTTGGGTTTCGGGTTCATTTTGGCAAACAAAAGTATAAAGTTAACAAAAATTATTTCTCTAATTTATTAATATAATTATTTAAAAACTTATTTTCTAGTATAAATAAATACATTTTTATTAAGATGAAAATACTTAAATCCAAACCCTAATATATTCCACAAATTGCACATTCCTCATTTGCATTAACTTTCATTATATTATTTTGTAACACTAAATACGAAGTTACTCTCAAGCTACTCAAGCATATATGTATAGTAGTTATGAGAAAAAAATGAAGATCAAATGCACGTAGGTTTAACTAGCTATTTCAATTTCAGAGTATGTATATGGTATTTAATTTAAGTGCAGGTAGTATAAATGTGTAGAATCCTTTAGCGTTTGAATTTGAAGTAACGTTAAATTCTCAAGTTTCCCCTAAAATTCCCTAATGGTTAAATTCGGAGCCTTCCTGGTTAAAAGGAGTTTCAATTGCCGAATTTCCTTCGCTCACATTTTTCTCTCATTGGAGTTTTCCTGGTGGCGGTCTTGGAAGAGGGAAATTCCGCATCCTCGCACTCACAACACTTTGACTACAGAGCGTCTCAGCCGGCCTTTCAGACTTCTCTCTCTAGAAAACTCAATTTGAAAGGTCAATAGAATCAAAAAGTCAAAATGGCTTATAAACAACAAGGACAGAAAGTCCAGAAGGTGATGGTCCAGCCCATTGTAAGTTCAATATTTATAAAACATTTATTTATTAGTATTCAAGTATTTGTTTCACTTGAAATTGTTAGTAATTGTCAATTGTTTTATGGTATAGAACCTCATTTTTCGCTATCTTCAAAATCGATCCAGAGTCAATGTTTGGCTCTACGAAAATATCCATCTTCGAATTGAAGGCCACATCATTGGATTTGACGAATACATGAACTTGGTCCTCGACGATGCCGAAGAAGTGAATCTCAAAAAGGGAACGAGAAATCCTTGCGGTACGACATTTTTCACTTATAATCTATTCAAATTCAACTTCCCTTTCTTCCAATTATGAATTTGATCCTCATGTATTTTGCAATTTAAGATCTTGTTTTTTTATTTTTAAATAGGTCGGATAATGCTGAAAGGTGACAACATTACGCTGATCCAAAGCTCAAAACCAGAAGCGACGTAGTTACACTTCTATATTAATAAATATTTAATATAATTCCTTAAAAATAAGTTAAAATAATATTTTTTTTTATTGTTTTTATCATTTTTATTTATTTATGGG